>JASJOG010000031.1:1525000-1672500 GCA_030142905.1 Heliopora coerulea | reverse complement strand
AATGGGTTAAAAGAATGTTTTGAAATATGTCTAGAAAATTATATCTAGACATATCTCGCATTAACTACAATGCCCATGGACAATGGGTTTGAGTGGATTCACTATTTCATCGGCATTAGAGCAAATGTAAGGAACGGTCTATCAGGTTGCGCACTTCGGTTGCTTCGCGGCGTTTAGCGTCAGTTTTTCTGTACACCCTGTGTACGTAGAACACAAATTCTGTTACAACACTAAAATTATGTTAGTTTGTTTTAAGGTGTTATGTCTTTCGTTCTTGGGGAAGAGTTGGCACGACGATTGGTGGAAACAAACTTGAGGTATAAAACTAGAATTTGAGATGGGGTTATCCTTGGACGGCGATGGGATTTCTCTTGGCAGTAAAAATTACACCTTTTCTGTTTATGGTGAAAGACTCCATTGTATGAAGGACGTCATCCTTGTACTTTTTCTTATGTTTTCTCAAAGCCCAAGTATCGCTTCGTCGAGTAGTTCTTTTTATATTATCACCTCATATTGGTCGGCCGTTGTATCGCTCAACCTTTGTATCTTTGAACCCAATGTGAACTGTCTATGCGTAATGGTAACGTTGTTGTTTTGATACGTGTTCTCAGGATTGCGGCAACAGCTCAGATGCTGCCATTAGTCGATTCTCAGAATTATACCTTGAAAAAACCGGTGAGTGAAATCGCTATTCTGTGTGTCCCCCTAAATCCTCGGTATAATGCCTTGAGTACTTCAAATTCTTCGTATTTTTTGTGTCAAAGTTATCTCACCAAAAGAAGAGCTGCATGTTGGCGGCTAAGTTTTTTTTCACTCTATAAACGCACAAACCTTGGCCTTGGGGTAAAATTTCCGAGTAGCTCGTCAAGGCAATGCTTAAAACGCCATGGTGTAAGTACCGTCGTCATCGTTGTGAAAACGTGGAAACCCTCTTTTGCACGTCTTCCTCTTGCAACCATTACGGCAAAGAGACCGCGACTTTTTCATTTGTTTTGTTTTGGCATAGAAGTATTGACTGGCCAGGTCCTCCTTCACGTCCTCGTTGTCTTTTTTCCTTAATGGGGCTAATGAATTTATTGGAATACTTTTGGAAATCAAAATTACATGGGCTTTTGGGTCATGCTTTTGTCTGTCGTCTTTTACGCTTTTTATTTATCTCCTGTGATTAAGACGTCTTCTAGCCTACTGTTTGTTATGTAGGGAACCACTGGTTTAACCGAAAGAATTTCGTTAAGCAAGCCAATAAATTTTACCCACTGGACATTGATTATGGACAGGTAAACTCATATATGGTTTGTAAATAGAAGTTCTGTTTTGATGCTCAGTGCATTTTAATGCGTGATGGTGTATTCATTGTTTAAAATATTGGAACATTGGATTCTGTTGAAAGCGTCTTTGTTTCAATGTTGGTCAGCATAACTTTTTTTGAAATATCTGCAGGCCTTACTTCGTAACTTTACCGTTTAATCATTCTCGGTGCCTGATTTTGCAATCTCTGGAGATTTTCTTATGTTCCTCTGTAAGTGGCTATCCGAAACAGAGCTGCAAGTAAATATCATGCAATCTATATGCCAGTACTAGGTCTCGTATTCTTCTTAGTATTCGCAAACCTTGTGAGCCTTTTTTTTTCTGCATGTTATCGATGTGGTCTCAGAAATTTATTCGTATCAGCGATAAATTTACAGGGCTCCTTTTTTCTGGTTATGTGTGCTTGGCGATCATGTGTTCGTTTTATGCTACCCGTGCCCGATCGAAACCGGCCAACTCTTACCTGAATCAAAACTGGAGGGCTGTGTAGGCAGCTCTGAATCGACGTAGAAAAATGTTAAAGGAGTAGCGTGCCAGAAAAACAGAGAACAAAGCTCTGACCAGCACTCGACCAATAGCGGTAATCCACTAGTCCAAAACTTGTAAAAATTGGGCTTCGGCCACTAAAATTTGAGAACTACTAGTCACTGGGCTAGTCCTATTATAAGAGATCTTGGAAAGAGAATAAAGAAATAGATTCTGTTGATTACTTGTAGAGGCATGAATATCTATTCAATTTATAAACTGCTACCCTATCTGTCATGATAGTTTCGTTGTTTCATTAATATTTTATTTTACCTTTATCACTCAAAATATTCTTTACTTTCAACTTCTCGTTGAACATCTTCTTTTTCCGTTATCGCTCATGGATGGTTAACAAGCGAAAGACAAGCTTCATATTACTGTTTGAATCTCACCAATAAATCAAACATGTAGAACCAGAAGGCTGTAACAACATTGCGGCGTTTTCTTTGTTTACCAAAAAAGTTGATTTAAAAAAATAAAAGTAAAAAACAACACCAGTTGTTATTATTCTGACATAGTACTAGGCTTGGTTACCAGGTGATGCTTTTTGGTTAGTAAATTTTCAACCTCACTAGCTCAGGGACTAGTTAGTGAAAAAGTTAAGGTCCGAGCACTGACTGACGTTTCAAGCAGTGGCGTAACTATAGGGGGGTGGGGGGGGGGGTTGCCTTCCCCCACGACATCTGGATGGTCATCTGTCGGAAAATTCTGATTCCCTGTCGGAAATTTCCATGCGAGCTTTCGAGGTAAATTAAATTGCGACATTGCGTATGATAACCTTGGGAAGGAGCATGGAATAACACCTCAAGCTCCAATGATAAACCTTTTCCTTTCTCAAATTGTGCAGCTAGGTTAGACTCTTGTAATGCATGAATTAAACTGGAAACAAAACATCACGATACGCTCATTTTGACAGACTGTCAGAGTACTTCCGCACGCATGTCACCAATTTCGCGTGAATTTGTCTATTAGACATGCATTGAAATGATTGACTGTAATATACATTAGTGAATTAATATGACATTTTGCTACGTGGCCACGCCCACGCCCACGCCCACTTGTCGGAAAATCTTAATGTTCCCCCCCCCCCGCTAAGAATTCCTAGTTACGCCACTGGTTTCAAGTGAAAGCCCATCATAAGAATGAAGTACGTTGATGAAGAGCATTCGCTCGAAATGTCTGTACTTTGTTCTCACGTTTTGTGGTAGAGCTCTGCCTTTGAATTTTTTCAAAGTCTTACCTATTTGTTTTTTGCTTTGCTTTACAGGACGACGAAGACCTGATTAAAAGCTCTATTACTGCTGGCAGTAAATCAGCGTTATCACGCGAGGTTCAGCAATTGGTTAGGATGATTTTTGACGTAGAATCAATGAAAAAAGCTCTCGTCGAGTTTGAGGTAAAAGTGTTGTACTGCCAAACCGCTTTGTGCATACCCCCCAAATGTAATTGCTTGCCCGAAGTAGGGAAACAAGCATTTCTCGCCAATAGAAATGGAAAAATTTTACACATGAAAAATGTAGGTTACTATCCAACTTTGTTTCGACAAGTATAAATAATGGGATTGGCGATTACACATATCCTGCGATATTCGTACTCTAAAAAACTTGTTTAAAACCTGTTTATTTGTCGTTCAGGGCCAAGTTGTTCAAAAGGCGATCAGCATAAACCAGGATTAGCCAAAATTTTGCGGACAACTTTCCAGACTTGCTGTTTAGAAAAGTTGGGATTTTCTTTGACCGATTTTGGATGTATACAAAAAGGTTTTAATTTGTAAAATGTGAACTAGATTTTTCAACCAAAACAACAGATTAACTGGTAATCCTGGAGCACAACTCCTGACTACGATTCCTTTGGGAATGCCCTCACTTGCTGAAGACTCTTGCAACTAAATTATGTATATCGGGAAGAACAAGTGGTTTTCGTTGCTCTGGTAACCTTGAAAGAAATGCTTTTTTTTTTTAACACAAAGTGATGTTACAGGGAACGGGTTTTAACGAATTGTGAGTTAACCCATTCCAGTCCGAGACATCTCCCCCTGACGAGTAAAATTGTCTGGCGTTAGCCAGAGTAAAATTAAAAAGTCGGGTACGGACGGGAAAGAGTTAAAATTACTTAGTTCAAAAGATTGGTACATGGCAATCTTTTATGCAACTTCATTCCATGTCATTGAAAATCTTTCCTGCCACATCACCTTTATCGTGTTTGCAATTGGGACACTTAATTACCGCTTTAACGCCTGATGTTTATTCTTTTTGTTCTTTGTTCTCAGTTTGTTTTTGCTTTTTCCTCACATTTGTCACTGAGACGTACACAGTTAAAGGTGTTCTTATACTTTTATTTTTATTTTTTTTCGCCATGCAGATTGATTTGAAGAAAATGCCACTAGGGAAACTTTCGAAGAAACAAATTGAGAGGGCTTATTCGATCTTGAACGAAGCTCAAAAGGTAAATTTTGAGTTTTATTAATTGCACCCGTTAAACCGACAAGACTAGTTCCATAGTATTAGGGATTTTAGAGGGATTGTTTTATTACTAAGAAACTGTTCGCAGACAGTTCTACATGAAATACAACACAAAACGTATTTTGCTACAGCAGGGTTGAAAAATAATTTGAATGGTTTATGTTTATATATATATATATATATATATATATATATATTCATATTCGATATTCAAGATTTGATACATTGGTTTTCATATCAAGATGATTTGGGTGTTTTTAAACGAAATTTTCACAGAAACTAGAGTTAGAAGGTTGACCTTGCACCAACAATAGATCATTGCAAAAATTTATGACATAATATTGCATACATGGTCTTAAACTAATGATTTTGGTTATCCAGTTATATAACACCATCAAGAATATGCTTTTTGATGCCCGGTAACTCTTCCTGCTTACAGATCTTGTATAATCGTTTCGCTTCAGCTTATCGAAGAGAAGGGAAGCAGTGGGGCAATCCTTGACGCATCAAACAGATTCTACACATTAATTCCTCACGATTTCGGAATGAAGAAACCACCATTGCTAGACAATGCGGAACTAATAAAGGTGAGCTGTTTAACAGTGGTACATTGCAAAGGGTAAAGATACCTTGAAAGTCTTCCTCAATAGCCACTTGTATTGTGAAAGCCATTGTACTGCAAAGTCTTGTTCTTTTAAATCAATAGACCAAAGTGGAGATGTTGGATAACTTGTTGGATATTGAAGTAGCGTACAGCTTAATAAAAGAAACGACAGATGATGAAGATCCTTTGGACACATACTACAAGAAGTTGAAGACTCACGTTGAGGTTTGTCGTAACATTTATTGATATAGCTATTCCTAACACGATTTGCCGGGACTTCCTTGTTACTTTTTTAACGGTTATTACTGTAACTTGGTTTGGAAGACCACGCGGAGGCTTTGCAGGTTTTGTACATCGGCAGAACCGATGCAAAGATCCGGAAGTGACCTTGAAGTTAAACTGCTGACATGACTTTTCTTTTTCTTTTTCTTCGTAGCCACTGAGCCGGAAAGAGGATGATTGGAAGATTATAGAAGATTACGTGAAGAACACTCACGGGTCAACTCATAGGCACTACAAACTGGAAATAGAAGAGGTAAGCCACATTTAATCTCTTACCGTTCTTCTTTTCGTTCTTCTGTCCGTCTATTCTTCAGCCCGTCTGTCTGTCTGTCTATATGTCCATCTGATTATCTGTCTGTATGTCCGTCTGTCTACCTGTCTGTATGTCCGTCTGTTTACCTGTCTGTCTATATGTCCATCTGATTATCTGTCTGTATGTCCGTCTGTCTACCTGTCTGTATGTCCGTCTGTTTACCTGTCTGTATGTCCGTCTATTTATCTGGCAATATGTCCGTCTGCTTATCTGACAATATGTCCGTCTGCTTATCTGACAATATGTCCGTCTGCTTATCTGTCCATATGTCTGTTTATCAGTCCATTCTCCCCTCTATCCGCCTGTCTGACTCTATTTGTCCAGCCGTCTGTCCACCTATCTGCCTGTTCATCTGTCCGTCTGTTTATCTATCTATACTTCCGTCTCCCCCCCTTTCTCTGTCTGTCCGTCCGTCCGTCCGGATAAATATTTCTCCCTCCGTCCAGATAGAGATATATCCGATCGTCCTTTTGTCCGTCTACTGTGCTTTGCGCCAGTATTTTGTGGCACTACCCGAGCATCTATTTGATTCTAGATTTTCAAAATCACCCGCGAAGGTGAATTCAAGAGATACAAGCCATTCAAAGAACTTCCGAATAGAAAACTTCTTTGGCATGGTTCACGTGTTACTAATTTCGCAGGTATCTTATCTCAAGGATTACGAATCGCTCCACCGGAAGCACCAGTTGTAAGTTAAACTTAGTAATTGTTTGACTTCATAGTTAGTATACCTTTGCCGCTTTGTTTATTTCACTTTCCTTTCTATACAATAGATTCATCAAAAAAATGCTTTAAAATGATTCCTTATATCGCCAGGGAAATATGATTGAAGTTTATCAACGTTCATTCATTACATGCCATGTGCACTTTAAATATTACTGTATGTTGAATGGACCTAGCAAACATTTAGTTTCAAAATCAATTCATTTTGTTCAGTTGTCATGAACACCATGTCGACCATCAGGCAAATCATGAAAAACATGTCGACCATTCATGAACAACGTGTCGACCATCAGGAAAATCTTCATCTCGAAGAGTGCTTAGTGGTTAGTAGTGTTAAACTGTGGCGTGTACGTGAAGCAAAAGATGATGTAGAGTCCATCATGACAGAAGTTTACGACACGCAAATCGCCCAAGATATCATGAAAAAAAAGTGAGCATTTTATAGATACTCAGGCCTAAGAAGTAGTCACATTTTTAGTACCAGAATGGTGAAAATGGACGGTTCATGAAGTCATATCTCGCCGCTCGCGAAGTCGCGAAATCCTGGCAAATATTAATTTTGTTCGTGTAAATAAAAACTGTTAACTGGTAAAATTCGGCGAGTTAGATTTATGAGTAATTTCGTATGTTCTTATAATTATCATTCCGGTGTAAGTGTCAGTTTCATCTACATTTCAGACTGGATATATGTTTGGAAAGGGAATATACTTCGCAGGTAAGGATGTCAGTGATTTGGAAAGCGAGATTGTGACGTGCCTAGCTATGTTTAGATTTTACGTTGGGAAACGTTTCGCTCACGTCTACGTAAAAATGATTGACCTTTTTGCTTTCATTTCCAGACATGGTATCTAAATCTGCTAACTACTGCAATACGAACTACAGCAATCCTGTCGGTTTAATGCTTCTGTGCGAGGTTGCCCTCGGAAACATGTAAGTAAAAGATTATCCAACCTGGTTGTTTAATGCTTCTGGGTGTGTTTTTTTTGGAATCATGTTGAATAGCGTGGGATTAAACCACATGCACGCGTCTATGTGTGCGTGCGTCTCTGCCTAATCTACCTCCCTCCCTACCTCCCTCCCTACCTTCCTGCTTACCTACCTACCTACCTACCTACCTATCTACCTACCTGCTTACCAACCTACCTACCTACCTACCTATCTACCGACCTGACCTACCTACCTACCTACCTACCTACCTACCTACCTACCTACCTGACCTACCTACCTGACCTACCTACCTACCTACCTACCTACCTACCTACCTACCTACCTACCTACCTGACCTACCTACCTGACCTACCTACCTGACTTACCTGACCTACCTGACCTACCTACCTACCTACCTACCTACCTACCTACCTACCTACCTACCTACCTACCTACCTACCTACTTACCTACCTACTTACCTACCTACTTACCTACCTACCTACCTACCTACCTACCTACCTACCTACCTGACCTACCTACCTGACCTACCTACCTGACCTACCTACCTGACCTACCTACCTACCTACCTACCTACCTACCTACCTACCTACCTACCTACCTACCTGACCTACCTACCTGACCTACCTACCTGACCTACCTACCTGACCTACCTGACCTACCTACCTACCTACCTACCTACCTACCTACCTACCTACCTGACCTACCTACCTGACCTACCTACCTACCTACCTACCTGACCTACCTACCTGACCTACCTACCTGACCTACCTACCTGACCTACCTGACCTACCTGACCTACCTACCTACCTACCTACCTACCTACCTACCTACCTACCTACTTACCTACTTACCTACTTACCTACCTACCTACCTACCTACCTGACCTACCTACCTACCTGACCTACCTACCTGACCTACCTACCTACCTACCTACCTACCTACCTACCTACTTACCTACTTACCTACTTACCTACCTACCTACCTACCTACCTGACCTACCTACCTACCTGACCTACCTACCTGACCTACCTACCTACCTACCTACCTACCTACCTACCTACCTACCTACCTACTTACCTACCTACCTACCTACCTACCTACCTACCTACCTACCTACCTGACCTACCTACCTGACCTACCTACCTACCTACCTACCTACCTACCTACCTACCTGACCTACCTACCTGACCTACCTACCTGACCTACCTACCTGACCTACCTACCTGACCTACCTACCTACCTACCTTTCTACCTACCTACCTACCTACCTACCTACCTACCTACCTACCTACCTGACCTACCTACCTGACCTACCTACCTGACCTACCTACCTACCTACCTACCTACCTACCTACCTACCTGACCTACCTGACCTACCTGACCTACCTACCTGACCTACCTGACCTACCTACCTACCTACCTGACCTACCTACCTACCTACCTACCTACCTACCTACCTACCTACCTACTTACCTACCTACCTACCTACCTACCTACTTACCTATATACCTACCTACCTACCTACCTACCTACCTACCTACCTACCTACCTACCTACCTGACCTACCTACCTACCTACCTACCTACCTACCTACCTACCTACTTACCTACTTACCTACTTACCTACCTACCTACCTACCTACCTACCTACCTACCTACCTACCTACCTGACCTACCTACCTGAACTACCTACCTACCTATCTACCTACCTACCTACCTACCTGACCTACCTACCTACCTACCTACCTACCTACCTACCTACCTGACCTACCTACCTGACCTACCTACCTGACCTACCTACCTGACCTACCTACCTGACCTACCTACCTGACCTACCTACCTACCTACCTTTCTACCTACCTACCTACCTACCTACCTACCTACCTACCTGACCTACCTACCTACCTGACCTACCTACCTGACCTACCTACCTACCTACCTACCTACCTACCTACCTACCTACCTACCTACCTACCTGACCTACCTGACCTACCTACCTGACCTACCTGACCTACCTACCTACCTGACCTACCTACCTACCTACCTACCTACCTACCTACTTACCTACCTACCTACCTACCTACCTACTTACCTATATACCTACCTACCTACCTATCTACCTACCTATCTACCTACCTACCTACCTACCTACCTACTTACCTACTTACCTACCTACCTACCTACCTACCTACCTGACCTACCTACCTACCTGACCTACCTACCTACCTACCTACCTACCTACCTACCTACCTACCTACCTACCTACCTACCTACCTACCTACCTACCTACCTACCTACCTACCTACCTGCCTGCCTGCCTACCTACCTACCTACCTACCTACCTACCTACCAACCTACCTACCTACCTACCTACCTACCTACCTACCTACTTACCTACCTACCAACCTACCTACCTACCTACCTACCTACCTACCTACCTACCTGCCTACCTACCTACCTACCTATACCTACGTAGCTACCGAACTACCTACTTACCTACATACTAACTACCTACTTACCTAATCTACCTACCGACCTACCTACCTATACCTACCTACATAGCCACTTACTTACCTTCCTAATTACGTACTCTCACTTTGCTTAACTCTCTGTATGTCCTACTTTTAGGTTTCTTCATTTTTCGTTTTATCGCTTGCCATTCACAAATTTAGCAACTAAATCATTCAAACAAAACGAACTCCAACGGTTAACCACCTTTTCCCATTTGCAATTTTGCATGGGGTTTGAATTATGTTCGACAGCCACTAGCCTCAGCGCTAATAGCTTTTGCCATAACACAAAGGTGAAATAGGAAGAATGGGAATGATGACACTTCAACCATTTCGAAGTTAATTTTTGATAGATTTTCCACTAATTTTGTCAGTGAATGTTGCTAACGGGCTTCTCTATCATGCATTTGGTTATCCACGTAACCAACACAGCATTTAAATTCTGTTGCTAGGTACGAGTTGACGTCGGCAAACTACGTCACGAAACTTCCCGTTGGAAAACACAGCGTCAAAGGTTTGTACACCTTACACGTACATACCAAGGTTAGTGTGTGGAGGGTTAAAGTTGAGCTGCGCAACCTGCGACCTGCGGGAGTCGTTTGTGCGGCCAACGGAGATCCTCAAGTTGGACAAAAAGGCTTTGTATGATAGAATTAAGAAACTTCTATCAGTAATAGAAGTCAGAGTTGTAATTTAGAACAATTTTAAAGACATTATTAACATTATTGACTCATTAACTCATACGTAGCACCTTCGTAATGAGACAGTAGATCTTATGTAGGTAGATGGACGATGAAGGAAAGAATTGGTGGCCCATCATTTTTTTTGCCAACAGTTTGGCCCACTAACCAAACAAGGTTGCGCAACCCTGAATTAGCGCTTCTTTTGGTACCTGCCACTTACATCATTTAATTAATCCAATCCCTTTTCGTCCCATGTTCACGATATGATTCTCAGTGGCGGATCTAGGGTGGGGGGTCCAAGGGGCCTGCCTCCCTTTCAGTAAGATTATAACAACTGTAATTTATGATAAATTCGTTTACTAACCGAAGAAATAGGAAAAGAAAACAGTTACAAATGTTTATCTTCCAAGTAGTTCATAAAACGCAAGTTAAAAGGTTTTATTCAAATAAATGCAATTCAGAACATAAATGAAAAGTGTTGACGCATTGACAACATCGTAAGTAGGGTAAGGTAACGTAACGTAACGTAACGTAACGTAACGTAACGTAACGTAAAGTAAAGTAAAGTAAAGTAAAGTAAAGTAAAGTAAAGTAAAGTAAAGTAAAGTAAAGTAAAGTAAAGTAAAGTAAAGTAAAGTAAAGTGAAGTAAAGTGAAGTGAAGTGAAGTCAAGTAAAGTCAAGTAAAGTAAAGTGAAGTAAAATAAAGTAAAGTACCGTAAAGTAAAGTACCGTAAAGTGCAGGTAGATTGTACCATACCAGGAAGACAAATCTAATGTAAAGAGAGTGGGTAAGCTCATTCCACAGGAAAACGAAATCTGAGCCCCAGACGGAGATCGAACCCGCAGCCTTCATCTATAATCCGTTAGAAATGCATTGTTTGAGGACCTAGGGAGCTTTTATTGAAACTGAGAAGTATGTCTCATGTTAGTGGCAATTATTCATCGTTTTCTCTCAAAGGTTGTGGACAAACTGCTCCTGACCCCAGCTGTGATCTTACACTAAGTGACGGAACTGTTGTGCCATACGGCACAGGGATTCAAGCAAGGACGGATTATACAAGTCTCTTGTATAACGAGTATCCTTTGCTATGAAGAAACCATCCTTTACTTAGTGAAATCAATCGAATAAAGTGTATGTTGCTGCATGTTATAGAAACTATTTAGAAAATTCGAGTGAGGCCAAGTAGCTACTGTCAAAATCTTGTTTTCATTTAAACTTCCGTCGTCTTTGATCCGATCAAAAACGAACAAAACAAAGTTTTTCTTCCGCAGCGTGTAATACAAACTGTTAGGAAAATTTTAAAGAAGTCAAGGAGCAACTTGCCCTCATTCCAATTCACTTGATTATTGTTGCTCCGTTCATTATAGATTTTCCCCCTTTATCCATTTTTTCGTTTGCCCGTTCGACTGTCTAGGGACAGCACACGAAATTCCGAGACTCGATTTCAAGTGACTCGATTTTCTCGATTACAACATTACTTCTCCGAATGCAAAAAGGCTTGATGCTCCAAATAATTTTAAAGTTGACGGAAACCACTTAAATATCGTAGTTTTGTTTTCTTTTCAAAATTACATATCTTGTTTTGTCATCCTTCACGAACCTTGTAGATACATTGTTTACGACGTAGCTCAAGTAAACATGAAGTATTTGCTCAGAATAAAATTCAATTATGACTAATATACTGAATGGGGCTCTACATTTTAGAATCCCTGTTCCATCTGAGACGAAAAACAATTTTGTCATGGAACTTTTGAAACGTGACTAATGTTAACCGGGAACCCCATTGGGAGATTGTTGTTTCTGCTGCTGTTCCTTTTTAATAGCATTTAGTTTCGTTATTTGTGCTGACGTTTCAGTGAGTGGTTTGTCATTGGGCTTCGTTTTTAGCCAAAAGGTTATGCATTTCAAAAATTCTGTCAATCCTTGTCAATTCTGGTTTTACATTTGCGCCCTTGAACTTGGGAGCCTGAGCCGAATGAACGCGAGCATGTGCTTATCGTGTTTCTCTCGAGAAGAAAATGGCGGATGGATTTAATCTTGCAGCTGCGGTTGATTATGACCAAAATACTAGCGACACAAAGTACGAAACCAATAAAAGAACATTGGAAGTCGATAGTGATGACCAGGTGACTTACAAGAAGGCGAATTACAGCGGTGAGTTTGTATTTAGCTTGTTAAAGTTGTTGTTCTTTACCGCGTTTCAGATTCGAGTCCGCAACCGGATGTGTTACGAGGGTGCTTTCAGGTAGCACCCTGATATGCGTCCTACTCGTGCTAAGGAATTCGAATCATCTCCTAGCGTTCGCGTCTGTCGGCCGAGTAAGGATTTTAGCATGGCGTTTCAGTATATAACGAAGCTTTTGGGCGGTATAGAAGGCATTCTGTATTGTTTCCAGTTGACTCCGTATTGATACGGCGGGGTGATGCTCCACGAATGACAAACATGCTAGGCTTAGAATTCAGTCCGCCAGCTGGTATTTGATTGCATTTCTTAAATGAGCTTGTCAGTCGCGCTATTCAATATCGGGCGTAGCAGCGTCACCGTTCCAGAGAAGATATGTCTGATGGCACAACGCCCTCTGTATGTACCATATACTTCCACATCTTCACAAGGTAAAACTGATATAATCTAAGAAGTCGGTTGCAGAATTTCGTGATTTGGCTGTCGGATAAACCTGTCAGGAGAAGCTTTGAATATTGTTTGTTCTAGGCAGTGCGATGTCTTTTGTAAGTTTTAACGTACTCGGGTCCAGATATTTCAGTACTTTGCCAGCTTTTCATTTCTATACTACCAGGTATGCGTAAATTTATGGACACCGAAGTAAATTCGTGCAAATTTCCAAACCTCAATCGAAGGTGGAAACATCATCCGCTTACACCCGATGACTGTCGTGAGAAAGCTGGAATATTTTGATGATTTGTAGGATTTTGTCACACGGTCAATACCACATAATATGAAATAAGTTTTCATTAATAAATTGAAAACCACATTTTCGGTGATAAGCAGAGGCCAATCGGTAACTGGATTAGATCTGAACGCATACCGTATTTACCCCAAAATATGTCTTGCGTTTTGTCATTTTTAAAGGATCTTTCTATGGGTTGATGTAGAGCTATATCGTAAGTGGGTTAAATGATTCGCTTTGATGTAAATTATGAACCTTTCAAATTGTGATATCTTGTGCGTTTGGATTAAGTCTTCATTTTAAGCAAACGCTGGATAAACCTTTGGCCATTTTGACGTCAAAAGTAACTCACAAAATAGCCTTTCGTACGGAAAAAAAACAGATGTAATTCCAATGATCACTTATGCAAACGCGTACGATTTGCGTAGTGAAAAAAGACGTTTTCCTACAATAGATCAGACTCGGACAGACCTTAGTGCAATAATACGTACAGTTGAAGGGAACTGAGGACGTCGCCTCTTCTACCAAAACCAGATCAGATGTATTAAATTTTAATGATTTGCTATGCCAAGAAGCACGATTTATTCA
The DNA here is from genome assembly GCA_030142905.1 of Heliopora coerulea. NCBI lineage: Eukaryota > Metazoa > Cnidaria > Anthozoa > Scleralcyonacea > Helioporidae > Heliopora > Heliopora coerulea. The sequence goes on along the minus strand of JASJOG010000031.1, from coordinate 1,658,646 downwards.
GTGAACGAGACTTTCAACGATAGATTGGACTGAGCTAAACCCATAACCGCTGTATTCCTTCAAATTTGTAGAAGTTATGCATGACATGGTTCCTGAAGGCACTAGTTAAGGTTAGGCGATCGATTAAAATATGAACTTTGTGATGAATGTTTTCAGAATTGCAGTAGAGCAAACCTGGGTTTAAATTTTTGCAATGTAGCTCTTCTGCAATATATCTCCAGTCAAAGGATTTCTAGGTGTTGTGTTGCTGTGGGTTTGGTCAATCTTTCTGTTTAGGTGCACAGGAAGAGAGGTTTTGATCGTTGAGCCATAATTCTTCCTGGGAAAGTCCTGTTCTTTCATATGCCAACAACTTAGCATCCTCTTAGTGTAATAATGGAAGCCTACACTGATATGGCATCCTTGTCTCAAAAATTATACTTGTTCCAAAGCTGCCTTAGCATTTGTATTTAAACTTAATGGTTTGCAGTAAGCATTCTTTTCAAAACAAAATGATATACAGACATGTTCACAGTGATATCTGTAAAGATGTAGAGTGAGTAGTTGTGGTCTTGAAAGTGTTGTCAAAGGAAGAGTTAAATATAATATCTAGTGATATATTCGACAGCAGCCTTTAAGATTGAACTTCCATTCCTGCAAGCTTGTTCTTTGTATGTGGATGGGGGACTAGAATATAATATTTCATGATTTTGTGATGTAATATGTTGATACAGCATAATTTTAGCTTTTATGTTATGACATAATTGATTTCATGCAGATGACCTGTCGCTTGTGTCTAGAGTATAAGTAAATTGTCTATTTCATTTTGGTTCACACTTTGAATTATATTGCCAAAAAGACTAGTATGTTAGCTGACTGATGAGTCAGTGCTAACAAGGTTGAAAATAAGCTGGCAGAAACAGACATTACCCACCACAACAGTGGCAACAATCCAGTACAATATGTCATTACAATGGGCAGCTTGTCTAGCTCTTTGAAGATTTAGGCTATAATTTTAATACTTTTGACAACAAACAAAAATACATCAAAGATATAAGTTGTGGTAAGAAAAAAATACACTCAAACTAAGAACAGTTCAGCTTTGCCATTCATTAGCTCAAAGACGACCAGCACAATGTCCAGAGTCCAGTTACTGGTAGCTGGTGTCTAACATTTTATAAGGCACTCTTTGAAAAAATTAATTTTAGGTTTGAGAATTAGGGTAAAATGAACACAGGCAGTTGAAAAAAAAAAAAAATCACTTAATCTACCATAGGATTACTGCTTAAATCTTTCATGGATCCAATATCTAAAAACATTTGGAGGGCTGAAGTTTCCATGACTAAAAGTTAATGGATATTTACTGATTGAAAGAATTAAGTAATATTCAAAAGAATTTATGGTTTTCATTACCTTTTGCTGTTGGTGGGTATGCAGCTCATCTGTTTATCAATTTGCTTTTTGGCACTTTATTGAAATATAGCCTAAGTCATGCTGTTTGTTTTCACATGTGATGTTAAGCCCCACTTTGCAAATGTATGTCAAGCTCCTGTTTTGATGAAAAACACTGGGTCAAGATATGTAATCATAAGTTAAAGCCGGATATGCTTTGTATTATGTACTAAAAAATGCACAAAATGTTTTCATAGTATGTCTATGATTAGTGTTTGAAGGTTGGGTACTACATGGTTTTCAACTTAAGTCCTGAAATTATGCTGAATGGTGGTTTCCATTTCTGACTAATGTTATGGTGGTGTTTTTGTAAGTGTGCATACAGAACTAAGGATGACAATAGTCATTTGTAAAGCTAACGACCCGTGTAATCATTGCCTTGCTGTTGTGGCAAAAAAGTGTTTAAAAGGGCCTGATAGTCCTTGTGATTGAATGGGTTACTCTTAAATTTTGTGTACTTTATGATATCATAATATATTATAACTTGCAAAATGAAGTCTTTGTTGATAACAATGCCAATATAAGGCACTGATAAAGTCATTCTCTCTTGATGCTTGTTTTCATTATTGTTATTTTTTTGATAAGTTGTTAGTCAGGAATTGGATAATGCTTTAATGGCAGTTATCACCAGTTGAAAAATGAGGTGAACTTGAGTTTTCTGAAATGTTGTTTGAGGTTTTTCATTGAAAGGTCACACATTCTCACAAGTTTTTGATATATCATTTACAATAAACCAGTATTTTAGGGGAAAAACTGTGGTAAAAGTTTGCTTAGTTTATGTGTTTGATTGTGATGTCAAGATGTGTCTCGGTTATGGTTTTCTTTTTTATAGACATGAAGTAGAGTCCTACTCTGGTTAGAGGTTTAAAATTCCAAACAAGTTACCTATTTTAAGTAGGGTCACTACTTGATGTAGTGTAATAAAATATAATAGTATAAAATTGTTTGGGGTCACCACATAAGGTGGGTAAGTGGTGACATGATACGTAAATTTAGTTTTCAGGGAGGTGTCCACATCGAGCAAGGCTCGAATTAATAGGAAAATCTTACATGCACAGCATGCACCTAATTTTCTTAACTACCTGCACCACCAATTATTTATGTGCAGAGACATGTTCAAAAAAAATTCTCGAAACACAATTTCACTTCTTTTCAATAATGATTTGGTTTACTTGACGTTTTCGAGTGAGACTCCTCAGAACGCAGGCTCATTTGATGATTATGGCAAAAGGACGGGCATAAGATTGCACAGTGGATTAAGAATTGTTCATGATTGAATTATCAGCTAAATAATATTGATATGCTATTTGCTATAAACTACTATTATGTCCCATGTCCAACTGTTACTCTGAAGCTAAGGTAATGACGCTGATTATGAAGTGCAGCCCATGCAGTCACTGTGTGAAAATTTCTACGTGCACGCAGTGCATGTAAGTGACAAAAGTTACATGCACATCTCGAATTTTACGTGCATTCATGCACGTGTGCATGTGGTATTTCGAGCCTTGTTGAGTGGTGACCCTACTTAAAATAGGTAATTTGATTGGAGTGTTACACCTCTAACCAGAGTGGCTGTCTAGATTATGTTTAATTCATTGCCTGTTTGTGAATTTAAAAACTTAAACCATCTACTATCTTTTTGTTTTTCCCTTGGATTATTGAGTGTCAGAAAATGGTGATAAGAAATGAAAGCCTCATGACCCTGTCTCTCATTTTTACAGACAGAATGCCTGTGTTTCAGCTCATGTGGTCAACAATAGGGATTTTAATAGGTTGGCAGTGAGGCATGCCTGTAGAAAAAGAAAAATTTCGTCTTGGCAAATATAAATTTCAGTTTGGGTCAGGTGTTGGCCAGGGCCCAGGGTCCTGGGGAAGAGCCCCTGGTGGGGGGTTAGGGTTGGGAAATTTTGGAAAATAGGCCTTCTAGATGGGCTCTAGAATGCATCTGAGTAACATAAAAGAGAGAAAGTGGGCATCTGAGTTCGTGTGCTTATTTAAGGTCAAAATGTTTCAGTATTTGCAAAATGATTAATGATATCTTGATTTCTCTCAAATATGTGGGGTTTTTTCCCACAATCCTTGTACTCTGTGTCTCTGTTGAGCTGGATTTTTTCAGTTTGGTAAAGAAAATTTTTGTCTTGGCTCAGCACACCTAGGAGGCTTTTCTACAGGCATGCAGTGAGGTAGAGAAATACCGGTGACCTGGTGAGTTTGGGCACTCGGTAAAATGTCTTAAAATGCCACTTAAAATGTTAATTTATTCAAAAGTAATTTATACAAAATATAATTTATGCTAATGTTGCAAAAATCACAATTTAATGGATTAACCAATGAGGACTCTTCTTCCCGAGTCCATTGAAGACCTTCATGCAATTCTTATTGTCATAGGAAGAAAATTGCCCCCAAATCAAAGGGATTCAAAATGTAGAATCGTTGTCTCGACTCCCGGGCGCCCCAATAAATGTCCCGATGACCGGTCTTGCTTTTGAATAAACAGTCGCTCTTCGAGTTTTTTTCCCCCTCTAATTTCTTTCGTGTTTCTTTCCTTTGGTAGGGAAGTCTCCAATGTTGAAGACCATGGTACCAAATCACATTGCGGGTTCGATAATCGGCAAGAAAGGGCAAACGATTGCTGTGATGCAGGAACAGACTGGTGCAAAAATCAAACTGTCTTCTAACAATGAGTTCTACCCTGGCACGGCTGAGCGAGTGGTTATCATCATCGGTGAACTTCATCAGATTCTCTCAATGCTTGACCTGATCACGGAGAAGATTCGGGTCGAGTTTCCTGGCAGAGGTTCGAGCGCTTCGCAGGTGCCGGAACGGTGTAGGCAGATCAAGTTAATCGTGCCAAATTCGACTGCAGGAATGATCATTGGTAAAGGAGGCTCATTTATCCGCAGTATCACAGACGAGACTGGGGCAAAACTGCAGATCTCACAGAAAGCTACCGAGGTTTCTGGCGAGAGAGTGATAACCATTACTGGTGAACCGGAACAAATGAAAGCCGCAGCCAAAGTGGTGGTGACGAAGTGTCAGGATGATCCGGACCACGCGCTGAACAACAACCTAACTTACTCTGGTTACACAACCAACAAACTTCCTTTGAGAAATGGGGGAGGAAACTCGGGCCAGATGGGTGGACTTGGAAACCTGTCGTCAGTTTTAGGCTTGGGGGGTGGAAGGGACTCGTCTGGTAGCAGTACCAATCAGCTTTTGGCCCAGGCCAACTTACTGGCCTCAAACCAACTTGCTAGCACCAACCCCCTGACCGCGATGCTGGGGATGCAACAGTTTGCCAACAACCCCACTGCCGCTATTACTACGGCGGCAACATACGAGATGTCGGTGCCCGACCACCTCATAGGGATAATTCTGGGCAGGGCAGGTAAGACACTCAGCGAATTCATGCAGTTCAGCAATGCGAACATTTCAATCTCGCACAAGGGTGAATTCATTTCTGGAACCACCAACAGAAAGGTGGTCATCACCGGTGACCCAACATCTGTACAGATGGCGTACTTCTTGATCACGCAAAAAATCATCCAAGAATCTCCAAAGTAGAGCTTTCGCGTCGACCGTTTTTGTTTGTGCATTTGTGCCGGCTTTCGTAACAATATTTTGTCTACTCTCCTATCCTACTTCAAGAGATTTGCTATAGATTATTTTATTCAACCAGATTATTTATCACAGATTTTAACTCGTATTCATAATCGTTGCATATGGCATGGAAGTTGACCATTGGTAGGATTTGCTTTTGTGGTTGTTTTCGAAAGCTTGGGGACTCATTTCACCATCGCTGGTGTATTTTCGCCATTTATATTGCACATTTGTCAAGATTTCATTCGATTCATTTCCATACCCTTCATTGCAATTTCCGTCCATAGTCACGTGAAGTTTATTAACCTTGCTGACCGCACTTTTTGTCGAGGGTTTAGCACTTTCCACGAAACAAACCAATGCAGTACTTACTTCCTTGCTTTATTGCGAACAAGCTGATCATACAAGTTTGTTGGCATTTTGCTCTGTCATGAACATCACTGTTAAGCCATTGCTGACTATTTTATCACCTACATTGTCATGTAAAGTAGCTGTGTATTGGACACACGTGAATCGTCAAACAAGACATACAAGCCACCATCATTAGCTGCAGACCAATCATCAGCCATCTTGTTCGTCCCGAATCACTATCATCACTGCTGTTGTTGTGACACTTGGGCAAGTAGAACGTGGACAAACAGCTGAAAACATCGCAGTTTTCATGACTCATTAACCAAATATATTATATCTTAGCATGTACCTTCAGCTATTGTCATATTCATCCTAGCTATATTAATCCACAGTCGCTGTTGCTTTTGTGTTCAATGAAAATCCCTTATTAATTTGCGTTGATTTATCAAATGATTTGAATAACTTGCCACACCTCATAGATCGGTGAAAACCATAAGTAACTAATTTGATGATTTAATTTAATTGTGAAATGTAGAACGGTTAAATATGTTTTATTCACCTTGAAATGAAAGTTCGTCGTAGTAAGGTTTAACAATCGGAATCTTTCGTTTCATGGGGAAAAAAAAGGTTCTAAAGAAGAGTGTTATCTGTTTTAAAAAAGCTTTTTTAGGGCGCGAACAGTTTGCTTTTTCAAACTGTTTTGGGGTCGACATTACTGCTTTAATGTTTGAAGATAGTTTTATTTACGTTTTAATGTTTAGTGAGGTTTTTGGAGGTTATCTTTATGAAATTCTTCACACCGTCGATGTTTCAGGTAGTATATACGAAGAGTCGGTGGTGGAAATCCGTTAAAACGTCCATTCAACCTTCTTTGAGCTAAGCTGTGAAGGCCGTAAATCTGGCGTTCGAATGTGCATGTTACGCGAGGCGGCTGTTTTGCGGGAGAGTACACGATTTATGTAGTGACCACACATTTAACTGGTGTGGATAACTTTCGCATGCATTTGAGGCACAGGTAAAGAATTGGCGGTCGCAGCCAGGTACGTAGTGCATAAATTCTATCATACAATTGGTATAGATTTTTTCCAATAGGCGACTCATCTGTCTCGCGCATGGCCGATAGCGTCTAATTCGTAATGAGTTTTATTCAACTTCTCAATCCTAACTAACACTGGCGACTGTCTTAAAATCACTTACATAACATGACGCTTTGGGATACAATTCGCGCACTGCGTAAGGTTTTAAATCAGTTTGAAGTAACACTGAAAAAGTGATCCGTTGCAAAGATCATCGCACATACAAACAACTCGTTACTGAACTCAGTAGGTGATATGGGCCCCACTCAGCTGTGTAAAATCATTTGGAATTTTTTAGAATAAAATTCTAACGTCTGCCCTTGTCCACCAGTGAGTTAAGTGAAAACGAGTTCTTAACCCAAAATATCAGGTGGCTTGGAGTGATCAGATGCTTCGGATTTCAACCTAATTAATTTTAAATTTAGAGGTTAAAATTCCTGTGGAGGTATGTGATGTTGATTAAGACAAACGAAATAACTCGCTACATTTGTTGTGATCATATATTTCCGTTTTGGAAAAATGTCATTTTGATGATTGGGCTCGAAAAACGGGTTCCGAAAGTTTCGTATTCTAGCGTCACGGGGATATATGACCGGTAGAGATGTGTGCTGCCAGGTAACTTCCACTTGTAGGTAAGTGATCTGCTTTTGGGATTAATGGCCTGAAATGCAGACTGACTCGATTCAAACTCGCAGAAGTATTGCGTCATTTCCAAGGAGTTAGAAAAATTGGCGATTGATAACCTGAGTCACAGCGACTCTGAGAAATATTAAGAATTTTAATTTGAATTCCGGAAATCTTGACACCGAAAGCTGGCTCGGGTGAACAATGGCGGCACCAAAAGTGAATTGGCAGGGACTCGTCAGCCCCCTTCCCAAATCTGAATCTTGGTCTAAATCGGAAGAGAACAATTAAATTTAATCATTTCCCAGCAAGGCCTGTCCCCTTAACAGGAAATAAAATTATTTAGTGCTAGCCAAAACGAAATAACAGGAATGTGAGGTATGGAAGGGGGATTCTAGATTCCAAGAAAACAGCTCAAACCTAGCCTGCTCGCAGCCCGAAGCTCAAACCAAGGTCGTTGAGTCTATTTTAAAGTCATCCTCGGTGACACGAACAGATTATTTTATTATGATTGAGTATTTGGGTATTTGGAAAAAGTTCGTAAAATCCGATTTTTTTTTTATTGCGTTCAGCTGAACGGGTGATGATGCTATTCGGCTGCGCACTGATCTAGTTCTGGCTTGTTTCCGGGACAAAAAAAATACCTTGTTTCCTCGATTTTTTTTTTGGGTTTTTTTTTTTTTTTTGTTTGGCCGATTACTACCTTTAAACTTTTGCTACTTTGTTCAAAACTGCCTATGCATCTCTCCAACTTTAATTTTCCCGTTGGTAAATCACTTATCTTTCGCAGACAGTTATTTTCACTCCAGCGAGTTTCTGAGCGAATGAGAAGGCACCGCATGCACCTCGCTGAGTAGCCACAAAATGCGACCTTCCAGGAAGGATTTCATTTGAGCATGTTCAGTACGCAGACTAGATTTGACCCCATATTAAAGAATGCTTAGTCAGCAGGCGTATGGTTTGTAGATTGGTGGCGAATTTTGCTTACTCATCGCAACCTAACTGCATCATTGTCAGGTTTTTTTTGCTTACTCATCGCAACCTACTACGTTATTGTTATTAATGTATTAGTGTCCAATGATCGTGATCATTATTTTGACCAATCGTTACCAACCACATCATTTTCCGTAGCCAATCATATCATCCCTATTATAATCAATCGCAAAAAAGTCCCATAAAGAAATGCGCGTTGAAAATTTGAGGCATCTTCGTACCACGTTGTTACCTTGACTCGCATAACTTTGTACTTCGTGAATAGTTTGTTTGTCCGCCGTCCGTCAAATATGACTGAAACCGAGATGAAAAACATGGAGGAAGATAATGAGGTTGAAACATTTGCTTTCCAGGCAGAAATTGCTCAGCTGATGAGCCTCATCATCAACACTTTCTATTCCAACAAGGAAATTTTCCTCAGGGAACTCGTATCCAATGCATCTGATGTAAGTAAACGATTTAGATCATATGCGTGTTGACTTCGCCCCAACTTTCACCCTCTTAGTAAAATATTTTATTGAATTTTCTTACCAACTGTACGCACTGTTATACTGTGGCATATTTTGGTCAAATGCGGCGAACATACTAGGATATAATAGCCCGTAAATATGAAGTTGGTTCTTCACTTTTGTGACAAATTGTGTTTATAAGAAACCTAAAGAGCTTTAGTATTAATGAATGACTAGTTGTGAAGATTCTTTATGCGAGAACAGGGCGTAATGTTCAGCAGGTATCCACTGGCTGGCTTATACAAAGTTTGCAGACGGATAAAGTGAAACCACCTCGATACGGAAACGAAAAGTTGCGAGTGTAACTGCAGTTCAATTATAGTGAAGTCCTTCTTGTGGCTTTGTAATCTTCTTTGACCTTCGAGAGCAAATAATGCGTTGTGTTTCGTGCTTTTTTGGTTCGTTTTCTGTGTCAGAATACACCATTCGACAAAATCGTGTTTCGTGAGACCACGTGGTGTTCCATTGGGCTGCTTCATGTCTTCCACAAAGGATTCTCACTTCAGACATCATTATTTGATCTTCGAGGCATTAGTTCACGTAAATTAATAGAAAAGTGATTGTTACTCGTGCCTTACTCTAAACGTTCGTCCTTGTAACCAGTAACTTTGCGACGAATCAACAGAAGCGCCTCACTCAGAAGTGTTGAAAATTCCTCAGCTTTGCCGACTCCTAAACCTCTTGCTCTGTTTTTACAGGCGCTGGATAAAATACGTTATCAAAGTCTGACGGATCCCGCTAAATTGGACACTTGCAAAGACCTGAAAATTGAAGTTATTCCTAACAAGGATGACAATACATTAACCCTCATTGACACTGGGATTGGCATGACTAAAGCAGATCTGGTTAATAATTTGGGTACCATTGCAAAATCAGGCACCAAAGCTTTCATGGAGGCTTTGCAGGTTGGTATTATCCTTTGTTAAAGTTCAGCCATTAATAGAAGTATTCTTTTAAGTAACCGATACTCAAATTGTGTTCCAGAATATAGACTACTTACCATCATACTTACAAAGCACCAACTATCATATAAAAAATTACATTCGGACGCATAGTAGCCATGTGACATCTCCATGCATGGGCATGTTTTCCCAATGTGTCTTTCCCTCCTCCCAGTAATCAAGAATGGGTCTGAAATATTGTCAGTTTACTATGGCTGATCAAGAATAAGTTTGAAATATTTACAAACTCAGAAGTTTTTTTTTTTATTTGGACCAGTGTATCCTAGGGAGGGGAGGGGGGGATGGAGAAAGGATAGAAACTAGCAGAGAAGCTGTTCAAGCCTTCAGTGGACCATGTTAGGCACTTTAACTTTTTCACTATTATATTACTATTTAAACTGAATGATTTTGACTGAAAGCATTTTACTTTCAGCAAATATATGAAAATGAAACAAGAGCTTTAAAGTAATTGCCTTTTTAACATTGGATAAGTGAAAATAATGCTTTTGTTTTCATAAATACTGAATAGTTTTTGAGATAATTTAATGAGTGTATGACTGTGTGGTTCTTTTCTCGTTTACCGTAACTGACTGGTTAAGCACCCGTGTTTGGTTAAGTGCCCACTCCCCATTTCTTAATGAAAGTATTTTTCCAGTGTCTATTTTTAAGCATTTGCTCAGAGATTATGAGATGTTTTCACAGAAGTCTGCCTTGCTATATTAACCCATTAACGGGCAATGCGCCCTGATGTGCCCTGGAATTGGGAACCCCCTAATGGGAAATGTGCCCTGAATGGGTGCATGGTCTTTATTGGCTGATTGTGAAAAACATCCAGTTCTGATTGCTTAGCAATGAGCACCTATAAATAGAGCAGAAAATGAGCTTTCAAATGGTACCTCATGGAGCTTCATACGACAAGTTTTTTGCAAACTACATGCATTTAAATTTTTCCCTTGTTTTGAAAATGTGTAATTGCATACGCAAGCGGTGAACACATTTGGATTCGATGAAGAAAACCAAGATTTTGAGTGATTTGTGATGGAATATGAAGAAAAAAGAATCAGACTTAGTAGAAGACTATTGAATGTTCCCTGGAGCACCATGTCTGGGAGATTCAGATTATGAAAAAGATGATTTCCGTGGATCTTTTGATGATGGATCAGATACTAACGTTAGTGAAAATGAAAAGTAAAAGTGAGAACAAATACGAAACAGATAGTTCTCAGTGTTTTGTTGAATGGAAAAATAGTTTTAAGTCTGCAAAGTTAGAAGCCTTTACATGCCAAGTCGGGTCCTTGTCATAAGCTAAATTCAGAAGCCTCCCGAAAAGATTTTTTATCTTATTTCAGGTCATGATTTTACTGATCTTATGTCACAGCTGCATTCACCCACACAAAATTCGGGGACCTATCATTCAGTTTCTGCAGATTGATCAGAAATTTTGGCCTTTTTTGGCTTCAACATTTAAATGAGGAATCAATGAACTGTTTACTATAAGGTTGTGCCTGGACTCTAATCTCTTTCTGGGCAATCCTGGGTTTAAAAAAACAATTATTTTGAAAGGTTTCAAGCTTTTAAGTTGGTATTGCCATGTTTCGTTTGCAGACCACGAGGAAGCAACTGAGAAGTTGAAAAAAATTACACCTCTTATTTCCAAGCTTCATAATGCTTTTCAATCCCCATCAATTCCAGGCAAAAACATTTCAATCAATGAAGGACTTGTCAAATTTAACAAATTTATTTCTATTGTGAATGGTTTTGAATTGCAGAAGATGCAGACAGTAAGGTGCTGTGACTTCTGACATTCAGACCTTCGTCTTGTGCTTGCTAAACAACTAGTTTCAAACTACAGTGGCTACAAAAAACATTTAATGCTCCAATTAGTCATAGTTATATCGATATAGGTACGAGTATCAAGGACCAGAACTTGGGGTAAGGCTTCTGGAGCAAAAAGAACTTGTGTTAAATTCAAAAGTTTGATGAGAGTCGCCTGTCTGGCAAACTTTGAAACTGTTTACAAGTGTGTACAAAGTCCTGTAAATCTTTGTAGAAAACAAGGCTATTTTTTTGCAGTGACATTAGGAAATTCAATAAAAACATAACACTGATGTCTTTTGAAATGTTTTGCATGATTGTTATATGTCGTGGTACTGAATTACCGTGAAATGAACAGTTTGGCTTTGTGCCACACTTAAGCTGCCAGCGTTGCACTTGTCAAAAACTTGTCAGATACACCCATCAGAAAATTTTTAATTTTGTTAGCATTTTGGCCTTCGTTCTCTTTAAGATCAAAAATCCTTGTATTACCATATTTCCCAGTGTATAAGTCGATTTTCTAGGACCCAAAATTGATGTCTAAAAGTCCACCTCAACTTATATGAAGGGTCATGAAATTGAGCAAAATTAGAGGTCAGATATACTAGTCCCAGTCCTCTTGAAGACAAAGAAATGGCTGACCCTTTTGATGACCGCATCACCATGGAACAATTTTGTGAACTTTTCAATCAGTCTGACGATAGCGATGGAGAGTTTGAGGGATTTTGATGCACAGACATTTTAATATCCAATGTTTATTAATCTACAAGACTAGTATACTAAAATATTTCACGTTACTGAAATCAGCCATTTTGCTCGCCCATTGGGAGTGGCCTGTTTCTGGCACCTTGGGTGTTAATGAGTTAACCAATCACAATTCACAAATTTTGATCCTGGCCTGCTCATAGTTAACTGGATATCTTCACAGACGTCTACCCTACTAATAACCAATAACACTTCAATAAATTTGATCTTAGCTAGTGTGAAAATCTACTCTAGAAATGTATGCAACACCACACTCTAATGAATGATTCTGTAAGTTTTGGAGAGGAATCATGCCACTTAAATTGAGGCAATACACAGTTGATGAGAAGGTAAATGTCATACAATGGCATTGGACAAATGGAGACTGTTTCAAAAACAGCATGAGAGTTTGGGGTGGATCAAAAGCTGGTGCGAGAATAGAACTCTGTTTATGACAACCTCCTGAACAATGTTGGCACTTCAAAAAGGAAAAGAAAACTCCACGAAGGAGGCAACCCAAAGTCCACGGGCATTGGCAATACAGTTTTTGAGTTTTTTATGAAAGAGACAAAGGAAGATGTGTATCAAATGAAATGTTAATGGAAAAGGCCTGTGGATCTGCAACAGAACAGCACAGCACATCAAAGAATTCCAAAGCAAGTGCTAGTTGGCTCCATAGGTGGAAGAAGTGATACCAAGTATGCATTCAGCATGGAACTAAAAGTGTGCCAGAAACTACCAGAAGGCTATTTAGAACATTTGCTTGCATTTAGGCATTCAATCATCCATCTTTGTCAGCTTCGTGACTATACCCTTCATAACATCTGCAACATGGATCAGACGATGGTACAATTCAATTATGTTCTGAAAATGACAAACAATATTCAAGGAGAGAAAACCATCTATATCACATCCTCAGGAGCAAAGAAAGAGGTTCACAGTTTCCCTCTATGCTTGTTCTAATGGTAGGAAGTTGCCAGCATACATTGTTTTCAAAGAAAGAAATGGCCAGCTTGGTCCATGTGTTCTGCGACAGTCAAACATACCAAACGACGACAGAATAACTGCCACAAATGGTTGGATGATGAAAGAGGAAATTTTGAAGTGGTTTTGCAGAGTATGGGGAAACCCAGAAGATGATGTTCATCGCCTGCTTATGTTGGACCACTGCAGACCTCACACAAGTGTCAAAGTAAAGCAAATAGCCAGTGAAACATTCACTGATTTGGTTTTTATTCTTGCTTGCTGCATGTCCCTGGCACAGCCTCTAGATGTGTCCATAAATAAGCTGTTTTTAAAGATAACCTATGTGCTCAGTGAGTGTAATGGATGCAAACAGCAAGGAGGAATGAAAATGGAAATATTTGCCAACCAACACACCAAAATGTCATCAACTGGGTAAGCAGAGCATGGCAAAACATTAGTGAACAGATGATCATTGATGACTTCCTGTCTTGTGATATATCAAACAATTTTGGCAGCACAGAAGATGATTGAGTTTCCTTTGTTTGATGAAGATGACATAAGAGGAGAACTTGGAGATTTATTGTTTGATAGTGATACAGATTCCGAATTAGATTTTGATGGATTTGATGAATATGACATTTATACTTTGCTGGGTGCTTTTCAATTGTGAAATTTGTTTACAATTTACTTTCATTTGCATGAAGAATTTGGAGACTTGTAGTTTGATAGTGGTACAGATTCTGAACTAGATTTGACAGGTTTGGTGAACTTGATTTCAAGATATTGATGTTTGTATTTTAAATCTGTTTTTATACAACTAAAGTGTATATGTTATTTAAAACGTGTAGAACTATATGGTTAACCTTGTTTTCTTTTCTTGCATTTTTTCCCCTGAAAAGAACATTTGTCTCTAGTAAATGTGTAAGCACCCATTGCCCATGTAAGTGCCCACCCCTTCTCTTAGTGAAAGTTATGCAACTAGGAGGATGAGTAATTAACTGGTCAATTACGGTATTAGCAATGGCCACATTGATGAAGTTTTGTTAGGGTTGTCCCTGCATTTGGTCCAGTGGTTAGTGCAGGAAAGTGCTGTTCTTGGCTGACCCAACAGCAGATCAACTTTTTCTGAAGCACACCTCCTTCAACCTTTCCTGTCACTAAATCTCAAAGAAAATTACAAAAACAATGATTTGAATTCCTACTGCCTTTTGATTGGGTCCTGTTTTCTCATGTACCTACCTAGCTAACTGACAAGAAAATAACTTATAAAAAGGGCATCTTTTTTGTACATTCAATCTTAAGGTAAAATTTAATCAATCAACTAAGTAGGTGTTGGCCTGCTAGGATTGCTTTTTGAAAAGCTTTTCTCACATTAGTCATGGTGACATTGGTCATCTTGGTAAGGAAGTTCTTCCAGTAGGGGTAATCATAAAAGTGGGTGGTAATGACTATTGAAGTTCAACCTTGTGAGTTCTGTGGATATTCAACACTGGGAGTTATTGACCAGGTGTACTAGGAAGCTGTTGGGGGAGAAGTGATGTTCATGAAATCCTTATGTTTATTAACTGAAAAATAGTTCTAGGAATACTTTGGCTGCAATTATCCCTAACCAAAACCAAGCCTTTGTTAGCCTTGCTCCCTGATGCTGCTCACCAGAGCTTTACATCTTTGTTTGCACCCTAATAACCCTTGTTACTGTAGTCCACTCCTAATTAGTTCATGTGTTTCCACCTGACCAACCCTGAAAATTGGGGCTCAGAACTATAGTTTGTAAACATGCATTATCCAATCTGGTTTACCCAAAAAAATTGTACATGTTGTGATACACAATTTCTTGTGTGTGTAGGACTATTGGTGAAATTGTTTATTTATTTACTTGCTCTGCTATCAGTTTATGCTTATCGTCCCACTTGTCACAAAAAAATATAACTAAGCCCTAGCTATTTGTAGAAAAGTTTGAACAAAGGTCAGGTGACAATTTGTGTTTCAAGGTTTAACATTTACTGGCCTTAAACAGGTCATGTGCCAAAGTACACCCCAAATGCATAGAACAAAATTTTCAATGGTTTTAATATGAGAAAACTTTGCAAGTTTGTTATGTACTAGTTACAAGTAGAAATCTCATTTCAGCAAGCTGGGTAAAGTCATCTCATAGCAGACACCCTTGGGATCGTAGTTTGTTGTCTGGAATACCAACAGTCTGTGTAATGTTGGGGTGCTCATGATTTAGTAATGTGAAATGTGCATACGTATTCACAAAGTGCAATACAGCCTGTTATGTCTTTGTTTCCATAATTTTGCCAGTGTTGATGTATTTATTATTAGCAAATTATGGAGAGACTTGACCTATTGATCAAAAGCAGTGACACTGCTAAACAATGTTTAGGAATGGAAGTTGAGAATATGAACACTTTGGTATAGACCGGATAGATAAAGCAAAGATAAAAAACATCCATTAACCTGACTTGAAAATGGACATTTTGGAAATAACTTTGCTGTACAAACTTTGAAGTTGACATCTGAAAAACAATGATAAGCCAAGCTAAATCAAAATGTGTGCTTCATTGAGAGAAATAAAACTGTTAATTTTGGGAATACTGTAAAAATGTGTTCATAATGCTGTAATAGTTGGAATCCCTAATAACTGCTAGGGTTTTTTCCAATTAAAACCCATGTAGTGTTGCCAGGAGTCTGGCGCATGTCCATAACAGTAAGGAGAATGTAACAGAGGTGTTGGCAACGCAAGAGTTGACTGTGTTTGATGCACTTGGAAAATTATTTAAATGGGTTCAAAAATTAGTTCAAACCCTGTTGAAAATTATCTGGTTGTCAATGTTCTGATATGCATGAATCAGTTTAGCTTTGCTAAATTCAGGGGATTTTGTAGTATTGATTGTTTGGTTGGCGTAGAATGATATTTTCAAATAATGAATTCCAATTCTAAATAACATTATGCAAACTAATTCTTAACTGTTACAAAAAGTGACTGAAATAGGTGACAAATTATGTACCGTGGTTTTGTCTCTGGATGCAGTAATAAGTTTGAGTGTCCTCATTTGTCTTTTTATATAGTCTGGAGCAGACATTTCTATGATTGGTCAATTTGGTGTTGGGTTTTACTCTGCATACTTGGTGGCTGAAAAAGTAGTTGTGACTACCAAACACAATGATGACGAGCAGTATGTGTGGGAATCTTCTGCTGGTGGATCATTCACTGTGGCAAAGGATGACAGTGAAATGTATGGGCGTGGGACTAAGATTGTCCTTCACATGAAAGAAGACCAGCTTGAATATCTTGATGAGAAAAGGGTGAAAGACATTGTTAAAAAGCACAGCCAGTTTATTGGGTATCCTATCGTATTAAAGGTAACCTTGTAATGGTAACAACTTAAACTCAAACATAGTATGAAGCATGCCCTACTCAAATTCAAATCCTCAAAATGTTTGAGCTGCAGATCAGTATTTGGGATGAGCCTTGATATATATGGTTGTGAGACTATTGTAAATGAAAGAGGGCTGTGCACTTGAAATGATAGCATTTCAAAATTGATATTGAAGGATCTCACAGCCTTTCAATCTTACTACATGTATGTGGTATGATTGAAGGATTGTTTCAAACAATTACTCACTCTGGCATATGATCGTCTCATCCCTGCTTGCAAGTCACTCGCAACTTGTATACATCGTTTCACACTCGCGTTTGGATTGTGTATATAAGGGTCATGATCACATGCAAAAATTGTGGTCTATGTATTGGCATTTAAACCCACGTATTTGGCATTTAAACCCACGTATTTGGCATTTAAACCCACGTATTTGGCATTTAAACCCACGTATTTGGCATTTAAACCCACGTATTTGGCATTTACTTTCCTGCAACTGGCTTGGTTGTCAGTATGCATGGTTTGGTATTTAGTACCCAGGCTGTAAAAATTAATCACATGACATTGGGATATTCAAGAATGAGCTCTTCCATTTTAATAGAAAAACCTGATGGAGTTCAGCTTTCTAGGATGTGGGAAACTTTATTTAAAGATTGGAAATTTGCGTATCCAAGTCTAAAAGTTGTGGGTTAGGTCTGAAGCAACAACGTAAATTTTGTGCACTCAGTAAAATCTTGGAAGTCATGTTACAGTTCACACTAAGATATACCATTAAGCCCGCTGCACAACTAGCCGATTTTTCGTCGAAACCCTGTCGGGTGACAAAATATCGGTCAATGTGCGGCTGTTTGCGACAACTCTACGACAAAATCGGACGTTGTCGGATCAAACCAAACACGTTTGATTTCTAGACGTCTTGTCAGATTTAATCTGCTGGTGTGCAGTCGTCTGATCGTTTTCCGACAAAAAAATCGGCCAGTGTGCGGCGGCTTTACTCTTTCCCAGCGGGAGCTCTCCCTTAGGCGAGTCAAATAGTCTGGCGTTGGTCAGAGTAACTTAATAGGGGTCTTATCCCCCAGGGAATGAGTTAATGGTTAAAGCATCAAACTGGCGATTGGAAAGTTACTGTTTCGACTTTCGTGTAAATCTCAGTTCGAGAATACTTACCTGTACTTGGCATGTTTCTGACATAGTGCGCTTGTTTTCAGGTTCAGAAAGAACGAGAAAAGGAAGTGAGCGATGATGAGGATGAAGACGAAGAGGAGGAAGAAGACAAGAAGGAAGAGAAGAAGGAGCCTGCTGAGAATGGGGAAGCCGAAGATCAAGAAAAGGCCAAAATCGAAGACCTTGATGAAGAAGAAGAAAGTAAAGAAAAAGACGAGAAGAAAAAGAAGAAAATAACGGAGAAGTATATTGATGAAGAAGAGCTGAACAAAACAAAGCCGATCTGGATGCGAAATACGAGTGACATCACGAATGAACAATACGCCGAGTTCTACAAGAGCCTTACCAATGACTGGGAGGAACATCTTGCGGTAAAGCACTTCTCTGTCGAAGGCCAGCTGGAGTTCCGAGCCATCTTGTTTGTGCCGAAACGCGCCCCGTTCGACCTGTTCGAAAACCGCAAAAAGAGGAACAACATTAAGCTGTACGTGAGGAGGGTGTTCATCATGGACACCTGCGATGATCTGATTCCGGAGTACCTGAATTTTGTCAAGGGTGTCGTTGATTCGGAAGATTTGCCGTTGAACATCTCCCGAGAGACCCTGCAGCAGAGCAAAATCCTGAAGGTTATCCGCAAGAACCTCGTCAAGAAGTGCTTGGAGCTTTTCAATGAAATTTCGCAGGACAAGGACAACTACAAGACCTTCTACGATCAGTTTTCGAAAAACCTGAAGTTGGCCATCCACGAAGACAGCACCAACCGAGCGAAACTGGCCGACCTGCTCCGTTACCACTCCTCTTCCTCTGGCGATGAGTTGTGCTCCCTGAAAGACTACGTCTCAAGAATGAAAGAAGTCCAGAAGGATATCTACTACATCACTGGGGAATCAAAGGAACAGGTTGCCAACTCCGTGTTCGTGGAACGTGTTAAAAAACGTGGCTTTGAAGTGCTCTACATGACTGAACCAATTGATGAATACGCCGTTCAGCAGCTGAAGGAGTATGACGGCAAGAAGCTTGTGAGCGTGACCAAAGAAGGCCTTGAGTTGCCGGAAGACGAAGAGGAGAAGAAGAAACGTGAAGAACAAAAGGCTAATTTCGAAGAACTCTGCAAGGTATTGTTGCAAGGGTGGAACCAGGCGGGAACCGTATTCGAAGTGTAAATATGAAAGCCTAGCAAAGTGTGCGAAGTAAAGCCATAAACAATGAAAAGTTTTAAAACATTTAAAAAGGCATTTTAAAACTTTTCATTGTTTATGGCTTTACTTGGCACACTTTGCTGGGCTTTGATATCTGCAAGGTATTCTTATACGTGAATGCAAAGCTTGTATGTCTTTGTTGTAAATTGCCCGATCCAGTAAGGTATTCTCCCTTGAAATAATTGGAATGCAGATTGTTAGCTGATCGATCTCTCGGAGTGTGATAATGTTATTTTGAGGGGGAAAAATCCCGAAGAAAGAAGTTGCACCTGGATAGGGCAAAGAATTTTCAGCATCGCATAAGGTAAAAGACAGTTGCTAAACTAACGAAAGAGAACAAATCCGTTATTTTTAGTGATTAATCACGTAGGATTTAAGAACTTTGTTTGCTTTTCGAACGCTACTATCGCTTATGAAGTATTCTTGTGTTCTAACTGATAATTACTTGGGTTTGTCTAGCTTATTAAGGAGATTCTTGACAAGAAGATAGAAAAAGTTGTGCTGTCGAACCGTCTCGTATCTTCGCCTTGTTGCATTGTGACAAGCCAGTATGGCTGGTCTGCGAACATGGAACGGATCATGAAGGCGCAGGCACTGCGGGATTCTAGCACCATGGGCTATATGGCAGCCAAGAAGCACTTGGAGATCAATCCTGATCATCCCATCATCATCGCTTTGAACAAGAAGGTTTCGGAAGACAAGAACGACAAGTCAGTCAAAGATTTGGTTCATTTGCTTTTTGAAACTTCTTTGCTCTCCTCAGGATTTTCCCTCGATGACCCACAGGTTCATTCCGCTCGTATTTACCGAATGATCAACCTTGGTCTCGGAATAGATGAAGATTTTGAGGGGCCAGAAGGTAAGGAACTGTAAATTCCGAATTTGGCAGTACAATTGTAAAAACAGTTGCATTTATTGCGTGATTTACTTCTGTTACTTTGGTAATTATTCTAATAAATGATTGAATTTCACGATCAGATGCCGAGAGCACCGAAGACATGCCGCCATTAGAGGGAGACGAGGAATCATCGAAGATGGAGGAAGTTGACTAGTCTACGTGGTCGTTTGAAACCCGCAAACTTTGGATGTCGCCTGCAGCTCTGTCGCTTAATAATTCAGTCTCGGCACACTCGTGTTTTAAGTTTTCCGTAGAGCATGTTATCCGTTGTTAATCCTCGTAGAAATGTATTGCTTACTGTCTTTACCCTGTACTTCCTATACTTTTAGGAACAGTTAAAACACCTGTGATTTAAAACCTTACTCTGTAGTGCGTTTGAAACTAGCTTCGTACGGACTACCCAGTGTGGAAACAAGCTGTTGCATACCTTCCATATTTCTACTGTGGCATGATTGCCTCTCCGAAATGGTATGACTTCCGGCACTTTTGCCTGTTTCTTCGCACTGGATATTTATGCTGCTTCTGCGCTTTAAAAGAATAGTTTAAAGCTAGCTGCATCGTACATGCTTTTTATGTTTGGTTTAATATGATTAATAAGTACGAAAACTCTAAGTGTGACCGATTTGCGTGGTGGTAACAATAGAGTAGTTACACGTCGACTACATAGCAACGTACCGTAGAATTCCGAAAGTAATGGGCCCTGGAAAGTAACGACCCCCCGAAAGTAACGCCAAATTTGTGACACTTCTAAAATTTTCCGAAAGTAGCGGCCCCCCGTAAGTCGCGACCCCTTCGAATGTGGTGCTTTTATGTTTCAAACATGTTTATCCAGCAAAAAGTAATGTTCGTATTCAAAGTTAACAATCAACTTAAAGGTGCTAATACACGTCTTTTAAGAAAGTATGTGTTCATCGTTAATTTTCCAATTTTAAATTTCCATTTCCAGTCATTTCAATAGCTGTTTCTTCCTAACGTATTTTGACTATTCGAAAGTAGCTACCCCCCCCGAAAGTAGCGGCCCCCAAGGCCTGCTAGATCCGAAAGTAACGAGGGCCGTTACTTTCGGAATTCTACGGTAACGTATATCCGCACCACATCGATCTTCAGACATTGGTATTTTCATCTTAGAGTAGATTTTGAAATCAAGATTCCCGCACTGATAGTGATATGCTAAGCTTCTCAGGCCCGAATGACTCCGCTCCCTTTTATGACGACGCACAGACGCCAAATGTTGACGGAGTAGGAGACATTATGGAAAGGTCAAATGAAAACTTGGCAGCCCTGCACCGATTTTAGTGCCGAAAGTATAAAGCGGGACGTATTACGAGCGAAACAGAAGAGATCGGTTTGAGTCGAGAACAGCTTGTGGAATCACAGCCCAATCTGATTTCGGGGTCTTCTCTATTGAGGAAGAATCAGGGGAAATCGAGTTCTAGGCACTTGAATTTGAATATCCTGTTATTCATGGCATACTGCGGGCGCTTCCGCTCACCTACATATCAGGGTGCAAAGGCTGGAGTGAACAGGTAGCTTCTTCACTATGTAGGCGAATATAGAAAGTCCTCAAACTAAACCGAAGAATTCTAAGCTATCGGTAATAATTTGTGTTAAAAAAAATGCTGGGTAAGATTTGTGGAAAGTATCTGCTAAAAAACTGGGTTAAATTACCTCAAGTATATTTTCTTTTTTTCCCCCAAAACGAAGTCAAACTGAAAGGAATTACAGGAAATTTGGGGTATATCTTGCACGGCAACTTGCATTCCCTCTAGTCTGAATAGGGTTAACAGAGACGGACTGAAATAATGAGGTATAAACAGCCGTATTCGCCGAGCGGAGAGCGAGATTGGGAGTTGGCAAAACCGTTAAGAATTTTTTTCTTTTTATCAAACGTTTCGTAAAAAGATATTGACAATTGTTCAATTGGTGTAACGGGAATCCATAGGAATAGCCAAATAGAATTCTGTCTGGGGCGATACCCACAACCAGTTGGGTTGTGGCCGCTGGGGTATTTGAAGGGGGAGCGGTTGCCAATTCTCGTTTTCAGGTAGCTTGGTTCCAGCGCGGGAGCGAGAAATGTTTTCGGGCACCAGAGACGGACCCCGGAAGTCCTTGATATTTACGTCTTTCGGGTTTTGCAAGTCAACGCGTGTTTCATGTACAACTTATTCAATTGCGTTGCGTATAACTCGTATAAACAGTAGAAAGTATATTCGATAGAACAGAATTTACACTCGACCGCTAACTGTTCAGTTGATAATTTTTGAAGGAGGAAAATCTCGAGTGTCTAGATATTTTGAGATATTTTAAAATGTCTAGACACTCGAGATTTTCCTCTTTCAAAAATTATCCACAGCGGTCGAGTGTAAATACCATAATGTTCTATCAAATATACCCTTCACTTAATCGGCATTACCACAATCATCAATACTGTGGACTCTCGTGACCATGCTCTCGGCAACGGCCTCCATAGCTCACTTGGCAGCATCGCTCTAGATCCGCGAGGTTGCGGGTTCGATTCCCCGCCGGATGGCCCAATGTTGCATCTTTCGCAACAGGTCCCGGTTGGGTCTTAAAATATCTAGACACTCGAGATTTTCCTACTTCAAAATTATCAATTTAGTAGTAAACAGTAAAAATATTGTTATTTTCCTCGCACAAACGAGCCATTTCGTGTCTTATGTAAAGCTATAGCGTCTTGTTTCACTCGTATAAATGCTATTTCGCGTCTTACGTAAAGCTATAGCGTCTTGTTTCTCTCGTACAAATGGGCCATCTTGCGTCTCAATAAATTTTGTATATCAAATTATTCTCGACTTACTTTGGTCGCGAGCAACTTCACAGTGGATCATTTCACTGACGGTTCATGGCTTATTTTAGTCCCGGCTTACATTAGTCGCAGTTTTTTTCGTTGTATAAACGGTTCGTGTGTAAATGTGTATAGGATATGTCTATTTTCAGCATTTCTCGCGAGGGTTACTTTAAAAGTGGACAGACATTGTAACAACGAAATGATCATCACAGGGTTGTTTATGTTCGTGGCTTGTCAACTTGTTTAAATCTCGCAAAACATTTCCTCAAAATCTGCAGCGGTTCAATGCCAGCTGAGTATCCTCGCGCGGCCTTCGTTTACTTTTGGATAAGCTGTGCGCGCAGCTTTTCGCGCCCTCTGGAAGTCGGGGTTAGACCAGGGACTCGTCCTCGAAGGGAATATTGTTTCAGTGGAAAATTACAATCGGCGTCTGGCGACGAGTTTTCCCTCTTAGATTTATCTCTCCATTTTCATATCGACAAGACTTAATAATCAGACGACAGATCCCGTATTAAATTCACATCGGACAAAGCAGGATGGGATTTTAAAGAACAATATTTTAGTTAAAAACAAAATGAGCAGGAAATATGTCGTAATTCTGAGACGGTTTTACTTGGTCAAAGTAAACTCACGTCAAACGATAATCCCAAGAACAAATTTTCCTCTTCCCATTTGGATTTCCTTGTCTTCCGACGGGAATTCGTTGAATTTCACGAGCGCAAAGAGTTATTTCCACGTCGTATCACTTTAGGGTTTGTCAAGCGTCCAACGTCCGAATACATTTATCTCAGTTATACCTGATTCTCACTAGGCGCGATTTTTCGGGCGGACAAAATTTTCTCTTTGTGTGATAGCTTCCAAGTGGAACTAATTAGAAAAGAAACAGAAAAAGTTGAGCAGAAAATTCCACTGAGACATCGAAACTAGATCAGCTGAGGGATTCGCACACCAGCAACCGTGGGGTCGGACACTTCAAATAAAGTCAACTTAAAGTATTTCCCGAATTCACTTTTGCCCTATATTAAAATCCAGAGTATTAACAATTTTCTACTTCGGTCTGTTGGTCTAAAGACTTGAGAATTTTGTGATTGTATGTTATTTAATGTTGGATCGGAGGGAAGAAATAGCTGCTGTTCCACGTTCATTGTCGCGCTGTTCGACTTAGGTAGGTGCAGTTTATGTCAAGGCGATTCTACATGAAACGATTGCGAACGATGATTCATAACGTAAAATACATTGCACAAAGGTTGACCTGTGTTAATCGTTTGTGTAACGTCTTGAGATGTGAGAGAATTTGATCTAGACACGAACATGCGTTAGAATAAACAGGGAACTGTAGAACTGAGTAGAATGAAAGTGAGTTACTGGCACCTGTGCTGACATGTTAACTCGCTTTGAGAGATTTTATTTAAAATTCGAACTGTATATAAGCTGTTGAGTTATCGCCTTTCGGTATTTCATGCCACAGGAAACAGACTTCCGATTCACGTTCTTACGCGTGATCGAGGAGCAAGAAGGATCTCAATTTGCCTGCGGAAATAATCGCTACTCATGACCCTTCCATATTTAGACTTTCTATTTTATATCAATCGTCTGGTTAATGGTCTTGGTGAAAGTGCCAACCTCGTGCGTGGTTCATGCTCCCCGTGATGCGCTCTAACTTTCGTTTACGGAAATCACGCCTATCCGTGGGGGCTAGCAGGTGTATCTGTGCGGATGCCAGACGATGCAAAATAGGGAAAATGTTCTACGGTTTGATAGGTAATTTTAATCTTTTGAACTGGTTTAACTTACGTTGGCTATCCTCAACTAGTTAAGAAAAGTTGCCAAAAAAAATTGCATCAAAAACAGTTTGTGCTGATGTGCTTCAAAATTGCACTTTCAAACGGAGTTTGCGAAACGAGCCGAGGCTGAAGTGGATCGCAAATCAGTTATTTAAGTAAAAAGGTTTCAACGTGGAAAGGGATTGCTTACCGAGTCGCAACGCAATATTTTTAAACCAAAGTCTGATTTTTAAATAGTCGATGACAGGTCAACGTCCTGTAGCCCGCTTGGTCAATGATCTGGTTGACGAAGTCGATATAATCTCCAGGCTGATGTGGACAATGTATGTATGACAGTGTATCACCAGTTAGAATACAACAGGCCTGACCTCGTTATCCATGACCAATCCAAACATGGGTGATGCCTCATTGAGTCGTGGTATGTCTATATGTTGGTAGGGTCAACGAAAAACAAGAAAAAAAGATGCATACGAGGACCAGATTGGCATGTTTTGTAACTTTATAAGGGTATTTATTTTTCCTGCAGATTGTAGTTACTTTCAAGCAATTTGGAACATGGTTAAAATTATCGATTTGCTGCAAAGAACACATTCACTGGAAACAGTAACATGAAGCCGAAGGAATTCGCGTGATGTCTTGAGCTAGCCACCAATAAAATTTAGATGGTGTGAAACAGATGATGATCATAATAACAGAATAATTTTAATTTTTAGCAACTTCGTCTAGATTGTCTAGAGTTGAACAAGCCGATTTCTAGCGAAAGGATAACTGTCAAAATTTTTTCGTATAGTCTGCTATTTCGCTATAGATGAGTAATGCCTTGTCTTTTAGTTTGCGCATCGCTCCTTGACTTTTTTTTAATGAATGAACTTATATATGCTAATCTTGCTTTCAATTATGTTAACGCTCTTGGTTGAATGGATGGCAAAAATCTTCGAGTGTTTATTGTTTTGCACTTTTGAAATTGTTGTTAATTGTGTTGTCTCCTACTTTGTGCCAGAGAGCTCTTGTTCTCCTGCATGTGATTCTGCACGTTGCGTAAGTGATGTAGTTCTGAAGCCTAAAATGCGGACTTGGTTGCTCACAATCACAGTTCAATTGCTGGCGTTGTCCGATTCAAATCAAACAAAAGGCTACCTGCTTGAAAATCAGATGCTTCAGATGGACATTGCTCGGGAGCTTGTGAGGAGACGAGATTTGTAGAATATTAGACGTAACTCTCGTAGACGAAGTTCTAATTAGGCTTCTGAGGCATAACGCCTCTGTGAAATATCACGAACCAATTACGGAAAATGACCACTTAAACATTCCAACAAATTAATGGTAGACGAATTAAAGAGCAACCAACTTCGTCAACTTTCGTAGTGTTATACTTTTTAGATGTTAATAAGTGAAGAGGTTAGCAGAAAACCTTAACGAGTGTCGGGATTTTCTGGTGATATGAAACAAAGGTCGAAACCAGTTTTCAAATTCTACTGGATGAATGTGTCTGAGGCATGGCACCTCTCCTAAATTTAATTTGTCTGGAAATAATCTAAAAAAGAATGTAAAAAATAATCTGAAGAAAGTTAACTGTGATGTGGAGAACACTCATAGCTTAATACCCACTGTGCATTATGGAGGTTCATAGCGTTAAGCCGCTTTAGACTTTTCCTCAGGTTCAGAGAACTAGAAATTCGTCATAAGAGGGTTAGCTAATGATGGGATTTATAAACAAAAATCTGTCGCAGCTTGACCAATCTTAGTTCTCTTACTGCTGAATGGAAAAAGCCCAACACACATTCTTGATTTTTTAAAGTTCAAATGCAGTTTATAAAGGGTTGAATTTATTTGCATATTTTCCAGTTAGTCTGCCTTTTAATCATGACTCCCTTAGTAATATTTCATTGACAAAATAATTATCGATTTAATTGTTAACAAATTAATCGATGATCGAGAAAACACTCTTTGTTTAATATCAGCACTTTAATTATTTGCTTAAGAGACAGACGCATATTATTGATCTGGTTTACAGGAAATTTAGGAGGATTAATTGGTGGAACGTAAACTATAGCAATCTGTACCTTCGCCTTGTGTTATCGAGTAAGCCAACACAAGTTACAAGGTACATATCTTGAAAGTTTATTCATCGTCAACCAAAGGTAAAATCTATCACACGTTCTCATAGCTCTGTACCTTGAGCTGTATGACACCCCATGACAATTATATTAGCATAGGAAATAACACTATTCGAGAAGTTAATGAAAAATGACATGTTCTTCCTTGGGGAAGTGTTCGTAATATCACAGGTGCAAAGTATCAGTGGTATTATTAACATTTCGCCGAACACAAACGTAAATTTTTCATTCATTCTGCTCAGTTAGCTGAAAAATAAGATTTTTCATAATTAATAATTTTTTATTTAAACTTTCTGAAATTTTGACGGGAGGTCATCGTTATGTAGCACCCTTTTTCTACTGGGAACAGTATGCTTATTTTATCCAATTTAAGTGCACGAGAGATTCTCGCAACAACTACTCCAGGCCTGTAGGATGGGGGGGGGGGGGGGTTCAAGGGCCTCGAACGAACCGCCTTCAAACTGAAAAATTAACTTGAAAAATTGTGGAAGACGCAATTTCACGGACTCTGAGACGATTCATGTTTTTCGGCCAAGAAAACGAACTCCCTCTTCTAAATGCCTGCTACGGGCCTGTTCTCTATTTCAGTCATTTTCACAATCATCCTCAGGGTAACATTCGACACTCTTGTTTTGTTACCCTGAGGATGATTCTGAAACAGAGTCCAAACACTGCACATCCTCACGGATATCGTGCGTTAAGCTGTAGCGAGAATCTCTCTTGTCCTACTTTTTCGTAACAATTAGCTTCCCCAGTACCAGACGTTATCTGCTGCCAATGAGCTCGAGAGAACTTAAAATGGTAGTTCTCCATACAAAACATCCTCTGGCCGCATCGATAACTCAATGGAAACCCGAAAAATATTTTCTTTTTCATAATTACCTCGAACGATTTATATTAAAACCTGGGTTATAAATGTTGATCTTGCCTTCAATTAAGTCAACGCTTTTTGTTGAGCGCATGGAAGAAATCCTGACGTGATTCAAGTTGTTGTTAAGAGTTTTGTCTCCAGCTGTGTCCTAGAGTTTGTTTTCTCTTAGATCGCTTTACTTAAGTGGATATCATGGTACTATGTAAGTCTTAAATACCTACTTACTTACTCCAGATGCGAGGCACGTTCTAATTCCTCTTCACTAATTCACTCGAAGCAAACACGGTTAACTTTTAGATCGATCTAAAACAGATTGATCTAAAAGGGAGCTGAATGTGAATCACAATTCATTAAATTTTATGTACCGAATAGTACAGTCTACCTGATGTACATTTACCTTATTCTAAAATGGGGCACTCTATTTGATATTCCGCGTTGCTTGCGTATCAGTTTGCCCCCCTAGCCTCGTCTGAGTACAAAAGTTCTTTTGAAGTTGTGGCACAGCAACGAAGCTAAGAGGGCTAATTGATATGCTCATAAAAGAAGGCTGATTGATGAATGACTGAGGTCTGTGAGGTGGATAATTTACGATTTGGTGGATAAAGTTTAAGTTAGGTTGGTCAAAGCTTGGTTAGTGCGTGCAGTTCACTCTTCAGGATTTAATCGTCGCATGAAGTTTCGAACTTGGAACAATCGGCCTCTATGTTGGCAAAACTAAAGAGTGAGATAAGGGGGAAAAGGAACCAGGTTTTACAGTAATACTTTGCAAAAGAATATGCGTTATAACCTTTAGATCTAAAATGTAATGCAGATTCTAAAGAGTTTGGTTTCAGTTGTGTTGATATTTTCACTGGAGGTCGGTTGAAACGTCTAATTTTAAAACCTTCATCAAACTAAAAGATGAGAGCTGCAAATCTCAGACTCATTTCATGGCAACATCTTATTAACTCCCATTCATTTACATAACCCACGCCAACTTTTATCCGGTTTAAATTTTGAGGAGAGTCAATGATTGTTTTGACTTGCTTGACCACCTGGCAACACAATCTTGGGTCATACTCTCATCATCTATTCTCGTTTGACCGGATCAATAAGAATTGTTGAGGGTTGCAACGAATCTTGTTCAAACTCTTGACTTTCACCTCTCGTCGTCTGTCCACTCTGTCATCCTTGTTTTATAGGGATTTTGAGCAATACGTTTTCATACTCTAAGAATTCTGACATGAAAAGCTTATCGTACTTGGGCCTTCTGCCAAAGAAATGAGTTAGAAACAAAAACGTTATATTCCACTCGAAGTATTAGCCTTCCGATTTTCATCTTTGCACAAGGTCCGCCAAAAGATGATGAATTTGGCACTGCATGCGGCAGCGGCTACCGCTTTGCGCAATTTTAACACTTCATGGTATAAACTCGACCTCGCTGCTCTGTTGCCCTATTTTACATCTTTGACCAACTTCCAAATAATGAGTTCTAGTGATATTTGCCCTACGGTGATGGTCAAATGAAAGTAAGAGACCGAAATCTAAGCCCATATCTGATCAGAAAAGTTTAAGCACTTTTCGCGCTTGAGATTCGAAAAAGCCCCACTTTACTTCGAGTGGTTGTCTAGATAATTTGAATGCTCTAAATATCTGTGGCGATGGACCCCTCTCGAGCAATTATAATAGATTAAAAATAAATGCAATGTTTTGATGTGTTGCCTCGCTAAAAGCTGCACCAGCCCAGGCATTAGCACTTGAGAAGTGTCAAAAATTGATCCAGAAGTGTAGAGATCATCAGGTTTATTTGAAAACCTTAAATCTTGACCTGTCGACTTATGTTTCACCGACTGTGGCGAGAAGAGTGTCGAATATCTGATTCAGCGATAACACAAACGTCCAGAAGACTGCAACGATATCGATCTTAATAAGATGCAAATTGTTAAAGTATGCTAAATAGTGTTAGGATATGACGCACGTTGTTACCTGAATGGAGACCGAATGTTAAAAGACCATTTTGAACAAGGGAAAATTGATATCAAGACATGTCGGAGTGGATGTTTTCTCATCTGACATCATGGTGTCGATGCAGAAATATTTTTAGACCACGAAAACGAATATTTTGTAAACTATTTGTTGTTGTTAATCTCTCGACGTTGGCTGGTCTAGTCATAATGGACAGCGACGAGAAAGAAGACATACCATGAATTTTTCTAGTTTAAAAAAGGACATTTAGCACCTCAAAGTGTGAACAATCAATTCTGTTTAAGCCTTGAGTAACGAGGTATTTCCTTTTTCCAATGTTTTGTAACCGCGAGAGATTTTGTTTGCCGACCGATTTTGAGTAACTTTATCAGGTTATCGACGAAACCTAGCACTTCTTAATACATTTCTTAATTTCCTCTCCCCCACTTTGATCAGAACAGTCAATATTTCGTCACAAGAAAACAATGAATTTCCAATAAGATAGGATGACCTTCAACCTTTTAAGGCATGAGCCACTTCAGCAGAAAGTTTCAGCTGTGCTTCCACGTGGTTAATAGTTTCAGTTTGATTCAGCGCTTTCTGCGAAAACATTTTCGTCTGGTTGGCCTCATTACCAAAGTTCTTCAAGTCGTCTTAAAGGTAAGACAACTTTCTTAGAGGATGACAGTACAGAAGAGATTCGAGTAAATTTCCCCAGAATTATACATGCAGAAGTTGGTAAAATTGTTCGAAAGTTATGATATGAATTGTGGAACAATGTGACTGTAAAAATTGAGCACTGGTCCCAGGAGATATAAATAATGAAAATGAGTGGAATAGCGTATTTTCGCCAAGTATTTTCATAATATTACCAGTTCTTAGAAGATAGGCAGGACTTCTTACAGGAGGAAGCCGAACGGGAAGTTACTGGTAGAAAGTGCTGTTTAAACACTTGTGTGTATATATATATATATCAGTGCAGAGTAGCTGTTTCATGTATTTTATCTTGTGTATTTTTGCGTGTCTTATCGTGTTTTCGCTTTGACGTGTTTGTGTACGAAAGTAGTATGTATTGCTTGAGGCATTAAGATAAGGATATAGTTAAGTATTTTGGTTAAACCCGGAGATTTTCAGTTCATGGTTAAGTGAGTTCTCCATCATTACAGGACATATAACCGTCTTTATTTTGGAATAAAATTTGAGTCTTGGTAATTACCGCGCTCGTTGTAGAGAGAATAATACTGTTGTAGATTGTTTGTCAAATGGTCTGCGAACCGACCAAAGCAACTAAACATGTCATCAGGACAAATTTTGAAGATAGCCATTGGATCATACGCTTAGGTCCAGTTCAAACGTCGAACTTTTCGTGTGCCGAATCTGATGTTAATGAGCAAATTCCTTTTATTTCAGGCTGATTAGCATTTGATTCGGCACATGAAAAGTTCGATATTTGAACTACGCCTTGGTGATCTACGAAATAGCAATCATTGAAAATTAACTACGAGTGTCACAGTAAAGTCCTCCAATTTTAGATTGTTTCGCTTATTCTTCCAGTTCCTCGAAGAATACATATCGGCTTCGTTTGTAGTTTTTTTTTGTTTTTTGTTTGTTTTTTTTCATCGAAACTCCAGTCATATCTTATGATAGTAATAGCAATAATTAAAAATTTTGTTTATATATGAACTATTTGCTGACGTTGAGATAAAGTTCCTCAATTTCGCCCAGCCTTTGTCCGCAGGGATTTGACACTTTCGTTGGAAGAAAAACAGGGATTACCGGTATATTTCCAACTAGTGTCGATGATGCTGGCCAAGTTATTTCTATGCGGTTCATTCATTCCTCGAACAAGAATCAGACCTCGCTTCCGGGCTGTTCAAGTGAACCTCGTTAATACAAGGAGTTACAATGGTGACATAAAGACTTCAATGTCCAAAGTCTCACATCTAGTCGCGTACTCTTCGAGTAGAAAACTACAGTCAACAAACAACACGAGTAAGAGGGACTACAGAATTAGTATTTGCCAGAGATTTCGCGCTTGACACCAAAGTGATTTCGGCGCCACTTTCTTTGTTTTTGAATTCCTCACCATTTTTTATCTAACGATTTCCTCTCCAACGTCTGATATGTAAACAGGTAGCAATATAATCCGATTTATATTATTATTTTATATTAATCGGTCATTCTTTGATGAAACTGCAAAAAATTACGAAACGCCAAATCTGTGATGCCTCTTCTTCATATTTGTTGCTGCTTTTAATTTTTGTCTTAACTTAAATTTCTGTCTCACGTTGTCCGCCGGTCGACAATCGCATTTACACTTCAAGAAAAATTTTGTCAACAGAGCTCGAGTAATATCTTCCGGGGAACACGCACTACTTGGACCTTAGAACTGGTTTCACATGACGAAATAAAAAAATAAGGGGGGAAGCGCTTTCGTTATCATTGATTAACTCGTGGTTCACGAAACAAAAAACAATAGCTCAAACTGCACTGCAACTGGAGTCTTCACTGCATTTGCATCATGAGACCAACTTTGGCACGAACAGAACGCGCGATAACTAAAGGGTGACTATATCTCTGCATGTTTTGATTCAAGTGGTCAACTTTGACGAAACAGAAGGCGCGGTCTTCATCAACAGGTGGGACTCTGGTAGGAACATTTCTCTCGAAACGTTAACCTGCTTATGCTTCATTAAGAGTAGGTTTACGCATTGCGTTTAATTCAGCAGTTTTACCATGCAGTTCAGCAGTCTTACAAGTCGTGTATAAAGGTACAAAACTGTGTCGACACCTTGCACAAGCCGCGTCAAAACAAGTCACGTAAGTGATACTTGAATAAGTGTGGATGTTGGTGGCAGAGTGGTTGTGTACCTGTTTTTTTACCTCTGTCTGACTTTTGATTCCGGCTCCTTGCAGTTGCCTGATTAAAGTTGCCTTGATCACATGTGAGAATAGTGTTGTCCAGTTTAACTTTACCAAGCATCGCAGGTTTTCTCCCTACTCCGGCTTCCTCCTGTAGTGACTCTGGACCTCTAGGGAGAACACCGTAGTTACAACTAAGTGATATACATCCAGTATGCAAAAAACCCATAAACATCCAGTATAGATAAAGATACTGACTTACTTATGTGAGGCAAGTCGTCTTCACGATGTGCCTTATTTTTCTTCTATGAATGGTTCTAATAAGTCAATTCATATTTTTACCGACGGGGACTATAGCTCTCGACGAGAGACTGTGACTCCCCCCACTCGGTAACCCACGCGTGTCGTGAAATTTCCGAAACCTTTTATATGTGAAGAACTTGGCAAAACTACGAAACGTTGTTGTAGAGACACGGTATTTCTTTACTGGCAATCTTTCCTAGACGTTTGCCGACAAATGAAACGTGCGTTAACGAATCGAGATTCCTTCCTGAATTACAAACATTCTTGCTTCCTTGGAAACCTGGTTTGGCCCCGCGTGGCCTCGACCGGCTGTGAGCGAGTAATGTTTTCTTGAGCCAGTGTTTCCACACAATGGTATTCAAGTTTTTGTCTGGCCAGTGGCGCTGAATACTCTCACATATTCTCCACGCTTACATCACGGGAATTGAATAAACGTGTTAGGTTGTGAAATATACAAGATAAGTTAAAATTTAAAATTAATGGTTCAAGTTTAAAATTTCGTTTACAACTATACTGTATCCATGCTTATAACTACAGGTTATGCATATTCCTCTTCCAACTCTGCATGCGACGAAAACAATGAGAAAATCGAAACGACTTGATATTTTCTGATATTAAAGGAACTCTACGGACCATAAGAAGGGCTGATAAGTCCGGACCGTGTACACTTAATTTTATTTATCAAAAATCTGCAAGTGGGTGGTTCATCAATAGGCTCAAAGATCCGACAAACTTTGGCCTTCTGACAAAAACTGGAAAGAGAAGGTCGACTGAACAAGCCTTAAATGGGCAAAAGATCTGCTTCTGTGGGAGGCGGGGGGGGGAAAGGTTGGCCGCCTCTCTGCCTCAATATGCATATTTTTATACATAAATGTATATGTACATATAAACCCAGCTTCATTAGAGAGAAAGGACAAACTCGTCCTGTACACTCATGAGTCGTCATATTTTTGATGAATACGAACTACCAACTCAAAAGAAGATCTAAAATTTTGGACTGTCTCCCGCACAGGTGAGCGGATCAGGTTTAAAATTTACTTGACAGTGGGGTGTGAGAGGAGGCCTCAGTTGAGAACCTTTATATTTTAAATTTCTTGAGCACCGAGTTAAACTGACAAGAATGAAAGCCAGCGAGAATTGATATGTATGACTTTGTATGGGAGATTGTTTCGAGTTTATCCTCTCCCAGTCAAACCAAGATGAGGGACTTTATGAAGGAATGTCCACTAGCATGATTGCCTCTCACTATTGAGGATTAATTTTGATCTAAGAATCCAATAAACGTGACCCGGTGGTGAACCGTAAGCATGTTCACTTATCATCTACCCTCGCACGAGTCACGTGAACGGTCAGACAAGCAGCGATTTTCATCGACTTTAGTGAAAATTCCGTTTTGAGTAAGTTCAGAGTTGATCGGATAGTGTTGAGTCGCTGAGTGCATTAGAGCAAACAAAAGCAAGCGTTCAAACATGGACGACAGTTGCAACCCCAGTCAACTTAAATCCTCATTTGATGCCGCGATTAAAAACGATTGTGGAACTATCAGGAGAAAAAAGTACGCGTTTCTAATAGAGTGTTTCTTCTAAGAATCTCGACTTTCAAAAGTAAATCTGGCTTCTGGTTCAAGAACTATAATAATCGACGAAATCCTTTTTCAGTTAGGACCTGAGATCAAAGGGCCCAGAATCCATTGAGACATGGGTTTGATGTAGTTTCTTTATCAGAGCTGATGAAAATAAAGAAAGAATAAAATTTACGGTAAGACTATACTTGATCTTATTATGGTTGGCATAAGTTTCTACGGTGGGAGAAAAACCTTTCACGTATCAGGAAGCTCATACCGTCTAATGTTATATTAATTGTTGTAATATAAATTTGATATGGAAAAGAATTTTTAAGCTTACGGAATGCTCGATCTGTAGGATGAGTAGTCATAAAGAGCTGACTTTTAAAGGTTAAACTAGCAATAATGAAGCGCAAAATCTTTGCGGGAAATGAGATACAATTCAACTTTCCGACAACCCTGAAAAACTGTGAGAGAACGATTTCCTTTTCCCAAAGTCGAAATTTTCGTGGGAGCTGAAAGATAACTCAGCTTGGAAAATAAATGTTTTGATACTTGGTTGCGGTCTGCTACGGATTACAGTTCGTTAATTGGTGCATCTTCGAGACCTTGACAATCGATGATACCTTGAAAGGATATCGTGATAATACGGGGGTTAACGAACGTTGAAGGAAAGGGTGTGTCCTAGCTATAGTGATGGGCATGGAAGAGAGGAAATAGAAACATGTTGGAGTAAGCCAACTGGCATACCTCACCCAGCAACATCAATGTTGTATCTTTAATAAATATAATAATATTAATAGTGATAATGATAATAATAATAATAATGGTCAATGAAGAGGGTAGATGTAGTACTGGTAGTTATCGGAGCACTCGGTACTGTGAGTAAGAAGCTGGAAAAATGGATAGATAGGATAGGAATAAAACTTAATATAGAACATCTCCAGAAGACGTCGATTTTGGGAACAGCGAGGATATTAAGAAAGACCCTAGAAAGTTGAATGGACCAATGTCACCCTAGACTACTGGCTGTAGATGGCTGACATTGAGGATTACCAGCAGAACATCAAGCTGTGAGAATTGAGAAAATAATAATAATAATTCTCCATGAGTATCTTAGAAGGTACATTGTCTCTTCTGTCGGCTACAGTCTTGTTGACGGGCTGCCTTTGGAGGCCAAAACCCCTCGCCACTTCCTTTGGCAAGTGTGCTGCGATTTTGGATAATAATAATAATAATTGTTAACTCCTGACTGTAAGATTGATTAACATTAGTACTGTAGCACGTTGTGATAACAAGGGACTAGAGAGCAAAAGTTGTTAGGTGTAGTCAAGAAGAGCATATTTCATGAATTAACCTACACTGCTAAAATCAACTAGAAAAGTTGATTTGGGCGTGATTCGAACTTGCATCTGCTGCTTTGCCAATTGAGTTATCTAGTCTACCGGAACAGTATGCTATCTTCAGTGCACGAGAGATTCTCGCGACAACTTAACGCTCGATGTCAGTGAGGATGTAGAGATTTTCGCCTCAGAATCATCCACGGGGTAACACGAAGAGAAGTTGAATGTTACCTTCATATTTCTTTCATGTTACCCTCAGGATGAATCTGAAATGTAGTCAAGTAGTCTCAGCAGTGGAAATACAAGTCGCCTTGATCTCTACAAGAAAAAAAATTAAAAAATCAGTCATGTGATATTTCGCAGCAAATTCAAACTCAACACGATTGACATGGTAATATATTTCGGCAGTATCAAATTATCATGAAAAAATTTCTGTTCATGTATATCTCTGGGGATGATTCTGAAATAGAATTAAAACACTGCACATCCTCTCATGGATAAACGTTAAAAGTTGTCACGAGAATATCTCGTGCACTTATTAAAGTTGGATAAAAACTCGCCTCCAATCCCAGTGGACTCGATAGCTCGACAGGTAGAGCTGCGGGCCGGTATTCCGAAGGTGCGAGTTCAAAACTCGTTCGAGTCAACATTTTTCAGTTGACTTCGGCAGTGTCAGATTAAGCTGAAAAAATTTCTGTTCATAATAATATATTACAAACTTTAATGACGGTGAATATTAATGACGTAATATCACTAATTGTTCACAATGAATTACACAAGAAATGTTGCCTAAAATGCTTATGGAAGTATGAAATAATATTGGTTAAAAGGCAAAATAATAAATGCAAAAAATATCGTATATGGGAAAGTAATTTTCTTCTCGCAGGGTTTAATATTCTCGTGGGCCTAACGATACCTCGCTCCACATCTTAAAGATTTGGGAACCCTGCCCAGTTCCCGCTTTGTACGCCTCAAATTTACAACATTACAAAAATGTTGCTGTGCTTTTAAAAGAATTAGATGGACTTAATAAGATATGAGAAAATGTGAGAACTTACATGAACAAGTTAAAAAATACTTCTGTAAATTGCTTTTGACGTTTCGGGTGGCGTGCTCTTCATCAGGTCATAAGTGCGGTACTGTTTACCTCTGATCATGTTGTAAACAGAATTCGGAAATGCGTGTAAGTCAAGTTTCCCTGCCTCTTAAGTCTACGAAGCCATATTTTGTGGTAAAGCGGCTCATGCATACGAAACGTGTGCTTAAGTCAATAACCAATTTTAGGAAGGTTTGGTAATGTTTGATTTCGTTTTATGGTTTAGATATGAATGAAATGAAGGATGTATTTACCGTCAATTTGAAAAAAATAACTACATCCATAATTTGTCACGCTCCTGACATCTTGAAACGGATAACGCATTCCAGGTTTTGGTTACGAATGGCTTGATTGGGGATGCCTTGTAGATAAACTTTGTAAGCTCTGTCATGCCAAACCCACGTTTAATTCTGATAAAAATGACAAATATGCCATGATTTTAACTTCGTAAACATCATCCATGTACTCAGCTCATTCTCGGACATTTGCTTTTTTTGAGACAGTTTAATAGCTTGAAAATGAAGATTAAAGTCCAGCATGATATGTCCATAATAGCCTAGTTACACTTCCCGTCTGGTCAGTCACTCGCTGATGTAAAAACTGATTCGCTAACGTAATAACAAAAAATTATCGTTTGTATTTCACAAGGGCTGTTCAGTTTTCATTTGCCAGCTCACGGATTGGCTAGCATTTTTCATGTGATTACGATTTCGTTTGGTGCTCATCGAGCCAGCAAGCGAAGAAAAAATTCGTCTGGGTTTGTTCACCAGATAGACTTCCCTTCGGCCGTTAATACAATATATGCGGCGTCAGGCTAATGACAGGGCGGTGAAAGGACTCTAGCACAATGGAGGATCGATTAGTGGTTCAAGAAAAATCGATTGTTATGTGGCTTTTTAGAGATGCAGCGATGCTGTCGGCAGAAGTATCAATTAACAAACCATTAGCGACCGACTGAATTGGCGTGACGTAACGGGGGCGGTTCTTGCTGAGGAGGTTTCCGGAGGAGAGGTGAAATTTGGCGTCTGTGTGTGGGTGGGAAGAAGCCTGCGCGTGCCCATCCATCAACTACCTCTTTATTTGTTTATTGATTATTCAGAAAGCCGCTTGAGCAAATACTGTCCTCCTTTCGCATATTCTAATCCAGTAAAACCTGCCAAGTAAATAACACTTGTCGTCTCATTGTTTCTTAGCTGTCAAGTCGTCGGTCTTAAAAATTTCATTTCAAAATAAATCCTGATTAACACGCCAGCATTTCGTTGAGTCACAGCGCGCTGATTCATCGCTGAGCATCAGCTGGCGGTTTTAGGACGGCCCCGGATTTCCTAAGTTTGTTCTCAAGTGTTCTGTGACTTGTTTCAGATAACTGGGAACTCAGCGAGAACGAGACACAAGTTGTTAAAGGAATAAAGTTTTATAATTATTGGATATGTTTGCTGTGGTTGTCCGCTTCCTATGTCTGTTCACAGCGCTGGGACTGAATTTCGTGGTTGGTGAAGATAACTCCAATGACCTATGGTCCGTTCAAAGCTCAGGGGATGTCATCCTTCATGCTATATTCCCCCTTAGCGAGTGCTCGTCTCCCAGAAACTCCAAACATTGCATCGGCTTGTACGTTGAAAGAATCGTTTGGATGGGAGCTATGATTCAACGAATCTCGGAAATCAATCGAGCTAGGATTCTACCTGGAAGTATCACTCTCGGGTACAGCGTACGAGACTCATCCAGCGACCCGAAAACTGGACTTAGACAAACTCTGTCAGTTATGAATGAAATTATCAACAAAGACGATATTGACAAGAATGGCACGCTACATCTTCCAGTCTTGATAGGCCCAGCCTCCGACCGAGTCCAATCAAATTCAGGAAAACTGTGCGAACTGTTGGATGTACCAAGGATTTCTTATACGGCTACTAGCAGCCGGTTTAACGCTGGGAAGATAATCCGTACGGTCCCATCCGACCACGTCCATATCAAAGCACTTCTTCTACTTCTTAAGGACATGAACTGTGAAGAGGTTAGTGTGGTTACCTCGAAAGCAAAGCTCTGGTGGAACAGAGCCAATACTTTTAAACTAAATATGGAGATACGTAAAATGCATGTAAAGAATGTTACATACGTCGATGCGGTCGACGATTCTTCGTTACTTCGGCTTGGTTCTAGTTCACTTGTGGTCGTTGTCTTTGCTGAAGCTAGGGTTGCCCGGAGGCTGATCAAGAACGAAAAGAAACAAGGTTTATATTGGATAGCGGTGAACAAATTCGACGACCCCCTTCTTGAAGTGTTTGACCCTTCGGGGAATCTTCTAAAAAAGATAATCATTCGTAATTTGAAACAGAACCATTTTTCAAACGATAAAGATTATTTCAGGAGAACTCTGGAGGCAGAGAGTGAAAATTTGGAGGAAAAGAACTGGCTTGCAAAAGTGGCGGAAAAATTTGTCCATCAATGCGAAAACGACATTCGGCATAAGTTGCTCAGCGGGCAAGAGGTCGAAAGTCAGCGGAAGGAATGTAACAGAAATGCATTTCAAAAAAAGATTAAGTCTTTTTTTAAAGAAAACAGTGACTTCAGATCAACCTTGACAATACAAGGTGTAGTACATGCTGTTAATTTGATTGCCAGTTCTTTGAAAGATTCGTTGGAAAATTGTGCAGAACTCGTTGGCGTAGCATCGCGTTCATGTCTTCAATCCTTGGACACGGATCAGTGGTTTGGCAGCCTTAAAAATGCCAGCCTGAAGAACGGAGCCGAGTTTATTAGGTTAAATCAACACCTTAAGTTGGCTGCTAATTACTCCATTCAAGTTCTACGCCGAACGAAGGGTGCCATTCTCGGCAAAAGAATGCCGATACCAAGAGGGTGGACCTTCGAGGAAGTTCGTAAATGGAATATCACCGAAGACCTTCAAGATATCCTTGACATAGGTGACACCAATGGATTACTGAACGATAGTAAGTCTGATCATACAGCGCAAATTCACGTTAAAAATCGCACAAACCGCGAATGGACGAGTTCATCAAAAGATAAAAATCACTCGTGTGCTCAATGTAATGACACGCTGACAGACGCGAGTTGCAAATCTGGCGTAATAATGATCAATTGGAACGATGTCTGGGCTATTTCTCTGTATATCTTGGAACTTGTCTCCTTGTTCGCAGTCATCTTAAGTCTTCTGTACTTCTTCAAGCACAAAAACTCACCAATCATGATCTTGTGTTATTCCTGGCCCGATAATATTGTTCTCGCTTTGTTGTGCCTGTTCTGCCTGTTACCCATGATGCATGTGGGTGAACTGTCGGCTCAGAGGTGCTTGATTTTGTGGCCAGTGGTGAACATGATTTTCGCCTTTTATTCAGCCCTTTTGTTGACCAAGACGATTTTCGTTCAAAATCTCCTCAAGTGTGAAGTGGCCACCGAACGCCCTGGTCGTCGAATTGCATTCAGTTTGTTGATCGTGCTACTTCAAGGATTGGTTCTCGCAACCTTACTGGTTTCTGGATCTCCGACTGTCCTGCGCTTCTCGTGTCCCCCTGACAGGGTTGTCATCGCTTGCGACATTCATGAAAACATCAGTGTTCTTGGATCCATGGTTTTCAACTGGCTTCTTCTTCTCTTTCTCTGTGTTCTGGCAATCCTGGAGACGATAAAACAACGAGAAAACTTCTGCAGAACTGAAAACCTCACAGTCGTTGCCGTTGTGGGATTGATTTCATACACGTGCTTAACTGGGTTCGCTTACCACAACCTGCAGCTGAAGCATTACTTGGTGGTAACGTTGATCCATTGTGTTATTTACTTCGTCAATCCCAGCATTTGTCTTGCCTTCATCTACCTGCCAACTTTACGCCTTGTCTCCACTTGGTTACGTCAACATACGCGTCAGCAGCGAAATCTTACTAGCATAAAACATGCTCAAGTGATGTCCTCCAAACGCCAGTCGGCCGGTCCTCTCAATTCATTATTCGGCTCGAGTTTTTTGCCAGAACAAATGGTCTTCCCGTCTCGACAATCCGGGTATTACTTCGATCTCAGGCCTGCGTCGGACATCTCCGAAATGTCCTATCCGAACTCGCTTGTTCGTAGTGTACACGAACCAACCCATGTCGTTTTTGGCTACGGCAGAAGCGGAGCAACCTCGCCTAACGAGAGTGCGGGATTTCATAGCTGGCCCCCGATGGGCAGCGCCCAGTTCGAGATAACGAACCGTTCGAACGTTCGGGACAGTGTTTACGATAACGTTTCAACCCCCAATCCAGCAGAGATCGGAAACGATCCATCTCCCGAAGAGCTCTTGCGTGAGATCGCAACGCATTGGCGCGGCGGTATTTTTTTCGATAAAAAAAGTGATACGAACGTCGAACTTGCTGTTGAGGAAGCGAACAAATGGCCCTCTCTTGAAGGGTTAAGAGCGTCAAATCTTTAACGCATGTTTAAATGTTGAGTAAAGAATCTATAACATAATATAATGTACTATGAGACTTGAATTTTAAAATATTTATGAACCAAGTTCCAGATGTTCCAAGAATAGTCGCTTAAGTTAACGCTAAATCTTTCATTCCATTTTGTTCAATATGAAATTAACCGAACTTGTGTTAAAATTTTTAATTTAAAATAAGACTGAACAATGTTATGTGCACGAAAAGTGTTTTGACAGAAATTTTCAGTGGTGACAAATAACTAGGATAATTTTCCTGTGCGAGCGTAAACATCACGTGAAACCATGTTGCGGCCAATTTTCATATGAAGTTTTTCATGATTCCGCATTAGACTCTCCAATATTTTTTCAGATAAGGTGCAAGATGGATTTATGTGATGTTGGGCGATATGCTTAAAGAGTATTGGAATTGCTTGTGCGGGGAACTGTAGTTCAACATTTGATTTTTCAGTGATTGGTCTGCGTCCAAGTTTCAGCGTGATAAACAAGATGCAGAACTGTGCCCTGCACTTCACCCAATGTCAAGAATTTATCTGTAAAAACAAACAAAACCATGTTCATGCATTATCATGTGAAAATATTGTGAAGACTTACTTTTACAAGTTGTATCAACTTTCTTATATCTTCCGAACGTTTACAACATACAAAGGCAATTTAACGAAAATGTTGCTGTTGATTACAGTTTCTTTAAGGAATTGCTGCGATATAATGTTCTCAAACTCATGAATAATTCATAAAGCAAAAACAAGATAAATACATAATTAATCAGTATTTAGAAATCGGAGGGAGATTACAGCTGAATTTTTCCAACTTTCGGCTGGATTTTCGCCTAAAATACTGGTTCGTTTGAGAAGTAGTTTCAAACACTCGTTTAGTGTTCTTCCTCCGATTTCTAGATACCTCGAAACTCGTTAAAAAAACTCGGCTTCGCCTCGTTTTTCAACTCGTTTCTCGGTATCTAGAAATCGGAGGAAGAACACCAACTCGTGTTTGAAATATTACTTGAAAAATTGGAAAACTGCGGCAAGGCTATTTAGCGCTTGGCCTAAAGTGAACTGTTTGTCAAACTGAAACGTTCACGGGGTTCCGATAGTTTACAAGACGATTACCCTGGACTCGTAAAAAGATTTGTTATTGCAAGTTAATCTGATGTTTTTGTACCGTATGTTTTGTTTGAACAGTCGGTCTGAAATTTCACAAAAATAACAGCTTTTTGAATTCATCCAAAGACTGTTAAGTAAAATGTGATTTTTCCTATTCAGCATAGTCGGAACGGGGTCATACACTAATCCTAAATTAAGATAATCGCTGCTTTTGACTTTGGTTAACAGTTTTCATACAGAAGATCAGAAGTGTAGATTTGTTGTCAGAGACATTTTTCGGGGGAAAAAACAAATTGTCTTTTACTTGTCTTCTTCGATCTTCATCGGTCTGTTTTAACCTAGCGAAAGCATGGCAAGTTTAACGTGTTCATTGCAATGGCGTGGCCAAAACTTACATTACGGGGTTTTCTGGTGAAATAAAGCGCGATTATGCGGAATTTTGGCCTTGGCGATAAACTTGCTCGCCAAATTTTATATTTTGGCTCCTAGTGAATGATTCTGGAGGATTCCAAGATTTTTTGTTTGAGCATTAGCTTATGATGAACTCGTCCGATCAGCTAGGTCTTGTTGTTTGAGGTATTTGGAATCTTTAGGCTACGTTCTGAAGCTGTACATGAGCCGGATCTTGTGCTTTAGGACACAAAACCTCCGTTTAAGACAACTGGCATTAAGTTGGACTCATGAAACATTCGTTGTCTGACTCGGACCGGCCATGACAACACAAGGTTCACCAGGTGACGCTGATGTCAGGCCGACCCTGTTCGTCCAAAGAGAACAATGTCATCGGAATTATGGATTGAGAGTACGCGGTACGTTGAATTAAACTAAATGTATCAAAAAGTGATACACATATAAACCCAACATTATTGTTATACTGTCACACAGAGCCGTAGTTTTGAAAATTTCAAAAAGAGATGAAGTTCTCCTACTGATTTAAATCCCAATTTTAACGTCGAACGTTTCAATGTTTCTTCACCGACCCAAGTTCCACGTCGTTTTCAACTCGTAAATATGCTTTTCAGAGACCTATATAAGTAGACGGACAAAAGTAACCTCGATGAAGCCAAGTCTAACGTCTGTATGCGAAGTTATCCATTGAACCTATCGCGGGCGAACAGGCACAGAGGGAATGTCAGATACAGCTGAACATTGAAGCGCTTCCGCGGTTATAGTACAGATTAAAAAAATCAAGGGGCAGGTATATATTGGCTTTTATATATTAAACTCAATAACGATAGCAGTATTGGAATAATGAAAGACATATATGGAACTCCTACTTGTATGCTCTACGGCAATATTCGCGTCTATAATTCTATCAAATTAAGTCTCAATCTCTTGAATTTGTCACTGTTATTTTATATTCTATCATAGTTCAAAAGCTTACAACTTACATTATATTGGTCGATACAACGAAACGTTATCAGAAAATTTCTTTTCAAACCTCACTGCCATTTGTACAGGTAACAACGTAAAAGTCTGAAGGTGTTACCGACCTATCAACAAACGTTCGCCAGGAATTCGATCCGAAATCTTTTTGTCATGTATATCACTGGAGACGTTCGGTGAATAATCAATCTTCTTATGTCAGTGTGTTAACTCTTTACCGGCCGATCATTTTTTGAGGTCTCTTAGGTCAATCGACTTATAGTATACGATTCTGCATGATATTTTCGTTGAAGACAGAGCGAAGTCTCCCACACGAAAGGCATCTGAACTATTCTGTGATTGTACACCACATATAAGTAACGCACTCACGTGTCGATGGACCGTTGGTGTGAGTGGAACTCTGTAGAGACCCTGCTCCGGTGAACTCACTAAGGTGACTGACGTAGGAAAAGGCATTTAATGATGTAGACATGTCAGATTTGCTTTGTTGTGTTAATCTTCCTACAGCTATTTCAGATCGGCTGGATGGTTGAGTAGCCATCTTAAGCTACGGCCGCAAACTCTAGATTAACATGGTCGGGACCTTGTGTATAGATGAGCTAAAAAAATTATTTCAAGTGAAATTTCATAAACGAATTTTTTTTAATCTAACGACGGCCTCACTATTTTCTCTTGGATAAGGCTGGATTTTTTCCGCGTGCTCCTCATGATCAAATCAATTGCCCCTAGTTGCTTAATGATGAGAGTAAAGAGGGGCCGGCGTCATTTTAAAACATCCTTGCCTCACCCCCCGGACCTCTCCCGTCTGGCTGACCACCGTAATATTTTAGAACAATCAAATTAGACATTCATACATCCATAACTGTTACAAAAGATCAAGATGATACATTGGTGTCTTGGAGATGTCATCGCAAACTGTTCTTAATGGAGTCAGTTGGTCATCCGAGTTGGGATTCGAGTTAGGATTCGAGTCAGGCTTCCAGTTAGTATTCGATTTAGGATTTGAGTTAGGATTTCTAACAACAATGCAACAATTTTTTTATCTGAAAATGTATGTGATCGCTTCGTACCCACGTCTGGAGCTAATCCTAACCCTAACCCAAACCCTAAAACCAATCTCAACTCGAATCCTAATTAGAATCCCAATTCGAATTCCAGTTCGAATCCCAGTTCGAATCCCGATTCGAATCCCGATTCGAATCCTAATTCGAATCCTAATTCGAATCCCAATTCGAATCCCAATTCGAATCCTAATTCGAATCCCAAATCGAATCCCAATTCGAATCCTAATTCAAATCCTAATTCAAATCCCAATTCGAATCCCAACTGGGACTCTTGCCGTCCTCTTCTAAATGTTGATTGACAGAAAATTACTAAGGCCACGTCAATTCCCACAGTCATTTCAAATGACCTTGCCACGCCATTGGTTCACTGTATTTAATGATGCATGACAGAAATCATGATAATCCAATGTTTTCTCAAGTTTATTATGTAATGTTTACTGTCTGACTGGGGATAGTAGCCGTTTCAGATATTAAATCAGGCTTAACGACAAGGCAAATGAACAGGTTTTTTTCAGTTCTTCAATCAATTTTGTGGTCGTAAATTGTGCTCTAACGAGTGTTGTTCAACGTTTGGTAAATCTTTGGCAGACAGTTCTA
This sequence comes from Heliopora coerulea, assembly GCA_030142905.1. Classification (NCBI taxonomy): domain Eukaryota; kingdom Metazoa; phylum Cnidaria; class Anthozoa; order Scleralcyonacea; family Helioporidae; genus Heliopora; species Heliopora coerulea. The sequence continues at coordinate 1,613,671 of JASJOG010000031.1, read as the reverse complement.
ACAGGGTAAATTTTTTTGGAGCGTGACGATCAATTCACCTCTCGTCTACATCCGAGCAAATATTCTTCATCATGCAAACTTTTAATTTTAATACTGAAAATTCGATTAAAAGAGGTATTAGCCTTTGTAATCACAAATTCAGTTGTACCAACAACCGTCACCGTGAGATTATCTCAGTAATCTTAAGGTAAGATGTACCTACAAGAGACCTGCCAACCGCATCATGGTTCTGTACTGTATCAAGATAATTTAATTCATTATCTCACTGTCTCACGATAAGGCTTTGTCGCATGATTTTCTATGAAAGATCAAGCCCTGAGACACGAAGGGATTACAAATTTCATTCTGTTTGATGATTATATAGGCAACTCAAAATTTGTTGCCAGATAAGGACTGGTTTATCAAGCACCCGCGGACAGTTGTTCTTCGGTCGGTAGTTATTAGGTGTATTGGGTGACGCGGAATTCCCACAATGTGTTCTCAGGATCTTATCTGTTTGTAATTAGCATAACCCAATCTTGTACATTTTCTGCTGCGCTGATCTAGGCACAATTTCCAGCGACTTTTTTTTACCATTAGAACTTCCTCATACCTCTCGGAGTCGCTATTTTTATAAATTTTATTTAAATTTCCAAATTTTGTTTATGACTGGAACTACATTTCTCCAGGATCTTAAGATTGCCACGAGAACTGGAATAATACGTAACCTTCATTCAGCTTTGGTGTAGGTAAACTGTCGGGAAGTTTAAAATACTAGTTTTCCATCTTTCATTTACCTAAACTGATCCTTGTACTTGTCCGTTTTTAGTGTCAGTTGTAGACATGAACGAACAATGTTAGCTAGATTATATGTTTTTTCGCCAGAGGCTGCGAATGTTCCGCTCAAGGGTGGCCAAGATAACCTAATTTAATCAGATATGTTTAAAACTATGAAGTGAATGGTTTGAATCCGAGAGGATCGGTGCTTGTTGGTGAAAGTTGATCGTTCAGGTTAGTGCAGTTTTGAGAAAGTGTGTCACTTTAGAAGACTATTGACCATGCAGCCATTTTTGGAAAAAAAGGATTTCTAAAATGGATAACAGTTTAACTACAGGGGCCGGTTGTTCAAAGCACGATTAGCGCTAACCTAGGATTACCAGTTAATCTAATGTTTCGGTTTTGTTTATTTTGGTTGAAAAATCAGGCTCAGATTTCACAGCTTAGAACCTTTTTGTATACACCCGAAATCTGTTAAAGAAAATTCCAGCTTTTCCCAGCGGCATGATCGGAAAGTTTTCCACGAAATTTTCGCTAATCCTGATTAAGCTAATCGCCTTTTGAACAATCGGGCCCAGCATAATTATAAATACAGTACTAATACTCCATCGTATGATATTTTGTTTTTATCAATCTGAGAAATGTACATTTCTTTCCTTCTTTCTCCCTTCCTTCCTTCCTTCCTTTATTCCTTTCTTTCTTTCTTCCTTCCTTTCATTCTTTCTTTCTTTCTTGCTTTCTTTCTTTTTTCTTTCTTTCTTTCTGATTCTTTCTCCCTCTTTCCTTCTCCTCCCCAATCCTCTCTATCTCTGTATCTCTATCTTTTCTCCAGCTATGGAACAAATTACCAACGATCTTTCAATTTTCAGTATAGTTTGGTTGGGTTGCGCACTTAAAAAATCCTCAGGAATCTCCAGTTTAGTCAAGTGGTGTCTTCAATAATCTGAATGCCAGTATGATTTGATATGAATACATCTTGGACATCGAGTTAAGCATCAAATTTTGTGTTACCCTAAAACATGACTTTCGATAGCTTCTCATAATAACTACCACTACGAGTATTGAACATTCCTTTATTACATTCATAGAAATTCTGCAATCTCGTTTTCAGGATCTTTTCACTTCATCCTTTCCGTGTGAAAGAAGACTCTGGCTAGGGATGATCACGTGCCGTGGCAGATTTATTTGTATATGGGAGTGGTCCTGGTGAGGAAATGAAAGCAGCTCGTTATTCATAATTCCACTCCCTCAACAAGTTTCTTTTTTGCGACCCAGATTTTCGCGTGATCAGCACCTGATCAGCACCTGCTGATCTTTTCTCCAGCGATTAGGACAAGGAGAAAAGAGTCTGGAAATGAGGTCGAGAAATTCTGCTTTATCGTATATGATTTTCTTCCGCTGAATATCAAATACTTATCAGCTAATTCCGACAGTGTTCATAATCACTTGAATTCTTCTAAACTGCCGATGCCTTGAGACGTTTTAGAGAGGACAAGCATACTTTAAATTCTTCCCGAGTAAGTTCAACGTCCAAAATATCTCTACTCTCCCGCTTGGAGATTGAAAATTCTTCCAACGGTCGCTCGTTGGTTTCTTCCAAGGTACAAGGTCTTGGTACGTTGTCGTACAAACTCTCACAGCTCCGCACTCGGCTCACTCGGACAGAATCCCGGTCAGAAACACCGTCAACAGATTCTCGCGCTCGACAAGAAAGTGAACTTTGGTGCGAAAAACGTGACGCAACAGAAAAATTGCTTAAGGACGGAGTTCGCTCGGGACCAAACCCGAATGAATGACTGAATATGTCTTCAACGATAGATGGTTCCCGTCTTGGGGACATGGTCCGAGACCGTTTTTGGAACTTTCTCTGGTGGCGCAAAGTCCTAAAGATGAAGTACGCGGTTGGCACGTATAAGACACCCAAGCAGATTACAGGATTGAATAGGTAAGCGGCGCAGAGAACCGACGTGAAAAGCGTGTAGTTTTTAAGTTGAAGCTTGACGTAGACACAACTTATCACGTACGTGTAAGATGAGATTCCCACGAAGGCAACTACTGCCAGGTTTCGAGTTCTACAAAAGTGTCCACGGTGTCTTCCTACCTCAATGACAGCGAGGGTAGAAAGAACAAAGAGAAGGAACCAGTTATAAGCCACTGAGCTGAGAATATTGATGTTTAACGGGATTTTGCATAAAATAACAACCCTACCAGAGGAGCAAAAGAACCGAAGGGCGGTCGGAAGCCCAAAAATTGATAAGGCTGCTGAAATAATTAGTTGAGGTATCACTAAGAACACACTGAATGCCATTCGACGTTGGGGGTGGCCATTAGCCACTTCGCACTTGAGAAGATTTTGAATTAGTACCGTTTTGGTTAACAGAAGGGCCGAGTAAGTTGTAAAAATTACATTCACCGATAGCCACCAAATCAAGCATCTCTTTGGCGATGGCTCACTAATGTGCATCAAGGGTAGCAAGCAAAATGAGCACAGAACTGTCAGGACAGCACTATCAGGGCACGAATAGCACGACTTTGTCACCGGCGACTTTCTGCTCTTCAGGAAATACAGCAGACTTAGCAGTACCGCAGACAAGGCGACGAGTTCCACGAAATAAAGGGCGATTACCCAACCATTTTTCCAGCCAATGGCAACCACCCCGAAATCGCTAGTTGAGCCGTTCAATATCTCATCACAATCCGTGCATGTACTAATATTGTTCCTAAATGAGATGTCACATCCTTCGACAATAGCTTTGTGTATGTTTTCACCTGTGAATGAAGTCGGCATATTGTGAAAGATTTCTTTGTTTGTTACAAGTAGTTGTTCGAAGTTTTCCTCGATCTTTTTTTTAGACGTGAAGATGATGAGAATGGCTCGCAACCAAATTCAGTTGATGAGTTCGTCGTTACTAAAATTCCTCTTTCACTTTTGTCAATATCCTCCAGGAATGTTTAACTATAATTATAGGTCAAGCTAACAGCAGACGATTTTTATCTTTTGAAATGTCTGCAGGTAATTAGCCTCCAAAGTATTTGCATATAACATAGCCATCCGGTCCTGACTTTACGTCCTGCCACCAGTAAACGTCCAGAGCTAGTTTCTTCCACGTATGACTCACTTATTCTCAGATTAACATGCGACGTTCCAGTAATTTGGTTGAATGTTGAGATAGGACGGTATATGGACGCTCATCAAGCACACATCCTCAGAATATTGAGATTATTATTTGTTTAAGAAGTCAGACTGTGAAAGAAAAAATTCAAAACAGAGAGAAGACTTTCGTTGGATGATCTCAGTTTTTGCGATATGTCGATCATAACATCTTAGGTGCCTTTAAGTATAAGAACGTAGTCCAGAATGAAGTTTCAGAAATTCGGCCTCGGCTGAAATTTCGTCATGTAATCGCTGGATAATTTTATATGAGATTACTTCGTGAGCCCGCCTGAAATTTTCTATTTAATCAGCCCCAAAATGTTTATTATAGAAATTCAGTGATTCTCGTCCCCACCTTATAATAATAACAACAACTTTATTCGTGTGTCAAATTCGTCTAGGGTAGGGTAAAAAACCACACAATAATTGAGGACAGTAAGCTAAAATAATTCTATCTGGTTTCTAACTAGTATACATAATTATTAAGCTGTTGTAATTAACATGTTATTGTTATACAATTTGACTTTGCCCTTGCTCTCTTGCGCTCTCTCGTCTTCTGACTTACCAGGTATGGAAAAAAAATAATGATGAATTAACCAACGACTATATTCCTGCATTCTTGACCGCTTGATTCACTTTGTTAGGCAACAGCTGTAATATGAAATTTAACATTTGGTCAGCACGTAGTGGCTGGCTCCGACCGTCTGACGTGTTGAACTCAAGTGTCTTCTCATATAGTTATCTATTTCACAACAGTATCTTGTACTATGAATTGACATTTGTAATCTATATAGCTTCCGTCTCCTGTCAAGTAGCCAAGGCTTTTAAAGATGCAGGACACGATGTGCCAAAAACTGCTACGGATATCCAATATGGAAATGAGCCCGAAAGAGTTCGGAACGAAAACATGAAATTACTTCCTTTAGAGTCTTGCTTAAAGGCCACAACTTGCCGTTGTAAATAACGTATATACACTCTCAAAATTTTAGTCTTAAATTCGTTGTCATTAACTAATGGGACTTACACTGCTAATTGCTTGTTCTGGTTCCGCTTTGAACAGTTTATAATCCTTATTTTTTGTGATCCAACTTTATTTTGGCTTTCTTAGTTTATTAAACGTCTTAAGATTCCAGTCACAAGAATTGTACGCATGTCGATACTGAATAGTCTTAACTGGAATTTAAAATCTTAGTCTTACATTCGTCGATGTTGAATAATGAACTTACACGGCTAATTGCATGTTCTGATTCAGTTTATGGTCCATATTTTTTCTGATCATACTTTATTCTTGCGCTCATCAAAACTCTCAAAATTCCAGTCACAAGAATCATATTTTGGTCGACCCTGAATAGTCATCACTAGTTACAACTGGTATCGAAAAACCTGTCTGTGTTTGATGAAAGTTGGGTAATCTACTCCAAAACAGGGGAGTGGAACTATTAAAATCTTTGATTCCTAATTCAACGCTTTTTCCCCTCTTCCAAAGGCAAAGTAGTCATCAGTAAGAGAAACCAGAGACGGAAAAAGAAATGTGTGAGATAAGATACTTTGTCACATCTCAGTATAACTGACCGTACCGTCAAGAGTGAAGGGTAATGGGGTCAAACTGACCCCGGCCCCGGAATAAATATGGGGGGTCGGAACAAATCAAGGGGGCTGGTTGGCTGGAAAGTGCTATCTTGAATTCAGATTTTTATCACTGCAATAAAGAATTATTTCTCATGTGCCATCAGTGGTTCTAAATAAAAGAAGACATTATGACCATTTTCGCATACCAATTTGGCGCCCCTCTTGTCCCAGACAAGTAAAGATCAATGATTTTATATCTGAAGTGACGGTTACACTAGTGTGACATCAATGTACGTGGTTTGACTTAAAGTAGCACTTTAGAGTATAGACAATATGGATTCATAATTCATGGAATACTGCATTAACTAGATATGAAGGAATGTTTTTGAACCTGCGATAAAATTTTGAGCTTAGTATTTATTAATTTAAATTTCGAATTACTTTACTGTTTTGTTCATTTCTGAAGTTCTTTCGGCTAGGAATATTAGCGCGTTACCTTGAATTCTTTGAGCAAATTAAACGTGTCATGAAAAATCCTGAAATTTAAAGAATGCACAGCTTCTTTCCGCGCTATAGTTAATGAGGTTAGTCAATTTTTGGCTGGAGAGGGTCTAACAACTTCTCTACCTCACTCCCGGTGCCTGCCACAGCTCTCGCTGGCACTTAAGACTGAAGAGGAAACCTTAAAAATTCTGTCAGAGTTTTACACTTCCTTGAGAGAGAACTTAACGATCTCATAACAATAGATCCAAGACTGAAGAGAAATTAAAGACTAGATTTTTAGCCGATCAGGTTTGTTTATTTGTAATGTGTGTCTCCTTAAGCAAACGTGTAACATAACTATGATCCACAATTTTAATTCCCAAGTAACAATTCCCAACGTCATTTTACACATCTGGTGGCTCAGATTTAGGACAATCATGATTCACCAAATTTTGAATGTTTTGTTTTTCGTTTCGGCGGAAATCACTTCAAATCGCCCAGGGAGTTGCAAAGCATCAAACAAGAAGATATAATCACAAGGTAAGTCAACTTTATTCACGAAGTGTTTAAAAGGAAGAAAACTCAGCGGCGTAGGAAGACATTTTTTATAGGGGGGGAAACCAAAATTAAGACTACTGGGAATGTCAAGGTAGCTAGCGCCGAAGGCGCGAACCGCTTCAGCTAGGGGGTCCGAGGCCATGCTCCCCCGGAATATTTTGAAGTTCTAGGGTCTCAGAAAGGCCATTTCTCGCATTTTTGCAGAGATTTTTGACAATTTTAAGGGTTAGAAAATGTTATTCAAATTGTTATTGAATTAAGTGATAACCTATAACCTGATGACCTAGTGATAACCTTATCTGGCCACCGAATTTTTAGGGGGGCGCCAGCCCCCCGCGCCCCCCTGGTTCCTACGCCTATGAAACTAAACAAAAATCAGTTGTGTCCCTGCGGAAGTACCGTATTTGCTCGTTTTAGCGCCGCGGCGCTTACTAAATTTTTCCGATCCTGAGTGCGGCGCTTAATCGGGAGCGGCGCTTAACCGGGAGCGGCGCTTATTAAATAATTTTCAACTAAAGGTTTACCACAAATATTTTTATTGCCCAAAAACCTAACGAGTTAACACTGTATGCTCGTACACGTTTTCCTTTATGAGACAAGCTATCGTTTACTTCAGCGCTACTAGCATTTGCCATAATTGTAGCATAATCAAAGCAAGGCAACAGAAGCGATAAAACTATACAAAAGAACCCTGAGTGCTCAGCTTAGGACGCACAAAAGCGGAAACAAAGTCTATCAATGCCTTTTTAACAACGAGTGATGGCTAACGAAAGCGATAAAAAACCTATAAATTAACGCTTTTTAACAATGAACGATGACTCACAAAGCCGCAACAAAGCCTATACCTGTTTTAACAACGAGTGATGACTGACGAAAGCGCCGCGGTAATAAGAGAGGACTCGCAAACGCGGTAACAAACCTATAGAAATTAAAGAGGATATTTTCTATCGAATAAATATCGAATTGGAAAACATGGCGCGTTGTGTCCCTGCAAAGTTTGAAATGTTTTACAAAGTAGATTTTTGAAACAGTCATTCGTGGCCACCATGTTTACAAATCGGTTTGGAAACCGTACAATGGAGAAACATTACCGTATTTACGCGTTTGAGCGCCGCGGCGCTCTTTAAATTTTTAGAGCTTTAGATGCGGCGCTCATTCGGGGGCGGCGCTAAATCGGGGGCGGCGCTCTTTAAAAAAGTCTTTTATTTGTTCTTTTTTTGGTTTTTTTTTGTTTTTTTTTTTTGTTTCTTAAAGTCAAGGCTGTATTTCTGAATTTTCTTTCCCTTGTGAGAAATATCATCATTATTCAAAGCTTCCATTGCGTTTGTGTTCTACTACAAACTGTAAATACTTAAAGATTTCCAACAAATGCTCGACTTCGCAACTGACGCAACAGGACATGAGGCGCTATGGATAGCCTTAGGTTGCGGCATATGGGGTACAGAAATCGACACAATTGTAAGCGTTTTTAGGCCTGAGAACCGCTTGCTCTTATTGGTTAATACGGTGTGAATGTGTTAATGCGAAAATGGAATATAGCATGGCAAAGTAGGCGGACAAAGCAGCCAAGCTGACTTAGACACCAGCAAAAGCGAGAAAAAATGGCAAGGGCTTTGCCAGTAGAGTTCAAAATGAACTTTAAAGTAGAATATGAACCCGTTATCCGGGGACATCATGTTTATAAGTGCGTCTGGACTCCCGTCATGGATGAAAAACTAGAGTGCAACAAGGATACGCGGGCTGAAGCGAAAGAACACGATGAAAACGCCATTGCCGTATATCGCGTTACAAAACAGCTGGACGTTGCGAACGAAAAGAAGACGCTTGTTGGTCACGTTCCGATAGAATTGTCGCGCTTGATGAAGAACTTTCTAGAAGCAAACACGGCAAACAAACTCGTCGCACAAGTCACTGGAAAGAGGAAGAGAGAAATTGGCCTTGTTGTTCCGGCAAAGTTCTCGGCCTTCACGACGGACCTGCACCTTGCCAAAATTCTGAAGACAGAGTTAAGTAAAAGAGCTTTAAAGTACACTCGCTTTGAACTAAAAAGCATTGTAATACAAGAAAATAAATTTCCGAGGTTGATCTACGATTTGTGGTTGTTTTATATTAGCGTCTTCAACAAATCTGACGGTGCTTCGATTAAGCGCCGCATTTGAAAATAATTAGTGCGGCGCTCTTTCGGGGGCGGCGTTCTTTAAAAAAACTTTATCTCAAATGCGGCGCTCAATCGGGGGCGGCGCTCAATCGAGTAAATACGGTAAGTTGTATGAAAGACATGCGTAGCGAAGCAATGGATTACGATAAAAACGCCATTGGCGTATACAGAGCTGTAGGAAAAACTGAAGAAAGGATGTTAGTTGGCCACGTTCCCATTGAGCTATCAAGTCTAGTGAACAATTTTTTGAAAGCAAACGAGTCGAACAAAGTGGTAGCCAAAGTTTCGGGCAAGAGAAAACGAGAAGTTGGTCTCGTTGTTCCAGCAAAGTTCACGGCATTGACAAAAGAGCACAGACTGGCAAAAATACTGGACGACGAACTTAGCACTCGCAAAGACAAGTACACACACATTGAGATAACGCATATAGAAAAAGCATTTAAACAATTTCCACTTATGTATTAAAGAAAACAATTCCTGCTCTGTTATGTATGAAAGAAAACAATTTCCTGTTATGTATTAAAGTCTATTCAAATATTCGTTTTTAGTTGGGATACTTTCATTGCTAGTCAATAGCACGGTATAGCAAACTGTATGATTAAGACTTGTTTTCAAACTCTGAAATTTCTGCATGATGATGATGTTTGCAGGAAAACTGAAATGGCTTATTTAGTGCCGATTATTTGTGTATCTCGTCAAGTTAACGCCGCTAGCCGATTGCGGTAAACGTCAAGCTTATTAACTCTCTATTATTTCCGATTAAGCGCCGCACTAAAGTTGCACAGGTGCGGCGCTTAATCGGGAGCGGCGCTTATTAAATTTTTCTGATCCTGAGTGCGGCGCTTAACCGGGAGCGGCGCTAAAACGAGCATTTACGGTAACGTTATCATTTCAGTGTTGATGTTGGGCTGTCTGTATTTGAACATAATGTTAAATATACAATATATTTATTACAGCAACGGGTTAACGTACCCCCACCCCCACCCCCCCAAGCCTGCAATCTGGTTGAGCCTGCTCCGAATTGTTTAATTATTTTTGTTTGATATCTTTCTCATCTTAACCTTAACTTTAACCCTAAACCCAAACCAGCTTCAGTTAAATCATCGTTCCAGATTTATGACCTAATGTCACTTGATGCTTATAAAAAAGCTTTTTTCTAGAGTCTTCGCGATACGACCGCAAAGCTATCGCAATAATGGAAATTAAATCCTGGGTTGGTTCAAGTTCGTTCAATGTCTCTTCCTCTCCTTTTCACAAATTTTCTTTAGCCCGCTGACCTGTTATAATTAGACCCGCGGGCAAGAAAAGAGATTTCCTGTGCCACATATCAATCACAAACTAGCAAGGAAGACGAAGAAATGCCAACTAAAAAGAAATATAACGCAAGATTTCCGCCGGTATGATGGAATTTGAGTGACCTTAGTCAGAAGATAGAACTTATTTCGTCTGTTAACAGTCCGTATTTCTTCCATCAGGCTCGTATTAAGAAGATTATGCAGACCGATGAAGATATTGGGAAAGTTGCTGCCCCAGTCCCGATCATTCTTTGTATCCTTGACCATTTTAACATTCAAAAGTTAAGATCTCTTTCTCCTTAACTGATAAAAAATTGTACAGTTCACTTCTGGCCTGAAGCCTGAAACATAGCCCCTTTATCTCATCGTAGATATTTGTGTATTTCATGGCATTAATTTAGATATATGTAGTTAATAATACGGTATTATTCATTTCTCGCCCAGACATTTTTAATGTACGGTTGACATTTTTTGCTTTGGAAGTTTTTTGAGGAACTGAATCTATCAGTTGACATGTTTACATATATATGGCATAAATTATAGAAAGCTGAATAGAAAAGTGTAAAGTTCATTGTTATTGAAAAACGGATCATTCAGCATGTCACTCAGTCCAAACCAGTCGGAAGTATCAGGATTCAACTGTCATCCAGAAGCAATGATGTACTAAAGGATTGTATTTTTGTTTGAAATGGTGTTAGCATTTATAAAGCAACCCATCAATTTCCTGTGGCCGGTAAACTTATCCTGGTTGGCTTCTGTTTGGCTTTTAAGGATAATAATGTACTATGACTAAAGGAAAAAAGTGTTCTCTGACCAGAAACTTTTATTGAACAAGCCTTTGGCTGATTTGGAACCCTTTTTAGTCAAGTAATCAACTTAAACCCTTTTTAAAGAGTTTCAATGTATTATTGTAAATCATTTGATAGTGTTACATGCAAATTGAACATGTTTGACCCTCCATGCTAAGCAGTGTTGAATAAATGATTCTTGTTTCACTTTGCAAGATTTTCAAAATAGTAATACTCACCAGTGCTATAGTGAGGGTAGCCTAAAGCACTTGCAGCCCTGGGTGGCACTTTCTTGGAGGTAGTGTTTTCTTTTTGGTGAGATGTTGTGAATACTTTACTTGTGTTGTATTTTTGATGAAGGGTAGCCTCACAAAAGCAGTGTACTCGTGCATGAGCATTCAAAAATCCTAGGTGGCCAAAAATCTCACAACTCATATGATCCAATTGTAATCACTAAATATGTAATTAATCCAGGCATTTGATGCTGAAGGGAGTGATACCAAAATAAGAAATTGATCTGGTGCATACACACTCCATCTAGATGTTCTGTTGCATGCATTACTGATTAAGGCAGGTTTCTATGTGAAGCAAGGCTTGTTATGCTGCCTGGTTGGCAATCTACTGCATTACTGTATACCACTGATACACATTACTTTTATTTTAACTTTTTGGTGGCAGATCTACAGGAGGGGCACAGCTGGTGAGGAGAGGATTCCAGAGTTAATAAGAGCTCTATATGGAAACTGCATGGCTTAGGGTATTCTAGGTAAAACTCAGGCCAAAGCATTCCAAAATTTAGCACTTACCTTGGATGTCATCACAGTGCCAGTCAAACCCCTCTCTGGATCCACCATAGTACTTTTTTTTATGGAATGGTGGCTGTTTGGCTTCTGATATTTTCCAGGTCTAATATGGATTTTTCTTAACTCAAGTTTAGCTAAAGCTCTAGAAATATTCATCCAGTCTCTTCTTGAGACAGCCTGTAAGAATACACAGGCCCGTCACGCTAAAACAATGTCAACAGCACATTTGTACCATTTATAGTTTGTATCTGTATGTCTTATTTTATGTGTCTTAGTACATCCAACCACAACCAAGAGGGGCCATGTGGACAATTGCCTCCCATTAGTTAGACAAATTCCTTGTTGTAACTAAACAGTGCATATTTTGTAAAGAAATTAGGGTCTTTTGGGGTATTTTGGGCAAGAAATGCATTTTTGGAGTGTTTTCATGGCTCTTAACTTGAAAAATTTTCATATGAGGTCACTTATTGACCTTCATATTAATGGACTGAATATTTTTTTATTTTGATTTCCTCCCATTAGAAAATTCTGGTTGCCTCCTTTTTGTATGTTCCTACATAAATAACAATAAGTGGCAAAGAGGGTCTAAGGGTTCACAGGGGCATTGCTTCTGGGGAGTTTGACACTTCAAAAACTTTTTTAAAAGAAACCCCAGAGAAATTCTGGCTGGAATTTCTAAAAATAGGAAAATTCTTCAAAATGTCAACCATCTTAGGATTAAATTTAAGCAAAATTGAGTCTGATAAAATAAAAGAAAATTGCATTTAATTTGGGGAGATTTCAGTCAGATTTTCAGATTTATTCCACATTAAAATCACTGCTTTAAAACTGACATTATACCAAAATTCAGTTCCATATATTGTTACAGTTGCTATTTTTATGAATACACTGATAAAGAGTTTAAAAAACTTTAAATTGCATGAAAGCCAGCAGTGACATACATGATAACAGAATTGAAGCAGGAATCCCCGAACTGTTTACAACACAGTTGTCAATCGTCATAAGCAACAATTTCATTCCTGATATTTTCCTGATTTGTCAATAAGGTAATACATTCTTGATTGGTAAAAAGACAAATTTGACTTTTTTCATGAGTACAGTTAATTGTGCTTCCTGAAGATTTATTACATGCATGGGCAAGTGCATCTGAGTGTTGAATGCCTCATAATGAGAACACTGAAGTGCGTTCACTATTCCTTTGGGTTGAGGTAGTTTTTAACCCTTTGACAATCAAAGTCCCATCTGCAATGGAATTAAGTCCTCAGGTGGTAACCAGAATGAAATAGAAAAGGTGGTTGTGAGATTGAAGGATTAATGGCAGTAGTTGTTTCTGTACCAGTACCCAATGTACTGTAACAGTGTTTGTATCTGTTTGGTCATGGATCAAATCTTTTCAGCCAAACCTGCCAGTTAAGATTTGATTTCCCTGTTATAGTAAATATAACTTCCAGTGAATGATTTATGGAACGGAGGAGGATTTACTCCTCCTGAATAATGGGAGCTTGGCAAACAGAAAACATTTTCACACTAATAATTGAAAAACAAGTCTTAACCTGCTCTTATGATCAGGCATAGTTAACGTTAAAGTATTTCAGGGAAAATTTGTGAGTTCTTATCTCATTATTACTCACTGGAATTGACCGGTTTACATAGAAAAAACTAACTTCTCACATGCAAACTAACTTCCCTCATAAAGCAAGTCCTCTTGACTAAAAAATTAACAACCCAACTCATCTCATGGACACTGGCAAATTGTTGTTGAAATATTGCTCGAAAATGGATGGAAATTCACTTCTAAAGCTTCGAAAATCCCAAAGTTTGCCAGGAGAGCTTGCTTTCTAGATCCCTTCAAAAATATTTCTGACACAAAAGCCTTCAAGATTATTTTGCATCGCAATAGCAATTTTCCTCCAAAGAACTTGACAAGGACGTAGGAAGCATTCTATGAGTGGATAGGCCAAGGAGGGCTGAAAAATGCCCGACACGGATACTTTGTTTCCGAATTCTCTCTTTGGATCCTGGAAAGAGCGTGGCTGGTGAGGTTTTTCCACAAGTACAATCGATTTCAAGTAGTGCTGAGCCATGACTGAACAACTGATATTTGACATAAACGGACGGATCCTACGTTTTTCACGAATATGTGAGGCTATTGTATAAGTTCAACGGCATTTAAAACAGCTGGTAAGCATTGGTTTCAAACCGTTGCCATTTGTGCAAACGTGTCCATATGATGTTGGCAATTGACCAAAAGTTTATAAAATAAATTATAATTTGTAAACTACAATAAGGTGACGAATAGCCGCGTGAAAAAGTGTAGCGACAAAAGCCGCTACAGTTCCTACGCCCTTACTCGACAACCCTTGATAAAATCTAACTGCAAGAATATGTGGTCTACATCTACAAGTGTACAGTTTTTTCGGGGTTTCTTTTTTTCATTTTCTGGAACTGATCAAGATGACCGTACTGTTTTTTCTTGCTTTGTCTTTTCTACTTTTACTTTACAACAGAAAACAATGTATCACCTCGGAGTCCGAGTTTGACTTTTTACAAGAACTTGTGGAAAATATTCCAGATCTACCTACAAATGAAGAGGAAGTAGATGAAGATGATGAACCTAAACCAAAAAGGTAGAGAAACTAAATAAAATGCAGGCGTCCCGATTACGCAAATTTTGTTTAAATTTCGCACTACAGCTTTAGATTATTCCTTTTGAATTAATTTGGTCTTAATGTTCACCCGCTGACCCGCTGAAGTCATTAGTTTGGGGTGCAATGCCTGCTAAAACCCCAACGTAATGCATGTGTGACCTGACGTAAAATCAACGAAATTACTTAACTTATTTGATGCCAACGATTGTCCGGCTGTGTGGTCTACCCTGTGTGCATTCCTAGTGTGGTCTACATGCATTCTGCGTGCATTCCTAGTGTGGTCTTCCCTGGGTGCATTGCCAGTGTGGTCTTCCCCAGGTGCATTCCCAGTGTGGTCTTCCCTGGGTGCATTCCTAGTGTGGTCCACCCTGCGTGCAGTCCCACTGTTGTCTTCCCTGCGTGCAGTCCCAGTGTGGTCTACCCTGCGTACATTCCTAGTGTGGTCCACCCTGCGTGCATTCCCAGTGTGGTCTAACCTGCGTGCAGTCCCACTGTTGTCTACCCTGCTTGCAGTCCCAGTGTGGTCTACCCTGCGTGCATTCCCAATGCGGTCTTCCCTGCGTGCATTTCTAGTGTGGTCTTCCCTGCGTGCATTCCTAGTGTGGTCTACCCGGCGTATTTGTCTAGCCTGCATAAACTAGCGGCATTTTAGGTTCCGTCATGAGAACAGTGAGCCTTGGTGTTTAAGTTTCTTGCCAAGAGCTCGTTCCTTCTGTGTCGATCGACGGATGAAGACCTACTGCAAGGTGGGTCTGCTGAACTGTTGCAGTACCCGGGCAGATTTCATATAACTTGAAATCAACCAGCGGCGCTTTTTCGTCCTGTTACGGCGAGTTGTCTGAAGGAAGGACGTTAACGGACGTTTGGGGAAATTCACATTTCGTCACATGAATTCCAAGACAATTGCTTTACTTCAGGATCCAATTAATAGTTTATAAGGTTACTTTTTAAAATCTGGAGCGATGGATAGCCACTCCGGGTTATTTGCACGTCATTAGGGACCTTAAGATCTACGACGTCAACTTGAACGACGGAGTCCTTTAAATAAAAAAATTCTTCATGCCAAACAAAGAGAATGAATAATTTTTATTCTCCAGTGCATTGTCAAAACCGTCGTCGCTCTGCATACAACGGAACTCAGACAATTTTCACGTCTTAAGGAAGATGTCAGCTCGCGGAGTGAAACAAGCTGTTTGTTAAGAAAGAACTCAATCCGAGCCTGGATTCGCTTTAATAGGATTGAAGCGTTTTAGTAGTCATAAAACAACCCACCAATATGAAGAATGGTGCTCAAGAAGCCGTGGTTTCTTTGAAAATTTTAAATATTTTAAAGTCCTTTATAGATTTTAAAGGACGTTGTCGTTCAAGTTGACGTCGTAAATCGTATAGTCCCTATTTATTCACAGGTAACCGCATTTTTACAGCTTTCCCAGGATACTGTGGGGAAGTCGACTCCAAAGTTGAGTCTAAACCACGTTAGAGTTTGTTTTCGCCAATTTGCTTCCGTTTGCTGACAGGAAAAAGACATCTTCTGCCGGACCAAGAAAAGAAAAAGGACCTAAAGGTACGAAGAAAAGAAAAGAAAAAGAAGCCGAGTCGGAATCCGAAGAGGAATCACAGTCTGAGGTATTATTCCCTCGATAGGTTGACAGAAGTAGGCAGAAGGGAAAAGAGCTCTCGGTCCTCGGTACAGTGAACAGGGGGTTACTCCAAATGAACAAAATTTATGACACAAAAATGACTTGCCAAACAGTAGAACTTGTCAGTAAAGGCGAGTTTTATTTCACGAATCGACATTTCTTTGTATAGATTGAATCGACGTAACTTTCCTTTGTGTTAATAGTCCATGACACAAAAGAAAGAATCTTTTCGCGCGAAAAAGAAATTCGCGTTATGGAAAACAGTCGTACGCTGGGACATTGTAGGAGATTCCTGTTAAACAGGTGTTGTTCCTCCTGTCCAAGAGAATTTTTTCCTCGGGTTAACTGGCCGGTACACCTCGCGGCAAAATTTGGTGATATCAAATTTCTAGTAAGAACTGACTTGCTAAATACTATATTTTGTATAAGTAACTAGCTCAGTTCGAGAAGTGGACTTCATATGTTAAGCACTTTACGATGAAGTTGACTGCGCAATTGATTAAGAAAGGCGAACGAAAAGTTTTTGACCCATTTGGTCTTACAGAGACCCAAATGTGCATTAATTTTGCCGGATAACAGGAAAGGAATATTTCGTGAATTGACCTACACTGCTAAAGTCAACCAGAAAAGCTGGCTAGGGCGGGATTCGAACTTCCATCTTCGGGTTACCGGACCGCTGCTCTACCGATTGAGTTATTGAGTCAACTAGGAACAGCATGCTCTTTTTATCCAATTTAAGTGCACCAAAGATTCTCGCGACAAATTTACGCTTGATATTCGTGAGGGTGTGCAGTGTATCGACTCTATTTCAGAATCATACTCAAGGTAACATGGAGAGTATATTTCATGGATTAACCTACACTGCTAAAGCCAACTGATAAAGTTGTTATCCTGAGGATGATTCTACATTTTACCCTGAGCATGATTGTAAAATTTGCCGAATAGCACTCAATCCTTTGACCCTTCAATTTTTGTCAAGGTTTGTTAAATTTGACGTGTTATTTTTGTGAGGGTCTGAACTGATTGTTGGTGCCAATGTATGATTAGGTTTTCTTCCAATCTTTATGTGACATTTCATGAGAGCTGCCCGAATTGTTGGAAGTTTTTGTTTCTTTCTAGTTGTTTTCACTTCACCCATTATATCGTTCCACTATTGTTAGGAAGAAGATGGTTCGAATTCAACTGAAACTGGGAGCAACACTGGAATTCTTTCAAACACGATGTCGGACGCTTCGAGTTCGAGTTCAAGCTTTCCAAAACCAAGGAAAACGGAACAAAATGATCAGTGAGTCATTTCAGCAACTTTAGTTGACTTGGTAGTTCAATAATTGGCAAATGTACGTCCAGGGAACCAATGACTACAGCTGCTGTTTTTCTTCGGTTTAGCACAGAAATGGCATCGTGCTTTCGCGTCAACGCATTGACATGACCTCACACTCAAAGCCGTGCAATGTATTTATTATGAATGAATGAATGACAGATGAACGTTCGTCAAGCTCTTACCTCAGAAAAACGATTTCTGAGCCCCAGACGGGGATCGAACGTTATAGTTAGAGCGTCTTACCAGTCATCAGAAGGTTGCGGGTTCGATCTCCGTTTGGGGCTCAGAAATCGTTTTTCTGAGGTAAGAGCTTTCTGTCATTCATTCAACATATCTCCAAACTCCCACATTTCCAAAGTATATATTGTGGGAGTATGTCGGGTTAGGGGCGTAACCCCCGGGATACGTGTTCCAGGCAAATTTAGAATGAGGGGAATACGACGGACAGTGTATCAACTCTTCTCCTCGCATTACCAGTTGAAATATTGCAGTTGATGAAAATTTATAGTTAGCTTATGCGATCAATGTAAGGGTGAGAATGGATTGCACGTACACTTACTCAAACTCACCCATACCCTCACTCCCACGTTCCAACTCCTAATTCCACGTCCATTCGTTTCTGCTCTCGTCATGCGCTCATGCCCACGCTCAACCTTAGTTTGCCCTCAAGCTCCCCATCACACACTCAAGGTCACGGTTACCCTCGCTCTCACCCTCACCCTCACAATCACACTCGCTCGTACTATTATAAACTCCCTCACATTCACTCTTACACACTCATCTACACAAACCAGCCCACAAGCAAACACGCGCACGAGTGCTCGCATTGCATGCACGCACACGCAAGATCATGCACTCTCGCAAACGCCTACCTGATGAAATGCAAACTAGTGATAGCCGAGTCATGTAAAACAAAACTAAAACAAAAAAAAAATACCTTCATAAATTTTCGGTCAATATTGAAAGACCGCGGAGATAATTTTGTCGTGAAGATATCCACTTCGGTTAGTTTGTTTTCACTATGGTGTTTTAAGCTGATGTCATCGCTGAAGCATCTTCATTTTTATTTTACTTCTAGTTGTAGCCCTCCGAATAATCTTCTTCAAGCCTCTTCGTCGTCTTCGCTCCAGATTCCCAATACCAGTATACCAGTACCTTCGCTGTACAAACCAGTCCATTCTGAAGACGATGACTACGATTCCTGAAACAGCACCACGTTTGTGTAAACGCTGGTCTTACATTTTTTGCATATTGAGGGTACTATCAGGTCCCATTAGCCAACCTACTGTATTTACTCCGTGAAGACTATCCGATATGCTAAACTAGGGAGGCAAAAATATGGTTTGTTTTGCTTGCCTTTGAATGTTGAAACCAGCATGAAATGCCATAATTTTTTAATCTTTCGGTGCCAACAGTTCCACACTCATGAGTGGGGACCTTTTAAAAACTCTTGAAGGAATAAAGTTCGATACACAACAACCGTAACTCCGAATAGGGATTACATTTTAATGATAAATGCAAGTTTCAACTAAGTTTTAATCATCTTCAGGAATGCTCCTGAAGATGATGAAATCTGAGTCGAAACGTAGGTTTGTCAGTAAAATGTTATCATTATTCGAAATTACCCTTACTGTGTGTTTGATAAAAATACTCAGTGGTTCCCGTGAAGACGTTCAAATATCTTTTACTTTTTAACACTATTTTGAAAGCCTGGAATGATTTATAAGGTCCCGGTCAATTAAAGATGATAAATAGTTTCGGAGTGAGGGCCGAAATTCCGCAGACCCTTATGTGATGTATAAGTCTCGTCAAGTGAACAACACTGTCCGTGTATTGAATAACCAAACGTAACTTTAACCTAGTGAAAAGGCCGACCTACGGTTAATAACGCGTAATTTGGCACATAAAGTTCAAGTTTTGTCGTTCAAAGCATGGGTAATAGTGTTCACTTTTTGGTACTTACCCTTGGGATAAGCTATCCGGCGTTCGTAGAAGTGGCTCCAGGATTTTAGGATTGAGCAATTAGCAGGCTTCCTGGTCAAAAACTTGACAAAGTTGAACGCAAAAAACCTTGTAAAAGAAGAACGGAAAGCTTTACCAGCTCTCCCAAATAATTTCAAAAACAGTCGTTTTCCAAGTAAATTTATTAAAATCGTAGATTTCTGCAAATCCTTATTTTGAAAAGGGCGTATGCCAGTTTAGAGGGGAGTAATGTACCATGCATTTATCTGGTTGATTGTAGTTGTGCGGATTTGTGTAAAACAGCAAAGACCAGAGGCCGATGCTGGATAATCCGATTGTGGGGTTCAGTAGTCAGAATGGAAGTGGTTGTCGAAAGAAGTACAATGTGGCTGCCACTATAACCGAACATATGTCTTGGGCTAACTAATTCATAACGTTTTCTCCCACAATACTCCTTTCTCATATTAACCGTTTAACGCTCAGTGTCCGATGTAGATTGAAACAGCAAATGTGAGAACAAAGCAAGAACAAAGAGAAAGAACAAAAGAAAAACAGAATTCAGGCATTAAAGGGTTGAATAAAAAACTCGTTGAGAAAATCAACAATACGAAAGTGGCTTTCAAAATGATTTAAATAGTCTTATGTTTACACGTAAACGAAATTCTTTTCCTTCACATATTATCAACAAGATAATGAAAAGATACTATGACGATAACACCAACTCCAACGCAACTAATCTCTTCACTGAGCGGCAAGCAGACAAAAGATGCATGTGTTACTTTAAACTTCTTTTCTTGTATAATTATGACTAGTGGTCAGTTTTTCCACCAACCATTTTGTTTAGTGGACACTTCATATACCTTTCAGTTACTCTCTGTCCCTTATGAAGAGCATGAGGGTAAATTAGGAGTCAAGGAAATCCATTGTTTTGTGCTAAACGTCGATCACCAATCACATGGAGGAAAATTGAAAGACAAAGGACTGTTTCTTTACGATGCACGGCCTGTGTTGGGAGGATCAGAATTCGCAAAATTTTTCACGTCGATAGTTGTATTATAAAGTGATACCATGACTTGAGGGAAATTGGCAACCAAATTTTGCCTTTGCCTTGAAATGCTTACTACGACTGAGGGAAACTGTAAATTCTTATGTCCTAGAAGTCATGGCCAAGATTTGCTCTCTTACACCGCTCTGAGATAAATTTGTTCTGACAGACATTTCTTAGTACAGATTCGCTACGTATACGTACATCGTACCATCTTCACCGTGTGCAGACGTCAAAGAAAGAGAGTGCACTGCCGGCTTGGTTTCTAGGATTGTTAGAATTTTACGGGAAAATTTTCCCGGAATTCAAAGTCATGTGGGATAACTGGGTACCAGTTACAAGCAAGATGGCGACCGATGTGGAAGCTATTGTAGCTCGGATGCGAAGAGAGGTAGAAACTCTAAGAGAAAGTGAGAGAAAGGTGCGTAATTTTCTCCGTCTTTTTCTTCTAAGATTCGTCGCATCGTAAGGCCTATGATAAAGGTTTTTCAAGAACTTCATTGTCTTGAGTTAAATGCCTTATATTTTTACCGTACTATAGTTAAGATGTCAGGAGATCTGCTGCCAGAAAGCGAAAGAACAGTGTCTTTTAAAGAGCTCGCGATCTAACCAACCGTTAAAGGAGAAAACAAAGAGCGCTCTACCAACAGAATGCAAAGCAGACTTGTATGTTACTTATGAGGATATTGAGGATAGTGCAAAATGGGGAGGGGAAGGGAAAGGCTGAGGTTTACCTTAAAAAGAGAGGAAAGGTTGCAGGAGGACAGCTGTTTCTTAGATAAGAAGCAGAAACCTGTGTTTTGATTTAAACCTGAGATTACACACTCAGAACTATGGATTTAGGATAAGGTGTTTCCCACTAGTTTTTCAACACCAGTTACCAGTGACTGATGGTGGCACTAGCCAGTTTGTTAACTGTCCAAAATTGAGGCTGGACTGCTGTTTAGCAGACACTAGTGTGTCATTAACTAGGTCAGGGTTTGTATCAGGGTTAAAGAGCCTACAGGTTGGTCACTGATATACTGGTGTCTATTAAACTGCAGTTGTACCATGACTGATAACTCCTAGTGGCAATTACAGGGTTTTGGGTGGGGCATGAGCACCCTTTCCTCTCTTTTGAAATACACCATTTTGTATCCATACTGGATATGCAAATACATTATTTTGTACTGATATTTTGCCTACACTAATACAAGTCAATATCTGCCACACTTGCAATTCCTGTGAATGTCAACTAAATCTTATTAATTTCTAATTACACAGTAATGTAAGTTACTTCTATGCATTATAACTGTCTCAATTAACTCCTTCCTGGCAGGAGAAGTCTTCTGTTATTTTACTTTGTCCAGTTCCAGATTATTTTATTCTGGCTGGCACCAAACAATTTTACTTGTCATTAGGAGGTGTCCTGCTATGAACGGGTTCTAGAGTTGTCCTTCAATTTTCCTTGTGACACCATTTCCTTTTGTTTCTAAAATTAAACGATTGGAAGAAGTAAATGTAATAGTTGGTGAAAGGATTGAAATTAGTTTGCAAACTGCCCTCCCTATGAAAATGAATTAAAAATAGGAAAGACAGACTGGAACTACATTCATCAACCATTCAATGGATTGACATTCTTTACTGGTAGAAATTTGATGCATGTTACTTTGTTTTTTACTTACTTTACACATCTTACGTGGTTCTTATTACCCTTTTGAGACAGAAAGGTATACACAATGACCATACAGGTCTTGAGGTACTTTCCTAAGTTTACAGTAATCACATATATTTCAATAATAAAGTTTTCTGATTCTCTCTTTAGGCAATTCTCAGAAATATTCAGGTTATTATTAGAGATTAAGAAGCAAAAAAAGAAACTTCTAATGCTAAAATACCAGCTTCACTGTGAAGAAGTCAAACAGGAATGTGGAGTGCTGGATGACATGTTACAAAAAGAAAGTGGTGAGTCAAGGCATGCCACAGTCCTAGAGAAAATAGGATGTAATCTGGTCCATTGTTCAAAGCCTCAATAACTTTTAATATTAAGTGAATATTAGATGAAGTTTATCCATTATAAAATAAATTTGGTTGTTCTAGCCATGGATTATGTGAATCTCACTTTGGATGACTATGTGCTGGAATATCAGATTTATTAACTGGATAAATTGTATCCTCTGGGTATGCATTGGGATATTGGCTGTCTGAACTCATAAGGAGATTCCTAGCAATTCTATGTAGATATTAATAATACTAATGCTGGTTGTTTGTCCTCTTGATTTTTTTTTTTGATACATGTATTATCATTTTTCATTTTTTGATACCATTTCATTCAGTTTTGATGCAAAATATACTTACATCATGGAAGACTGTTGTTGCAAAAATCGAAATGTTAAAGGAGGGTTGTTGCAAATTATTGACTGCTGAAATAAGCAAATTCTTGATGAATCCCAGTGAATGATTCTGGAAATAATGGGTAGATGCAAATATGCTTCCATAATTACTGGAAATTTTACACAACAATGAATTATTTGTTTGCCAGCAAATTAGTTCAGAAATTGTCTTACCAAAACTTACAGTAATTAGCAGTTGTATGGAGAAATTCTGATTGGCTGACTGGCCAATTCATGTGTGTGTCATTCCATTGTTTTTGTCTTTAACTGATTAAGGAGCAATCATCCCACTCTGCTCAATAAAGTTGCCTGGCATTAGCCAGTGAGAATAGATTTAATGAATTAAGGGGCAAAGCACACTTTATAATTTTATTCTGGCTGACACAAGATGATTTTACTCATCAACAGCATAAGCCCTGCCTCATAATGAGTTAATAGCCATCTCCCCATTAAGGGGCAAGGACATACTTTATAATTTTACTCTGGCAACACCAGGCGATTTTACTTGTCAGGGGGGTGAGCACTGCCCCTTAATGAGTTCAAGTTTGTTTAAGATTTAGACTTAATCTTTTTATTATTTTTAGGCCTAGTTTGGTGATTTATTTAAAATATGATATGCAATAAAAGATTGAAGGATGTCTTGCAAAAGTGAGATTGATCACCTTTTTAATAGCATTATATTGCCTAATGTTACATATGGCTCATCTGTCAATGGAGAGATTGATTCTGAATTAACCACGATACAGTGCTTCCTGGATCATTGCCATAAATGTGGATGTGTTTCTAAATATGTGAATGTGCACAATTTAATGTCAACCCACAAAAATAAATGCTAGGCAATTGATGAACATTTTTATTAATCAAATAATTTTTAAGTATAACATAGCACTTTAATTTATTCCAACTGTTTTTAAATTTTTAACTTAGGATATGTTATTTTACCCTATGATTTTATTAAAGATCTTGAATGAATGAATGAACAATATTTGCTACCTCTTACCCAATTTTTTTCATCACTCCGAGCGAGGGAGTGAAGAAAAATTCCTGGATAGTGGATATGAAGTTGTAAAGTAGGCTTGTAATTGATTTTTGGCACTAATTTTTGTGAATGTCTTGGTGATCGATTAGAAATACTCATTGGGGTAAGCAGAAGGTGGACGCATCCAGGAGATGAAGTTACGGCTTTGGCATTTTGGTATTCCCAAATAGTACATGCAATGCAAGAGTTTAAGGAAGGAAGTTATAAAGGTGAGGAATTCTCAAAATTGATGAGTGAAACGACACCTTATTTATTTTCGTTTATAACTTTAATATGCAACTTACACAAAATCGTTTTGAATTTTGAGAATATCAGATGTCCACGAATGTACTTTTTTGATAAAAACTAGACTGCTATTTTTGATTAACCATTTTCAATACTTCAAGCATTTGAAAAACCCTTCATGTGTTGGTGAGTTACTGCGTGGCACTGTTGCTTGGGTGTGAAAAACACTATTTCTTTTATAAATGAGCATGATATTGCAGCACCATTGTAACCCATTGACTATATTAAACAGTGATACGTTTGCCGTCCCATCTCGTCTCATTCTGTAGTGTATGGCTTCTCTTTGTATTCTGACGTTTTGTTTAGGAAAGTTTAGTCAGATGAATTGCTTATTTTACAACGTGTCCTACTGTAATGGTGAAAAAGAGCCTCGTGACTTGTTAGCTGAAACAATTCTCAAGAAAAAGATGAAACGTTGCCAAAGAACTGGGCGCGAAATAGAAAAATTACAGTTCTCGACCTGCTACAAAGGATTTTGTATACAAATTGTGACTTCAAGGACTGTGAATTGCGTTAAAAGGTATTGCGCTAAATTAACTGAAGGTTGTGAAATCATTTGGAATACTCCTTAGGGATTGGCCCGACAACTTAGCTTTATACAGCCTGTTAGATGCTCTAG
This sequence comes from Heliopora coerulea, assembly GCA_030142905.1. Taxonomy (NCBI): domain Eukaryota; kingdom Metazoa; phylum Cnidaria; class Anthozoa; order Scleralcyonacea; family Helioporidae; genus Heliopora; species Heliopora coerulea. The sequence goes on along the minus strand of JASJOG010000031.1, from coordinate 1,589,176 downwards.
CCAAGAGGATCAGGGATTGAGCTGGTGAGCGAAGATTGTGGTAAATAGCTGACGTATTTCGTTGTCTGCAGACCAGTGATGTGAGCATGTTAGAGAAATGGACCAGTAAACATTAGTAACGTACGCTCGTTTGATCGTGATGTGTGTTGAATGTTCCAGTTCAATTTGTAGAAAACGAGTGAGTTAGTGTGAAAGAGTTTTTGAAGATTGACTTCAGCCAACAACTGCAGTCTTTTTTTGAACATGAGAACATGCATGGGGATTTAAGGTTGTAAAACAAGCCACAAGTATCAAACACGGAGTTCAATTAACCGTGCTTTCTTTATATACCGAAACATTCAGGTCAGCTTTTGAATTCGACGTCGTAGATCTTTGAACCCCTTATATCAAAACACATTTTTGGGCAGGATTCTACTTTAATATTTTTTTGATATTTTCTATTTAAAAGCAGTTAAACGAGTGAAAGAGGGTTTGGAAATAGTTTTTGCACTGGATTGCATGATTTTGAGGGCAGTGCGCGGCGTGCAGAGAGGTGTTTGTTCTTCGCTCTAATTTAGTTTTTCTTACTTATTTTTATAGAAATGAAGATGGGAAAGCCAGTGGTTTAATAACAGACTCTGATTCTTCCTTGTATCGATGTCATTCCGACATCCAACTCGATCAACTCCAAGAACACTTACTAGAACACCTTTTGGCTCGAAAAACGCCAGAGATATTTGTTAGAGAATATGTGTGGAAGGAACTTGAAAAATTAGTATTTTAATTGGATTTCAGAGTCCAACTGGTGAGGGTTAAGACACCGTGCTTTGATAAGCTGTCAGAAGTTAGGATTTGTACCACAATTACGATTTGCTGGAAAAGGAAGCTTGGAATACGTTCGAAGATACATCGAGGGACCATGGTTTTGATACTCTCTGAGACTTCGGTCAAGGTAGCGATTTGGAATATACTCAGATCGATCTAAATCTATGTGTGGTGAATGTGAACACCTGACGTTTGGCCGAAATTGATCTAAAATCGATCAGGAGGGTTTTGTATCGAGCTAAAATAGATGTGAACGCTCGCTCGAAACAAAGTTGGGTCGCGTTTAGATCGACCTAAAGTAGATCAGTCTAAAAGCGAGCTTAGTGTGAATAATAAGTTTCATGAGGAAGATTCATGAGATTTCCTCTATCGTGCCGGTCAAATTTCGTTAATTTCGTAACGTTGCCACATAATTGCTACCTTAGAGAAGAAAGGAATGAAAAGAGAAATAGTAAAAAGTGATATTGATTGTTTGTTTGTTTGTTTAGTTGTTTAGCGTGCGCTCCTTGCATGCTTCAGCGCCTCACCACTCAAAACGCTTCATTTGCTTCAGCTGCTAATGACGCCCATGGGACATGGTCATTATGGACGTTGCCAAGTCCCAAGAACTGTAAACATTTTTTTTCACTGTCCTACGTTGTGCATCGAAAGTAAAAGGTCGCCAACCTTGGCTACCTTATTTTGTAAACTCGTTGGCATTCCAAAGAAACATGGCTCTTAAGCTTGCAGAGGTGCTGGATTTAGCAATCGGCGTAGATATCGCATCGGTGAACTTTTTACACCTGAGAGAAGTTTTGATTACAGTGATCGAGAGGCTTGATATTGGTGATGTGGCAGTGAAGAAACCCAAACAACGTGATGCCGATGATATAAACGAGTGTGAAGTGGAGGATAGTGGTGCTCCATTGTCAGACAATGTGGACGAAAAGAGAGAAACTCACACAGGTCAGGGAAAATCGAAAGTCGTAGCTGCTGCAATCCAAGCTACACGGTTGAAGGAAATGTGCTGCAATAGACCTAATATAACGCTGGAACTATTAACCAGGAAGACTAACGAAAGAAAACTCCAGTATTTTCGACTGTTTTCGCATAACCGTACTAACTTCAGTTCTTGTTAACCTAGAGCGAAGTCATCATGGGAAAACTATCAGACTGGGGTGTCTTGACAGTGCAGACCAGGTCCATAAGAAGTTTATTACTTTTTTCCAAAAACATTGGCATTTCTGTTGTTGTCGTTATTAGGAGTGTAATGCTAGATGAAACTTATTTGCTTATAATCTTATTTTTGGTCTTAATTGACTTTGTTTTTGTTGCTATTTGTTGGTGGAAATTTGATGTTACAATCGTAACGTTCGCTCGATTAACAGAAAAATAACGATTGTCAATCAAAGCATTTCACTCTATCATAATGCGCTATTTCACTGGAAGTGCTTGTCATACAATAATACTGGCTGAATTTAAGTTTTAAATACTTGTGGAGAGCTTTAGTAGTTAGGGTGCTAACTGTATAGTGTTGTGGACCCATCCGTCCGCTGACATAAGGATCAGGATTATGCTATGTGGATTTTCTAAGTTTCTACTACAAAATTTGTTAATTCGTAGGTGACGACGAAGGACGTTTAGACAACGCGGACGACAACCAAAGCGGTGAAGTTATCGCAAAAAACGACAGCAAATCGGCGAATCAAAATTGTGAAGAAAATGAAACCAAGGGCGATATGGTTACAGACAATTCTCAGTTACATGCGAGAAATGGCAATCACGAAGGCGATGGAAATCCTGAAGAGGGGCTGAATTCTCGAACGAAAAGTGTTAATGAAGCTGAAAGGGGAGATTGTGCAAAAACAAGAAGCGAGAGTGTTCTCTCCCAACTGTCTAATGCTAGTGTTTCACATAATTCTGCCCTGTCTAGCCGGATTTTGGCACTAGAAAAAGGCCTGAAACACTTACGAAATGTTGTTGAGAATTTGGTATCTCGTAGTGGTTTTGGCGGGAATACGAGAAACTCGTTAATAGAACAACTCGAGGAGGTCGAAAAAGACATGGAGAAAGTTGAAAGAGTTCCTGTTGATGAAAACAATAGTTTGACTCAACGTTTTGATGGAAAAAGGAGCGCATTGGCAAGTGCATCAAGAATCGATAGAAGGCGTAGTGGACAGATCATGCGGAAAGCGCCTGGAAAGGTAGCCTCACAACGCCCGGTTACTCAGCCTTTGCCTGTGAAAATGGAAGGAAAGCAAATGTCACCCCAGCCGACTCGCCCGAAGACCGAGCATGCTCTTATCGGTAGAAGACAATTGTCGAGCAAACTTAGTGTGTTGGAGAAATTTAAGCAACGAAGACGTGAGTCCACTAATAACGAAGTGACCAATCCTGAGAATGCAGCGAGGAGCGTATCGGACGTCAAAGACAGTCGAGATAAAAATGCAGAGGGAATGGATACCTCTGTAGACCACCATGATGGTTCAGATGAGTCGGAGTATAACACCGTTAACGATGATGAGATGGAGGACATGACTGAAAATGAAGTCGAGGCGGCCTTAAATGACTCTAGTGATCTCGATACTCCCATATACGCCGTACGTGTTGGGTTAGAGCAGATGCAAAACTGGCGGGAAAAGCTCTTGATAGCTCAGAAAGAGTTCCGGTCGGAAATGGTAACGTGTAAGAACTCCATACAGAAGGTGCAGGATGAAATGAAGGCCTTTAGGTCAGCGAGGAGAACTCAGGTACACACTAGCCCACTGCTCCAGTAATCAAGTAGAATATGAGAGGTGGGAGACTAGGAGACAAGTAAATATCTCATCAAGTCGAATTTATATTTCCAACTGATCAAGTCTTGAAGTTTTCGCTAATATTTTTTTAAGCAAATAGCGGGATATTAATTTTTTAAATTCTGGATTTACTGGTAAATCGATTATATAGACTTGAAAACAGAGTAGGACTTTTGCAAATGCTAGTCCCAAAAGCGCTCAGAAAGGTCTCACATTTGCTAAGATTGGGACTAGAAGAACCGTATTGATTTGGTGAGGTATAGTATATTTTATTGTGATTGTATTTGTACTGTGTTGTATTGTATTAATTGCATTACATTTACATGCATTGGGTTGCAATGTATTGCATTGCATTGTATTGTATTGCATTGCATTGTATTTTATTGTATTGTATTGTATTGTATTGCTTTCTGGTGTTTTTGCGTTGTATTTGTATTGTATAACTTCAACCTGAAATTAGCTGTAAATAAGCCACCTCTATTACTATATATATATATATATATATATATAACGGGCAGTCTTTTGTCTTGTTTTCTTTATTCTCAGTTATATTTGTTTTGCCTCTTAATCCTACAGGATGCTGAAGGATTTAACGCTATTCATCATGTTCATAGCCTTGTCTTAGAATTAGACGCAAAGCAGGCAAAAATTAGCAAGACCCTCAGCGAACTGGTAGACGAGTACAACCGACACGAACGGACGTTTGGAGAGATTTTCATTGAGGTTGAAAAACTTGACGAACAGAAGGTAGACAAGGTTCTGCTGTCGAACCAAGTTGGCGTCAAAGCTAACAAAGATGAGCTCCACGATAAAGTTAGCGTCAGTGCTTTCGATGAAACTTTTTCGCTCTTGGATCGTGCCTTGAGCGATGCACTAGACAAAATGGCTAATCAAATGAGCATGGAAGAGGCCCTTCGTGAGACATTGAACGAGCTGCAGTCAGAGATGGAGTCAAAGTTGGATCGCAACGAGATGTATCATTTGAAGAACGAAGTGGAGGCTCGAATCAAGGAGGTTCGCTCTATGCAAGGCAAGGCGCTTGAAAGTAAACCCAAGACTCAGGTAGATCCTGCAGGATTTAAGAGGTAATAAAAATAGTATCTGCTAATGGTGTCCGCTAAATTTTCCCCGCTGAAGGTCGAGATAATCGAAGTGAGGTGACTGTGCTTTCGAGTTTGTTTATCTCACATGACCGACGAGATGTTAACGGCTGTTTATATGTGCGGTTTTATAATTTATGATTGTCATCCTGGCGTATGCAATAAACCCACGACAGTCTATGCTGCAAAATATCCGTTAATGATTCGCAACCGTTTGTCCTCGATGCCCTCATCAATTTAATACATACGCCAAGATGTCAATCGCGAGGCAATAAATCGGTTGTGTAAACAGCTCTTTCCTATTTTAGTTTGGCTAACGCCAGATAATCTAATTCCAGCGAACAGCAGCTTATTTTACTCTGGCTAATGCAAAGCAATTTCGCACACCGTATAGGGAGGCTTCTGAACTGGAAAAAGCTCAACTCTTTCTAGTTCAGGCTTGTCTTTCGTTATTTTACTCTGGCTTATGCTAGGTGATTTTATTCACTAATGGGAGATGTCCGGGCAGGAAAGAATTAAAACAATGTCACGTTACTTTTCCTCAACGTTCTTGCTTTTCGGTTTAATGCTTTAGGCTGTTTGAAAACCGAGTTGAACCACGACATATTCACCTCTAGAAGGCAAATATAAAAAATACGAAAAACAATATTCGTGACCAACCAAACCACGCTTGGATCTTCCGTGGAAGACGTAGGTTCAACAAAACCAATTCATTTACTGAAATATGTCAAAACATTTCTGTTTTCAGGAAAACCGAAAAAGTTAAATGCATTTCCTGTAACCGTGACCTGGAGATTGAAACCTCACAAGTTCAAGTTCCGCCTTCAGTTCCTAAAGTCCAGCGACTGGGTGGAATTCAGGCGGACAAAACCCGACCATCACGAGAAGCAAACGTCAGTAAGAAAGCCGCTGAGGACGAATACCGTCTTTTCAAACTTAAAAGCGAGATGGTACAGGGAGCAGGGTTACTGGATTTAGCTTCACTCCCGATGTCTCGGCGGTTTTGCGGCGGCCGCCACACGATAATGCGCGGTAACAAGCGTTCTTTGTCGTCTAATCACTTCAATGATTATGTCGTGATTCGCAATGAATCGAACTCTCTCATATCGCTTCCTTCTCGCGAATTCCTCGTCTCCAACGATTCCGGCTTGAAACGTTTCACGAGGCAAAAACTACCCGCGATTAATGAAGTGAACCATTTTCCTGACATACAACAAGGAGACAATAATTTGAAGTCGATTAGTGACAACGTTGGGCGTTTGTCAGACGAGAAAGCTCAGCGTACTGAAAAGAAAAGTGACCTTCGCACGACAATTATCGGTAAAATACCAGTGTGTAAGACCGACGATGAATAACGGACACCAAGTGTGAATAATGTGCGGTGTGGCTGCGATGTAAGCAATGTTTGTCATAGTTGATGGTAGAGAAAGACTGCTGCTGGTGATGCATGGTTCGATTGTCCAGATGTCAAGGAACCAAGTTCAGAGTTTCAGTAACTACCGTTCAGGCTTAGTTGTTGACAAAGCGATTAGTTTGACACTGAATTGGTGAAAATTTAGCGGACTAATTCAGACGATACTGCTGAAACAAGTTGAAAAGGTCTACGACGGCCTTTGAGAGGCTTCTAGATGGCTTTATTGTGTGAAAGGTAAAGTTGACTGGTCAACGAAAGTCAACGGCACTAAACAGCCGATTTACCAGTAATTCGGGATCAGTACTAATCGTCCTTTGTACATCCGGTAGTCCGCCACGTGATGGTTGAAACCTCGGTCGCATAAAATCGTTGTCTTACTGAAAATTGCTCTCATATAAGCGATCATAATAAACAGTTAACCGACAGATCGTTAGTTGTTGCTGTAACTGTGACAATTTTTACTTATTGACGTGGTGACTATTGGTTAAGGCTAAGTGCTTGTTTAACCTTCTCCAATTTAGTGTTAGTGGAAAACCACGTAAATGTATGTAACTGCACGACTTCATTCTGTTGATTGAGGATGTCGTCATTTAGTGGGAAAAAAGTTTGGAAAAAAAATTTAAAAAATAGTCCATAGTCAACACATGGAAAGCTTGCAAATGCACCAGCCCATGTCGCAAAAATATTAAGTATTCCGTATTCACCGCCATGGAAAACCTAAATAAATCAGTTTTTTTTATCATTTCACTGTCGTAAACGTAAAATGGAACTATGGGCACGTGTGTTTGCACGCATAGTTCACCTGTTCGGGCATCGCTAGCGACTAATTGTCAGCAAACACAGGCCTTAAAACGTCAGCACACTTACGAGTTCGTTTGGAACTCATTACGTGAATTTGTTGGATGACGCTATACCAATCAAACGACGTCATTAATGCATTATTAAAATTCGTTGAAGATTTCATACGTGGAGAAAAGATTTTACGGACAGAACAATTTAGTTTTTGTTAAAAGTATGGCCAGCTCTTTGCCAATCGATATCTCGATCTTGGAAGACCAAGTGATCGAGGTAACTGAAATGGAAGACGCCATGGAAGAGTGCATGATGTTTGTGAAAAAACTGAGCGAGACAAGTCTGACAGAAATGGAAAAAGAGAAGCTGAAACTTCAAGAATTGCTGCAAAAAGCAGAAAAAGAGATGAAGAACATGAAACAGGCGTTGAAGAGGAGCTGTTCGAAGAGAGACGAGTGGAGGGATAAGTGCTTGTCGGAGCGGGACGCAAAGGGACATATCGAGAGACAGCTCAAGGAAGCAAAGCAACGAATGCAGAAAATGGAAGCAACCATCGACGAGAACAAGAACAGTTTGAAAAGCCTCCATCAGCAAAAGACCCGAAGCACGGAAACCATTAAAGAGTTGAAGGAGAGAATTTCCGCACAGAAATCAGCCAAGGAATTGCTGGAAGATGAACTGGCGATTGTCAAAAAGTCTTTAGCTGAAGTGGAAAAGGAGAGTGAAGAGCTTCGGAAGAGGCTGTTTGAAGAATGCCAGCAATCGCAGAATCGGAAGGATCAAGACGAGGACCATGTCATAGACTTGCAAACACAACTCATGGAGGGAAAACGCCGATTTCAATCACTCGAGAAAGAGTATTCGGAAAGAGTTAGTCTCCTTGAAGAGAAGCTGGTGGAACAGCAACAAATTAACAAAGATTTAAGTGAGGAGGCAGAAAATCACATTTCCGAACTCGAAGAGAAAGTCAAGAGGGGCGACATCAGCTTATCTCAAGTGGAGGGATACAATGAAGAACTGCGCACGAAGCTGATGAAGACGGAAAAGGATGTGGAAAACCTTGAAAATCGCTTGCATGAAGCTCGCGAAGAGAACGAAATTGCGATTGGTCTGAAGGACAAACGTATTCGCGACTTGATCGAAGAACTTAACGACAGGAAAAAACCTACCGAAGATACTTCCGAAAACGATGACACTAAATCGGGAGTTTCCTCGAGAAAGGGACCTATCAAAGATGGCGACACGAATCCATCAGATTACAGAGAGACGGCTGGGAAGGAAGAAACTAAATCCTGGGCAAACATGGTCGAGGAAGAATCGCTGAACGAACTTGAGCAGAAGTACAATCGGCTATTGGAAGAACACGGTGTTATGCAAAGACAGTTTGCGCATTTGAAAAAACACCGCAACCAGATTCTTCGGGAGAACAATGAGCTACATTACCACGTGCAGATGGCAACCTTACAGCTTGCGTCCGGAAACACCCGTTTCCGACAACAGATGGATCAGTTCCGAGTTCGGCTTCAAGTCGCCGAAAGCATGTACGAGGACAAGGTGCTGGAATGCAATATGCTTGACAACCAACTGAAGCAGTTGTATAACGGGGACGTTTACCCTGGAGAAATGTATCCTGGGCCCGGCTACGTTTGAGAAGGACCCCTGTGAAGGATTTCGGTGGAGACTCTTGGTTATGGAAGTGAATGGATTGAGATTGGCTAAATAAAATGTGCATAAAAATGCCTTTTGTTGTTAATTGTTTTTAGATTGAAAGGATAGACTGACATATTCAAGCAAACTCCAGGCTGGCGGAGTTGTAGGAAAACTGAGTTGCCTAAGTTCTCAGGCTTTATTCTCATGCGCGGGAAAATGATTAACAGCTGATTGCATGGAAGTATTTCAGTTCATAGATTGCATGGAAGAATTTCAGTTCAGTGATTACATAGTAAATTTCAGTCCGTGCTGAAGCTCAAGTCAAAAGTGAACCCGTGTAAATGTCTCGAGGTAGCCTTCGTTGAGTTGACATTTTTTTTCTTAATTTACATGCATCAATCAACTTATCAGCCCGGGCTAAATTTTTTTGGCTGGTATACCCTGCTAAAAATTCTAACCCAGTAATGACTGAAATGTTCACATTCAGTTTTTAACTCTTTAGATGGAGATGACTCTGTGTACTGTAGATTCTTAAATAATGCCTGTCTGAAGTCATTGGATTCTTAATTCTATTGTCTAGTATAGATCTATCACATACATGGTCTTGTTCGAATGTTTCTCCTACAGAAATGCTAATAGTTGGCAAGTACAGGAAAATCGTATTCGGCTAAATGGAGGAGTTGCTCCGACCTGTGATTGACAATAAGAATAGGGCACAATTATAGAATATCCTGCACCGTGAGAAACGATATTGTCGAATGGCTTGGTGGCTAAGAGTTAACTGCGTAGGCAGCTAGTCATTTAGCTAGTGGGACGGTTAGGTTTAGGTTAGGGTTAGGTTTACAGTTTTAAGTGTAGGATTGCAGCCAGTTTGGATGGGCAAGAGTCATAGTAATCCTACACTGGTTAAGACCGTTGTTTACTATTATTGTCTAATCACAGGTTGGAGCAATCCCTCTATTTAGCGGCATGTGGAAAATCCGCCACCTCCATCAACACCTCCAGGGTACAATCTGGTTGGCCTTTGCACCAACAATTTTTTCGGCACCCTCAAGTCCCAGAACTTAATACCCTTGTACTCTTAAATTCCGCCTAACACCGGCCGATTTTTCGACGAAACCCTGTCAGACAACAAAATGTCTGTCAATCTGCAACAATTCCCGACAACTATACGACCTAATCGGAGTTGGTCGGATCAAATCAAACATGTTGGATTTCTGAGGGTATTGTATGGCTAAATCGGCTGGTGTGTGGCCATCCTTCGATCGTCTCCTGAAATTGGCTAGTGGTTGGTGGGCTTTACTGGAGTAACCCTGAACCAACTTCTCCAAAACTGTAAACCCTCTTCGGCGTCAAGGGTCGCCATGATTTTGGTAAGCATTGGTTGATTATGCTCAAAATACGTATAACAACCAAGAAAAAAAATTGTCACTGTTTCCTCGAAGGATTTCAGTACTTGAAGGACAAAGAAAAAACAAAGAATACAGAATTCTTGTGGTCGAACCAGGGCTTATCGTGTGAAGATCCACCGATTAAACCTCGTGGTTTACAAACAGCCACCCTTCGTTGTCGGATACAAATTCAATGAATTCTTTTTTCCTCATGCATGCATTCACTCTTAGATTTTTAACTCCATCAGGAGTTTCACACGTTGCATAATATGATCAGCATTATGCTAGCGTTTTGGTGGTTTGGGACGTGCTTTTATATCTTTGCATCTGGGAATATGACTTTCCGCGACGCTCGGTTTGAACTTCCTCAGGCAATACAAACATTCGATATAGTCCCGGTTGGTCAGCGGAGCAGGAGGATCATTGTCCAGGCCTCTAGCGTAACGGATTGTCTGAATGAAGTTCTTGTGTTTAATTCGCCAATCTCCTTTCTTCTTCTAACAAAGCAAAACTGACATTAATTTAGCAAATGACATGGGATGAAACCTATTTGTGCAACTGAAAGATTGTTGACTTGATAATAAGCATCATCTCCGACAAAGAATCGACTTCCTAGTTGAAGTCCGAATCCTTCATAATTTTTGTGCATATGAATTACCACTTTTAATCTCACCTCTTCGTGCTTAGTCCACAAGAGTTTACTTTCACCCCAGGCTAAATGAAGGTATCGAATGGAGTGGCGGCTGTAAATTTAACCACAATACTTCGCAAGCTTAATTTAATTCTCTTAAAAGCCGTATGTACGAGAGCTTTCTTCTTATCTTATTTTTCTTCTTATCAATTTTTATCTCTTAGAAATCCTATTTTCCTATTTTTCAGCAAGATACAATGCTTACTACGTGTAAAGGGTTATGGATAAATGTACAACTCGCCATCTTTTTCAAAACGGTGTGTTGGGGTGTGTATAAAAGGCCATATGACAAAGAATAGAATACTGCGTAGACAGTGATAAAGTAAAAAGTTAAAAGGATGATAACTGCCGTGACTGATCTCAAAGAATTCTAACGTTTCGAGCAAAGGCCCTTCGTAAGAGAAAGAACACGTTTCTTTCTCTGACGAAGGGCCTTCTCTCGAAACGTTATAATTCTTTGAGATCAGTCACGGCAGTTATTAACCTTTTAACATTTATATGATTGCTATAATGGTCTATTTATATAGGTCTGTGAATAAAGAGGTCTTAAACGCCATCTCTTCTCGTTTTCTACGGCGGATCATCTCCTGAATATTAGTGTAACGAAACATGACTAAAATCTTGCTAGATACTTGCCTCACGAGCTGGCTTGTCGTTCCTCACTACTTCAGCTATGAAGTATTTTTCCATTTCTGTACCCTGCGCACGTTTCTTTCTCGCATCAAACGGTTTCTTCTTTCTTGCTGAAGCTTTTTTACACGCATTCTCGTGCTTTGAAATCCGCTCTTTCACAAAACATCGACCGCAATTTGAGCAAGTCATTAAGTCCATCGCTGCATCGGCATTTGAATTCAACTTTTCAAATTTCATTTCTGTACTTTGTCGCGGAACTTGTTTAGTTGACCTTGTTTGCGGTCGCTGCCTCGGCCATTCGTGTGAAGCTGTTCTTTCTCTGTTGTTATCAAGCTCATTATTTGAATCTCTGCAGTTGGATTGCTTCGTTTTTGAGGTTTTCAGCTCATTCTTGTTCTCATCATCATTCTCTCTTGTCGTTTCACCCAGTACTTCCCGTCTCCTTTGCTGTAAAACCAGAAGCTTCTTTCGCTCTCGAGATATTGTCTCCCGAAGCTCCATTTCCATTCTGTGCATTTCCTCTAGTTTCAAAGAATTCTTCCTCGGTGAAGGTTGGCAGCTTTTGCTGTCATGAAAACGGTCATCTAGAGCGAAATTGTTGGTCATCGAACGGTGAAGAAACTCCTCCGTTTTTCTTCGACCTAACTCTTTTATTTTGGCTAGGTTTTTTGACAGTTCGTCTTTGCTACATGAAGACTCGTTCGCGTGGCTGCGTGCAGAATTGGTTTCATTGGTTTCATCTCCATGGCCTGGTTTCATCGCACGTTTATAGACGTCTTTCGACTGCGACGTACGTTTTGGGTAGGTAGTTACGCCATCTTTCTGGTCAGTTCTGCTGACAAGTCTCCTATCTTTAAACGAAGCAAAAGTTGAGCTTGAGCCTTTTTCTCTGGATTGTAGTTTCGATGATCTTGAAGGGTCACTTTCTTGCTTTTGGAGTTGCTGATATTTCTGTCTTGCTTCTCTTAATTCAACGAGTTTCCTTGACGATCCGCCTGGTACCAATGTTTCGCCAGACTGCTTCAACCTAGGTTGCCTCCGTGTCTGAACTTTCCGCTTTCCAACTTCTCCAATATCTGATTGTATTTCGTCAACGAATCTCTTTTTGTCTGGTCGAACACTCTCGTGTCGAGAATTCAATTGCATTGGAGGCAGTGTGACGGCGTTTTGTCCCGACTTTGTTGAGGTCGCCAAGATTCTGCGATTCAAGAAAAATTCTCGTACACTTCCCTTTTTTGGCAACAAGTTGGCCCTAACTTTCTGCTCGAATAGCGCGTTCAATTTCTGTTCCTTTTCGTGCAACAGTCTCGAGCGGTAGTCTTCTTGAAGGAGTTCCAGTTTTGATAATTTTCCTTGTTGTGGTCTTGGTAAATCTTTTTTCATCGCGTAATGTTGTGTCGTGTCTGCTGCGTAAACAACGTCTGTTGGGTTGAAGTTATAGTCTCTGGCATGGTAATGGCTGAACAATGTATTAGCCATTTTAAACTTTGCTCACAGACGAAGAAGAAATAACCTAAAAAGAAGAGAGCTCAAGTTTAATCGTCTTTACTGGTACAGTCAGAAACTAATCCTACATTATGGGTCTCATCGTTAGATAGCCCAGTCTATGAATACAACAAAGACCTTCACAAAATATGCTTCAGTTTCAGGTTTGCGGAAGCTCCTCCTGGTCTTGGTAACGGTTCTTTTCAAAATAACGGCGCAGTCAAATTTTACCTTCAGTTGTTGTCGTATAGACAGATTACCCCATTTCAAAGAGAACACACGAAGTTAATTGGTGGAAACGCAATAGATTAGTCTTGTTGATTTATTATTTTAAAAAAAGAAATGACATTTTATTGATCAAAAATATGATAAATTTACCAGTGATGCTGAAAAAGCTTCAACAACAACAGAGACTGTCTGTGGTTAATTTTCCTTCTCTCGAACGTAAACATTTATACATCGCGGACCATATGTACTGCGATCAAAATTGACATGGTTTCACTGTTTGATCTCCTGAATTGTGTCTGATGTTCACGGTGTCTGACTGCGATCTCTTGGAAGTTCGAGATCAGTAAACAAGTCAAAAGTAGACCTTGCTGTGGTTTTGACAAATGGCGTTTGAGTAACACTTTTTGCAAAAGTAAAATTGAAAACTTAATCTTATATTGTTAAGTTGTTTTTTTCTAGTGGACAAATAAAATAACGTTCTAAAATTTACCATGTCATGATGGTAGTTTCCCTAAATTTCTTTCGTTTACCAAAGACAATGTACAAATTAACATTGTGACCTTGTCAGACGTCTGTTCCGCTGTCTTCCATCCAGAAAGAATACTAAAAGCGCGTCAATTACGATGTCCAAATTAATCAGTGTTCTTTTAACTTACTTTGTGAATGGCTGAATCTTGTGGGTATCGACTTGCACGATGTCCATGCACTTTGGCTCCGAAGTATGAATTTAGACTAAGCTCAAGAAGAATAGAGTAATCTTTTTAGTAATCTCAGTTTTCTTGGCAACGCCGTCAACAACTGCGTTGCCAAGCGAGGTCTTGAAACCTAATGGGGAAAGCCGCTGTACGGTAATATCGATGTCGAAGCCACCAAATGTCCAAGAAAGTAGGAAAGAGCACTGGCGGTAAATCTAAGAAATCTAGCTGTGACTCCAAGAATAGTCAATCATCGAGTGGTAAAAAAGGAACTTCGGGTTTTGACTTCGCTGCCAGGGTTCGAAAATGCTGCGTCAGTTGGCATGAATGTGTGCAAAAGTGGAATGCCATCAACAGCACTGGGCTGGAGCTGGCAACCAAAGTTGTTAACATACAGCTACAAAAAACGTAAGGATAACAGTGTAAAGTATAATAAGGTAGACTTGCTTAGGGCCATGCATTATATATGGACCTTGAGGAATGCGTTACTTTTTAGTAAAACGTCATAGTGGGATAAGGTTGTCATAAACATTTGGGGGCGGCAGTGGGATAGCCTGTGAGTGATGGGGGCACGGGGGAAGTTTGCCCTTCTTAGGGATGGAAGGAGACAAAATTGGGATGAAAAGGAGGAATGTCTAGGAAAAGGGCAGGAAGAAAAGAAGATAGCAAGAGAAAAGCCTAAAGATGTAAATGGGAAAATGTTAAGCAAGGAAGTCAAACATTATGGTTACAAAGCTACCAACTATGATGTCACTATATTAAAGGCTATATTAAACAGCATATTGGCATTAGATAAGATGGAATCTGTCTGGTCAAAATACATTCCCCTTTTGTTCCTGTACCAGCAGGATCCTGCTGATTGATAGGATGATTATTGGGCCTAATATGAATTAGCTGACTTTGCCTGCTTATTTAAACCTGAGCTAAATATTGCTGACCCCAAGAGACAGAAACTAAATATCAATTCCAAGTAATCATTGGTTTCAACGATGAACCAGCCATTACCAGGATGCAAATAAATTTTTGTCACTTCCAGAAGAACAAAGCTGGCTAGGCCACTCACTAGAGGGTGGAGAAGCATGCTTGTTTTGTAAAGGTATTTTTGCTACTGTATTGTGTGTAGTAACTGTAAATAAAGAGTTTAAAAGCAAGTTTCTGGCATCTTTAGCAAGCACATACTGGCTCTGAAAATAGCTTTTGTTTGATCCCTGATGAAATATAAGGTACCCAGGCTAAAAAAAATCATATTAGCCAACACTTTTTTCAATCACCCCTCCTCACATGGGCACAATTAGAGGGGGCTTAGGGGAGGACCATGACCTCAGCACTTTTTAGGGAGGTCTTATGTGGGTCCTGTTTGGCATGTTTCCTAAAGACACATGGATATGCTATGTTCAAATTGGTCAAAAATAAGTCATCTAGACAGTGCCTTGATATTACGATCCAACCCTTGCCCTTTGAAATTTCTGGTTGTCCCGTCAATAGTTGATCATTAATCTCTTAGGGTTGCATTATTTAGAAACATATTTTTAATGCACAGTACAATGTTTAAGTGCAATATTTTTCTTGTTTAAAAGTTGAGCATATTGCTCATCAGTTTCAGGGAGGTGGGACACCTGCCACCTTATAGGAAATATGGAGCTATAATTACTAATCAGCGGGAAAAAACTTGACTTGTCTGTGAAAAATCATTCTTTCATTTAATAAAAAGCCCCATGCTGGTCTGTAAAAGAGGGGACTAGTTTAACTGCTTTAACTTAAAATGGTCATATTATGCCACTGTCTGGGGGATGAACCTGTGTCAATTAAAAAAATAAAAATCTTTGAACATTACATGAGGAAGGAAAGAAAAAAAAATGAAAAAAAGGCATGTTTTTGTGTAATGTTTGTGTATAACTGACATAGTTGTGGTGTTTTAGCTCAGGTGGAGAAGATGAATCTCAAGGAAGTTCGTTGCATCTCTTTAGCAATGTAAACTTTGTAAGTGAAGATGATGAATTAGCAAAGGACAAGGAGAAATTTGTGCATATGTTTTACTCTCTGGTAAGAAAATTTGACAAACTTTTGAATTTATAACCTGAAAACAAATTATAAAGTAATACTAAAGGATGTACTCTAACTTGTGTTCTGCAGAAAGAAATACATGGAAAAATGAATTCTCTGACTTCAAATTTTGAAGCAATATCTTCACTTCATGAAATGAAAGAAGGAGAGAGCAATGAAAGACAGCCCATTTTTGAAACATGGCCTTTGCAAAATTATGGTGTGTTCCTTAGATTTACAATCCCGAGTACTTTTGCATGATAACTAGTATTTCTCTAGATTTCAACTTAATCAATTTGTTAAGTATACTGTTGAAAGGTGTATGCACTCGTAAATGCCTGAACAACTTCAATACTTGGATAGAGTTGCACATGCAAGATTGTCACCTAGCAGTAATGGAAACTGGGGGTAGAGAGGTAGTAGTAGTGACTGCCCCACCACTTTTGCTGGCATATGGATTTTGAAGTCTAATCAAGCAGAGGGGCTAAGGGGGTTTAGTGCCCTATTCTTCAAATTAAAAAACAATTATTCTTTCTTTTATACTGCCTAGCTTCATATTTGCCACACAGGTATATGCATCAAGGAAGTATTGGCCAATGTAGGTTTTTAAGGGCTAATATATGTGTCAATTTATTGATCTCAAAACCAGCCTTTCATAATTAATTTACTGTGGCTAATGCCAGACAATTTATTATGTCAGAAGGAGACACCTAGGGCCATGGTACTGGTAAGCTAGCAGTGGCATACCGTGCTAAAATCTCACATGGGGCACCAGCAAAAATTGCTGCCCCTTCCCCAGTTCAACAATTGATAAAAAATCTGAAGATTACATTCTACACCCTTTTGACCTTCATTTCTTTAAATTAGTTTTAGTAAGCACTGCTCTCAAATAACTGCCACATCAAAGAGTCATAAAATTTAATAAGTGCTGCAGCACTTATTCAATTGAATATGGTAGTTTGTATTTTGGAAGATTTGTCATATTTTATTTTTCAATTTAATAAGAGCAAAATTGCTGCCCCAATGGAAGTGCCACCAAGGGCACTGCACCCCCACACCCCACCATTCATATGCCATTGGGAATGATGGTTTTTTAAAAAGTGGCAAAGAAATCATCCACAAATCTATTCGAGGATGGCTTGCCTGACTTTAAAAGAAACTGCTCAGTGGTACCCCACTCAAGTGCCACCCAGGGCACGTGCCATACCTGCCATCCCTTAGGTATGCCACTGGTAGCTAGCTTGGATGTCAAAAGGTTTAACCAGCATATATCTCAGTCACAGGAACATGATATAACGAGGACAAGGGTATTTTCTTGGCCTTTGGTTAGCTATTATTTGTACTTTGTGAATGGTGATTTGAAGAAATGTCATTTCACGACAAATTTTCCTCCTTGAACTAGTGACAAGACCCTCATTGCCCCCTTCATGTAGAAGTGGAATGTGGAGTAGGCAGTATAAAATTATGTGTAAAAGGCTGAAAGGTTGATGAACTGTCAAAACTGAAAGTAGAAAAAAGTTATTGTAACCTCCTGAGTGAAGACATTTGTTATAAAGCCAAGCAAATTGCCTATGCTCAAAGTATTTCATTTTTGCAGTTTCAGTTTTAGTAGTTCAGCAACCTCTTAATTTACCCGAAAACCAGCCAATAGTAATCTACTCTGAAGAATTAAACTCCTTAATGGTAGATAAAATATAGTAAAATTGTCTGCTGGCACTAGATTAAGGGGAGATAAACTGGCTGGCTTTGATGCTGAAGGGTTGACAGAAATTGGCTTTAACCTGCTGGACCCTAGAGGTTTCCCATTTTTAAATAAATTTGTCTGGTGTCAGAATAAAGTTCTGGAAAACCACCTTGGATGCCAATGCAAAATCTTGAGCATAGTTTACAGTACGAACTTCTGTCTTTCTTTTCCTACATCATCCCTTCTCTTTCAGCTCTTTTCTTTTTTCCATCTTCTCAGTTCTTTCCCCTTCTATAATCTTGCTTTCTCCACCCCCCCTTACACTACCTTTCTTCTTCTGCCCCCATCTGCTTAACCCCCTTCTTCGTACTTCCCTTGTGTTCCTTATTCCCCTTGTGCACCTGATTGCCTACTGTGCTGTATTAAGATCAAAACATACTATAAGTTGTCAACAGATGACACGGATTGAACCAGATTTAGAGACGGATTCAACCAGAAACAACACACATGTTTGTTTCTTTTTCAGCTCTCTTTCTTTACGCATGTGTAATTACATACCAAGGGGGGGAGAGATACTAAGTTACAAACACTACACCTACTTATCCTCTTCACTTTCTTACATCTCTAACTTCTTTGTTTCTCCTCGTCCATTCTTTATTCACCTATCCGTACCTTTGTTCTTCACCGTCCACTCCCTCGACTTTAACCAGTCACACAGCTACTTTCCACTGCAATACCTATGAATGTGTTACAAATTTAAGTCCTGTTTCACGAATAACCATTTCACAACTTTTTGACTGTCTCCACGCAGCGTTAAGCCTTTAAAGATTTTAATTATGAATTCGAGAGCGAGGTTAGAGTCGTCATCGTCGAGAATTTGAAATGTTGCTTATTACATTGCAGTGAATTTATCAAGAAAGCTCACGGGGATGTTTGAAAAAGAACTACGTTTAAAAGAGAAGCTCGTTGGAATGCTGATGAAAGAAGGAAAGAGCGAGGATCGTAGTAAATCGATGGCCTGTTTAGCAATGTGGCTGCATCAACCTTATTTAGAAGATGATTACCATCAAGAACTAGAACTCATGATGCTCGAAACTGGACTGCGAACACTATAAGATGAATTGAATTAAATATCAAGAAAAAAGTGTGAAATCGAACAGGTTATTGGTAAAAAATTAACCAAATTTGGGTTGTTCCTAAAGTAAACGCAAAGTTTATAAAGAATAAAAAGGGACCTATATTCGAGTGATCCTTCGATAGCTCAGTTGGCAGAGCGGGGGACTGTAGAATAACCATTGAAATCCCTAGGTCGCTGGTTCAAATCCGGCTCGAAGGATGTTTTTTTTTTTTTTTTTTTCGTCCCATAACTTAGCAAGTTTTTTTTTTTGAACAAAGACCAAGTTTTTCTTCCACTATCAACTTAACACTTTTCTTAGAAGGTTACGATTTTTACAGAATGCATATTCCAAATATTGTGATAGACAAGACAATTTAAAATATTGCGCATAAGCCTCGTCCCAGGTTTTTTCGGCTTTCAAAATGACGGCTTTATGGAGATGCGCAGTGCCTGCAAGTGAGTGGTAGCCGTCTTCTCTAATTTTTTTTAAAGTTATTTCGAGTTCTTACCCTTTGAAGTTTTTTTGGCTAAAAAAAAATCGTATATTTGCTGTTCTCACCGGTAACAAGACCAAAATAAATATGTTGGAGACATGTTGACCGCTTTAATGTTACTTTTGACAATCATTTTTATTATCACTTTTGAAACAAACTCTACTGCTGTAACTTGGAGGTAAATCATGTTCTTTGTTTTATACATACCATTTCAAAAGTTATGTATTTATGGTGCCAGAATTACCAAAAGTATGTTGTTTTGTTTTAACTTTTGCAGATACTACCCAGCCTCGAGCAATATCTACAGTTATTTTACTACAAGAACTGAGGTACGTGCTTCATATTTTCTAAAACTGAGAGACGAAAAGTTCATCTAAGAAGAACTTTTAAAAAGTCAGTCTGTTCAAAGGCTTAGTAAACATCTTTTTGTCAAATTTTATTCTCATTTTTTTGTTGAAACCGTTTCTTCAACTTTCTCCGAGTGAAACTTTCTCTCGGACCTCCTATAGACCCCCTCAATGTGGTCACTTGATTACTGTGTTGGATTTGAAGGTCTAGTTTAGTAAATAGAATATGCCAATAACAGAACTCAGATATTTGCATTGTACTATTGAATAACGTTGGGCATCGATTCTTACGTATAGGCTGAGTCATGATTTCTTATTTCCATGATTGTCATCAATGCTTTCTGCTTAGTTTATACTGGAATATATTGGCAATGGTGACTGGAATATGACTTGGTATCATCCAGATGATTGTCAGATGCAAAATAAGACGTTACCTCGGACTGCTGCCCAGTGTTTCCATTCAGGCTACTATGCATTTGGTATTCTGAATCAGTCTCTCATTCCTTTGGTATGATAGTCATAATTGTACTTAATTAACATATTATTATTGTTTAATTAGTGAATACATTAGCATAAACTAGAATTACTATGTGTTGTCCTTAAAGGTTGCTTACATGCATCTGGGAAAAAGTTTTGCTATGCTAATTTTCAGCCCACATTTAGAAATAGAGAAAGAAATGAACTGGGGTTTGGAGAGCTCAGCCGCCTGTTTTTTAGCATTTCACTATATCAGGATAGAATTTAAGAACTGCTAAGCAAGCCTAGTCCACTCACGTACAAAACCGGCTTGGATAGGTACGCTATGCGGTATGATTTACGATAGCACATTCTCCTTCCCAGATCCTGTCAAGTTTTTTAACGCGGCCGCACGAAAAGTTTAGAAGCTCTTGACAAAACAGAAATCAGATTGCCTGAGCCTTTAGGCCTAAGTAGAGCCCCAAAATATTCCGTGGGATCACGCGATGAGAAGTAATTGAATGTGTGATCGATAGAATAGCGATAGCATGGTTTGGCTAAAGCGGATTCTTCGGACGTTATTCGCATAAAGTTTCGTTCTATTATTTTACTCTGGTCAACGTCAGACGGTTTTACTCGTCGTGTGTTGACAGTAATTATAACCTACCTCCATGAACTCTTTCCTTGCCGAATCAGACCACAGTTATTTTATAAAAATTGAATAGTGCGTAGACAGTGTTAAATACAGTAAAAAGTTAAAAGGTTGATAACGGCCGTGACTGATCTCAAAGAATTCCAGCGCTTCGAGCAAAGACCCTTCGTCAGAGATAGAAACGTGTTCTTACGAAGGCCTTTACTCGAATCGTTGGAATTCTTTGAGATCAGTCACGGCAGTTACTAACCTTTTAACTTTTTACGTCAGTTATTATACTCTGACCAACGCTAGACGGCTTCACTCGTCAAGCGGTGACGTCCTGATGGGGAAAGATAAATCTCCCTAATAACGTCATGCCGCCGGTGTACAATTCATCATCGGATCACTTAATTCTATGTTTCTAACTGAGAAACGTACAAAATACGTAAAAGTCAAATGCGTTGATTTGTTTCGTACATTAGTTATTTCTACATACTACTTCAGGAACCATTTGTGATCCTTCTACGTTGGTGAGCGTGGGGGGTGGGGGGTGGGTGGGGGCGGGGGGGTGATGACGTGTTGGACAACAGATCCTTCATGCCTATCCTATGAAACTATTAAAGCGATTAGTTAGTTTATTTATTTAAAGATACCAAGTTTTCAAAACAAGTCGATTTTATTCTTCCAGGAAGCACAGCGGATACTAGTGATTGAGAGTCCATACTGTTATGAATGGCAATGGATGCCATTACCGGTCAATCCATCTTCAGGGTAACTAGAGATATTCTTAGAGGCATGTTTGCTCAAGAAACAAAATATTGTAACGATATGGCGTCTCGAGTGGCAACTGGTCGTGGAAAAGTAATCATACGATCGACGTAACGCAGAATGTCAAGAGCGGTTTATTATCTCTTGTCTCTTACAACACTCACGACAAAATATGAGGGGGAGCCGCGCCCACGATACGTTACAATATGTTTTCCGTACCTCTGTTGGTGGTTTTCACGTAACATCACCAAAATCCTTAAATCTAAACTGTGAAATCTGAATAAAGTTGTCCTTGAGTTGAAAATGTCATGTGGATACAATTTCCGTCTGGGATGCCGAGTGTTGAATTTTATGGCCTTCTCAGATCCCAGTCCCTTTCACCTGAAAGGAGAATTATTCGTTTCTTTCAACACAAAACCAAGCTATTTAAGTTTCACTTTTAATTGGCATATAAAAATTGGATGAATTTATCAAAGTATAGGTTCATTAACTATCACTATTTTGAAGATCATTAATTTTTTTCATCATAAAGAAAAGGCCAAAAAGAGTCAGGAACTCGAGCGAGACAATTTCAATAAAAACCAGTGAGTTGACGATTAAAACATTAAACAATTACATTAAGAAAGGAGAAAATATTCGACGTTTATGCAAGAAATTGTGGCGTCAATAATAAGATGTGTTCTTAACAGCTGCACTGTTTTTTTTTTCCAAAGTGACTTCAACCTGGAGTTTCAAGTTTGGATAAGAAAGATTAGCGAGGCAAAAGATGGCAATTTCAACATGACTGAGGTATTGGAAATGTAACTACATTATAATAAATTGACAAAGTGGAACCGAATTCCTCGACCGAAAAGTCGTAGGAAACCGTCTTACATTTGCTGCGTTTGTATCCTCAGTTTTCAAGGCATATTACGAAGATTTTTTACCAAATTGGTCAAAGACCTTCACTATCTGCCACCTTCGGCCACTCGAATGACAAAGCGAGAATAATAAATCAGGATCTACATTTCACTGAGAATGATAGGTAAGGTAATGTCATAGCATTTTGTTTGAATAACATACATCATAGCATATATTGTAGGGGTCGAATCCTTGGTTTTATGAATCTGACCCAAACAGTTGCTCCGTAGTTAGTGCACTACACTAGATTTCCTGGTGATGGGTTCAATTCTTGCCGAGGCTGAAGGCCCGAGTTGCTTTTTTGTGACCAGTCTCGGTTGGGTGGTTATCCACGTACACAATTTATCCTCAGGCAAGTGATCAACTTATCAAGCCCTAGCCGTATCCTAAGAACGTCCCCGTCCGAGCCGTTGGCCGTGTCGATCCACTGGCAGAAAACTAGTGTAAACACATTCTCATTTGGATTTGTGATATTATCTTTTGCTTTAGCGTTTGGGAAGTCAAGATAATGGTTACAAACTTGGAGTTGTTGAAATTGAAGGTTGATGGCACACTGACTTCTTTACTCGATTGTTATATAAAGTAGGTCCGCCTAATTTTTGCTTACCCATGTCATTTTACACCAAGCGAGGTTAAGAAAAACGAAAGAAAAAACGGTGTCCGTGTTGAGAGGAATTGAGATGTTCGATTCGGCAATGAGTTTGAAATAAAGTTGCAATATCGTCGTAATTTTTTCCGCGTCTTCTTGTTTATTCAAATCTTGGATTCTAAATGTCCGTATTTTTCGGTATTTGTTTTATCCTTTATGATAGCATTTCTTTGTCTGTTTTAACTTGGACGTCACATTGTAGCCATCACGAGCCCCAGTCAGCTTCCAACTTGTCAGGTTTCTGTATACAGTTGTACGTGACGGTTTGGACTGTCCGTTTCTAACTCTGCAATTTTTGTACTGCTTTTTTTAGACCAGTGGTGTTCGAGCTTCAACACAACAAGTTCAGCTTTGAAGTATCTCGGGAAATAACTCAGGTTTAATGTCAACAAAACTAGATAAAAGTTTTAAAAATCTAATGCCACTATAAAATATAGTGTTGTGCAGGCAGTTTATCACGAAATAGCATATCGTATTTCCTCTAATAAACGTCTCCGGCGTTTTTGAAATTTTGCAGCAATTTGGTGCGGCGTTTATTAGAGGGAGGCGTTTATCAAACAATCGAAAAATTGTGTTGAAGTGTTTCGTCAGAGGGAAATTATTTGGCCGATAGGCTAGGTAGTTTTGCATTAAAGAAGTTCGAGTTAGATTGGAAACGTTTCAATGTCTATTCCCCATAGCAATCTCAATGTATAACCTATATCTCAACGTCAATATCCTCCTTGTGATCTTCATCGACAAGATGAAACTCTTCAGCCGCTTAAAAATAAAAAATGAATTTGACAATTGTAGCATCCTTTTCCTAGCACTTTCTGTATTTTTTCTAATAAAACGCCACTCTGATGTGTGCGGCATTTATTAGAGGGAGGCGTTTATTGCCATCCTAGTGTGAAAAGGGTGAGGCATTTATTCGAGGCTAGGCGTTTATTAGAGGAATACGGTAGGTGTAGAAGTTGTGTGCGGCCAAAGATGAAATACTAACCCTTAAGAACTATCCGTCGAACATCTGAACAGCTGGCTGATATTCACCTCGTATAGGTAGTTTACCACTCAAAGTTCCTCAACGCATGAAATGAAATTTGTCTTTGTATTCTGGCCTCTGTAGCTTCCCTCAATAGGAAACCTCAGTGAACTGACTATTGTTCAGGTAAGCATGTTTCACTCGATATGCTGAGTATTTCTTAAAAATTTTACATATGGACCATGTGTTTGTGCTTATGTTTTTAGGATGACTGTGCTCCAGGCGTTATTGCTGTTCTTGGGTAAGGTACTGATTAAGCTGTGCATGAAGAACTTGAAACGTTTCGTGCTGGGAATAATGGCAGGGGCTAATAAGTGACAACTCGTGGAAACATCACATGAATGATTTTGATTTTTTTATCTTATTTTTTTATTTTAATAATTACTTATCATTATTATTTAAATCAACAAACAGTATATCCTTTACGTGGGTTTTCCACTATTCATCCCTAACTCGTAATTCAGCTATATTGTTGCGCGCCCGAACCTTTAGTCTTAATCTTAGACTTTATTCTCTTATAAGATAAAAATACATATCCTCTGTCACACTGAAATAATGATTAAAGCGGTAGTAGCTTTAGAAATATTATTTAAAGCTATAGTAAACTATGTTTCTTAGCTGCCAAAGTTTTGAGGCATTAAACTTAGATGGTTTGCAGGTCAGCAAATCAGCTGAACTTGAGAATTGGAAATCGAAACAAAGCAAACGCTTCTTTTGTCGTAGAGATGGCAGTTTAATTTTGACGCAAGACTACTTTTTAACGATGTCGCTGTTGACGGTTCCCCAGAGTTTTCTTGAAGTAAGTAAAGTGTACAAACTACATCCGGAAGTGGGGACCAATTTATTTTTTCTTTAATTAGGGTGTAAATTGGCTCTCATAGCCTTGTTTTAAGCCCATTTCATACGTCCCACAATCGTCGCATTTAATTCACGTGAATTTAATTAAGTCGATTTAATGTGACGGTTATGCCACATGTGAAACGAATTAAATTCGTTTGAAGAATTAATTTCGTCAGAGATGTTTTATCCGTCCTGATTAGACGAATACAACGTCTGAAATGCGTGTTGGTTTGAGACGACGTCGTAACGTCGTATCGAATTAAATTCATAAATTATGATAATATACGTCTTTTTAGCCCATGATCAAATGTTTTGTTATTCGTTGAACATTGATTGTTCTTATAAAGGTTTGGAAAACGATTAAATTCTTCTAAATTAAATTAATCGTATGAAACGAACACTCATTTACTTCGACTAATTGACGAAGCTAAAATGAATTAAATTCGTATGAATTAAATGCGACAACTGTGCGATGTATGAAACAGCCCTTAAAGGTAAAATTCTTTTCATTTTTGCACACAACAACGAGGTCAAGGGGACGAATTAACATGAAACAAAAGAATAATAAATCGGTCGCCATATGTTAATTAAGTCTGCACTACTAAATCCATCTGGTATTTCATCGATTGATAAGTGTATGGATTAATCAATGAATTGATCAGTTGATCAACCGTTCAGTCAGTCAATCCATCAATCAATCAATAAATCCATCAATCCGTCATAAAGTCCATGTACCTCAGTCTATCTCAATCAATCAATCAACCGATTAATCAATTAGTCAATCGATAAGTTCATCAATCAGTCCATCAATCAATCAATCAATAAATCTGTCAATCAACCAACCAATCAATCAGTCAATCAATCAATCAATCTGTCAATCAATCAATCAGTCAGTCAATCGATTGATCGATCGATCGATCGATTGATCAATCGATCGATCAATCAATCAATCAGTCAATCAATCAATCAGTCAGTCAATTAGATGATCGGTCGATAGATGAATTGATCAATCCATTTACCAATAATTTAATGATGCAGGCTACCAAGCAATTGATTGATTGACTAACTGGTCAATAAATCAGTGCTTACTGTTTAATGAAACTTTGAAATTAAAATATTCTGCCTTTTACCCTAATTAATCTGTGGCCTCATTTGCAGAATGCCTCATCCGTCTGCCATGTGGTGTTTACCCGTGATGGAAACTTCCTGATTCATACTGGCGAGGAAACTTTTATCGTCGTAAAGAACTCCACTCGGATTTCTTCAGTGCAAGGTAATCTGTTTTGTTAACTTACAAGAGAGTTTAGCACGATTAGACGGCGACAGTGATCAGGATTAGCATTCAATGAAACCGGTTATGTCTACGTTATGTGTCAGGGGCGTCGGAAGCGGGGTAAAGAGTCTGGGCCCATAATGATTTTGGTGAGGGGCCAGAGTATGTGTGGGTCCCAACTTTTTAACTGACTAGTAATTTTAAACTACAACCTTATGATTGCCAAAAGAGACTGCTGCTGAATTAAACGTTGCTTTTCCTTAGAATGTTTAGAACATTACAAATACTGAGCTTCTCCTTTTTGGCACTTGTATAACGAGGGGGAAATGGCAATTGGAGTTTTTACTCTTCGAGCACAGTCATACACACGCATACAGAGATTGGTACCTCAACGGGTCCTCCACTTTTATTGTCGTTCCTACGCTTTTATCATGTGTTATGTTTTGTGTATACAGCTTATGTTTAAACATTGAACCTAACCGCCGTAATTCGTAGTACTATAAACTCTGAACGTAGTTATGCTTCTTCATAAACGCTTTGAACCGTTCTAGTCAAAATTTTGACTTAAAACAACTGCTATCTTTCTATGTTGTAGGACAGTGTTTAAATGGAAGTGATCCGATCCTCATGGTAGTGCTAGCCCTCGTAAGAAGCCTGGTTTTTAATCCACATTTACATCAAACTTTTCGAGCCCTTTTAGGAGTGTAGGCCTTAACCCACGCTTTTAGCGCCAAATTTAACATACACTTTAATCCTGTGTAATTCAAGCCCTTTTCAGCTTCCAGTTTCAAAAGCACTGCCATCTTGGATATCTTGACACAACTGTACTATTTTTTGTAGGTCTACCAAACGACAATCTCCGTTTCAGTTCGCACCCTTGGTGCCACAGTAAATTATCACCCAAGGTATGACATATACGGTTTTATTATACGGCTGCGCTTGCCTTTCGACGTTGGACCGGTCCAATACTGTTTTTATTCCTGCCCGGTAAGTTTTGGCGGGAACATTTCAAGCTGATTTTAAGGAAAGTTAAGGAGAATTATAAGTATCGACATTGAAAAATTCTGAATAATAAAATGTACCTGAACACTAGTGCTGCATTTGTTTAAAGCTAATTGTATACGATAAATAAATGTTAAACTGGTGGCAACAAGAAGTATATATGACAATTTACGAGGTATGGTAGACAGCAACGTCCGACGACGAAAACCCTTATAAAAATGAGAAAGAACACCTACTCAAAGCCATACAAAGAATTCCAGAATAAGCTCGTTTGCTAGGTCCGTACTGAAAGGAATTTGTTTTCGGTTTTTTTTCGCATTGACCTCGGATCCTTGTCGTTTGGTGAGCACAAAAACCTCCGGCACATACTTTACCGTAAGGACCTCGCTTTCGGTTAAGAAAAATGTTGACAGTTGTAGATGCTTTGGTATAACTAATCTGAAGATCTATTTACAGTTTTCATCTTATGGGTATATGGAAATGACAAACGTTGAAGTAATTTTTTCCGCTCATTTTTAGGATTTTACTGATGTGGTTATAGCTTGGAACAATCAGGTAGACTAAACCCTTCCTTTATGGGCACCTAAACGAGCGCAAATTTTTAACCATCGAAATTCAGATTTCTCATTTAATATTCTTGTTATGTTTGTTATGTCAATTTTCCAAAATTTCTAGAGTTCAGTGTACACTTTACGGGATCCAGCCAGTGGATTTACTCTATTTCCTCTGTCGCAAAATTTTGAAAACAAGGTACGGCGTTCATCTGGCCTATATATTAGTAAAGAAAGCAGAGCGTATATATTCTGCTTTCTTTCTGTTATCTTTTAAGTAATATTTAATGCTTTTTCGTTTGATATGTCTTGGTCCCGGAGAATTACTGTTTTTTAGTTATTTCCAGTTGCTTAAGTCTGATTCGTCTTCTACTGCCGGCCACTGCAATTTAGAGTCGAACAGGCGACACGAAGACAAGATTTTCATCCTGAATGAATTCTCCAGAATGTTCTTATCTGGAGAAAGCGATGGCAGCTTAAAAATAAGCAATTTTCGTTCAGTTTTGGCGTGGTTTTCTCGCTTTGCTTGTGCTCTGTGTGAACAGAGCTGAAAGGCCACTAGGACTAACTCTGGCAACCACCAAAATTTATCAAGTCAAGTCATGTCCAATCTATTATTTTCAAGTTATTGAAAATCAAATTGTCACCATTCGTAGGCATTCATGATGTGTAGGTTTAAAAGGTGTCTAGGAATGTCAGGAGATGTTTTGATCTGAAATATGGCTTATTTGGTCAGAAATTATGTTAATTAAGAAGAAAACTTTATACCTTAATTCAAGAGAAACGAATTTTGAAACAACAAGAGAAGCAAATTTTGAAAGTGAGAAGTCTCGACGGTCCATTTGGAAAACAATAAATTAAGGGAGCGTTCATGAACACCGACGATTGATCGATCATCTAAACAACAAACACTAACTGCTTCCTCTTCATACAGTTTGGGATTTTACGTGAAGTAATAAGCATTGCTTTCCCAGTCTCATGATGTGGGAGCAAAGGGTGAGCTGTTGTTTTATCAATTTTCTTTCTTCCTGTCATTACCAGGATTTTAAACTGCTTGATGCAAAATTTAATGGAGTATCCCACTGTGTGTATTTTCTTATGGAGCTGTTCAACTGCTCGGAGTATAACTATTCCAAGGTGAGCGTACAAGTTAATGATTATGACAACGGCCGTGAGAATAATGATAAACATGATTAAATTGATTTTATTGATAATGATTATCATTACAGTCATGACTACGTTACTGATTTTATGATAACTTATGATGATGACGATAGTGATGATAATTATGAAGATGATATCGATTACAATGATCGTGTGGTGATGATAATCATGACAATGCTCATAGTGGTATTGATCATGATTATCACGGTGCTGATAGTGACAGTCATGATGGTAATGCTTACAATGATAATTAAAATAACTTCATCAACAAGATAATAATGATCGTGATAGTCATGACCATGTTGCTTATTTTAACTTATAAAAATGATGACGGTCATGACGATAGTGGGGATAGCGGTGATGATGATCTGGGTGATGATAATGATGATAGTGATGATAGTGATCATAATGATGATAATGATGATAATGATGATAATGATGATGATGATAATGATGATAATGATGATAGTGATGATAGTGATCATAATGATGATAATGATGATAATGATGATGATGATAATGATGATAATGATGATAGTGATGATAGTGATCATAATGATCATAATGATGATAATGATGATAATGATGATAGTGATGATAGTGATCATAATGATGATAATGATGATAATGATGATAATGATGATAATGATAATGATGATAGTGATGATAGTGATCATAATGATGATAGTGATCATAATGATGATAATGATGATAATGATGATGATGATAATGATGATAGTGATGATAGTAATCATAATGATCATAATGATGATAATAATGATGATGATGATGATGATAATGATGATGGCCATGATAGTAATGATAGAGGTGATGATGATAATATATAGTGATAGTACATCGAGAGTGATGATTATGACAGTATATATTGACGATATTAACTGTAAGCACGATCTTAATGAAGGCGACAATAGTAATTAGGACGTTCATGGTAATAACAATAATAATGATGACAGTACTGGTAATGATGATCCTGATATTAACGATATGAAAAGAAATCAGCCATGATAATGATATCAATATTCATAATTGTAAAAAGCTAACAATAATGACATGTCGAGTATCATTCAGT
Source organism: Heliopora coerulea (assembly GCA_030142905.1). NCBI lineage: Eukaryota > Metazoa > Cnidaria > Anthozoa > Scleralcyonacea > Helioporidae > Heliopora > Heliopora coerulea. The sequence continues at coordinate 1,559,486 of JASJOG010000031.1, read as the reverse complement.
TCAAGTTGCAGTACTGTTATAGCTGTGAATTTTCATTGACTTCAAATCATCACTAACTTCCCCAAACTTACTAATGTCGAGTTCATTAATTACATTTCAGGTCATTGTTTACACCACCCGACACTTCGGAGAAAATACTTGGGGAAATGTTACGATAGTCTTAGAAGAAGTGCAGTATTCTGGAAACGGTATGAAACCAACATGACTAGAAATCGATTCCAGGTGTACCAGACCAACAGGAAAATAAACATAAAAATATAGATGAAGCACGATCAGGTATAGACATAATTGAAACAGTGAAAACGGCGTTCTTCTGATCAAAGTATTTTATTTCGAGCTTTCGGTCACCAGACTGTGACCTTCGTCAGGAAGAAATGAAAGACAAAAAACAAATTACGAGATATATATGTACATATCTGTGAATAATTATCGACAGAATTAGAAAGTTACGGTAATGGAAAGTATGCATCAATTAATTGCGGCATTTCTTTGTTAAAATGGTGTATTGTCCTGGTAATAGCCTGGCGTTGTTGTCGGCATTTTCTCTGGTAGTGGTGTGCCACGATTCAAGTGATTTTCTGATGCGGTAATCTCCTTTGTCAATTATGCGGTGGTTTTCAAAGTCTATGGCATGTCCGTGTTTCCAAGAATGATTTGCGATGTTAGGCCCTTGAGCACAGTTTTTAACATTCCTAATGTGTTCTTTCTTCCTAGTTTGAAATGAGCGTCCAGTTTCTCCTATATATGTCCAAGAACATTCTTTGCATGGTATCTCGTATACGACTCCAGTTTGTTGTTCGGCAGGAACGCGGTATTTCGGGGATGGAAATTGTTGCTGTAATGTTTTTACGGGTTTCGTGGCAACGTAGACGTCGTGTTTGCGTAAGGTCCGTTGTAAGTTTTCAGTTAGACCTTTGATGTACGGGAGAACGGCATAATTTTTCGGATCGGGTGATTCGACTTGCTTGAAGAAAATACCTACTAGTTCTTCTGGTGATGGTATTGTTGTAGTGGAGGTGTTACAGGTATACCTGCTTGTTATTGATCTGCTTGTCTTTCCTTTTTACCCAAACAGTTTCCGATTGGTCGTTTCAATTTTTACCGCCCAACACTTTTTCTATTTTAATCTGGAATTCTTGGAATGTATTTTACAAGAGTACTGAAGGTAAAATCATCTTTGTTCTCACGACTCCTTTCTAAACTTGAAGTTGGAGGCCTTGGTAAAAAACGATGAATGTACCCAAGGTTCTGGGGTAATCAGTTTACATTCAATAACTTGTTTTTAGCTCCCATTTTAATCGTTCAAATTCTAAAATAACTAAGGGAAGTTCTGAATAGTGAAGAATACTCTTCACATTGTTTCTATGTTATTCGATATTTTCTTCATATAAGCGTTTGAAATTTTAGCTTGGTGACGTCGCAAGGAAGCAAAATATAGAGAGAAATATATCTAACCCTGAGGATGATTCTGAAATACCTAACCCTATTGCTATATTTTTGTGCCGGTTATTGGTCTGATATTATATCTTTGCAGGTTATTAGTCTGATATTATATCGTGGTAAATGGTGACATTTGTTCAAATTATGCATCTTATTAGAAAATGCTGCAATTATTCGTTTATATCTTGGAAGTTACAAGTTGGTGATTAAAAAAAAAGCTCAACACTTTGATGGATCTAGTTGTTGTAATGAAGCTATATTTTGGTGCTATTCCAACCATACCTTATAAATATCACTGAATGCTGTAACACTTCTCTGGCGAAGCCTGTCCACTTATTGTTAAAATCTCGAATGCTTATACCTTGATAACAGTAACTGATAACAAAATGATTTAAATTGAATTCTTCTTTAGCCAGTCACTTTTTATTAGCTTCAATCAAAAGAACCAGATTAAAAAATCGTTACCCTACTCAAAATACGTCCTTTACTTTTAGTTATTTTAGACCATATGGACAGCTTGTATCACATTTAGTTTCATAATTTATTTCTTTCAGAAGAACCAACAAAGGTTATTACCAAAAAGGGTAACATTACGAATTCAAATAGTGGACGTATAATCCAAGTGTCTACATGTATGTTCTGGTCTTAGTTTATGATACAGTCATATTAACTTAGCTTATTTTTGGTTTAACATTTTCTTTTAACATTAAGTTATATCTATCTTCAGCAAATAATGGTGATTACCTGGTGTTGTATGAAACCAACATCTTGTATTATGGAAGGATTGGAGTGGATTATATGGTTCAGGTAGTTACCAATATTGACCATAGAGATTTTATTCTATGGCTGTCTCAAGAACAGGCTTATGGTAGCTTTCGTGCATTCTCATTGGTTCCTGAGCGGGTTTTACGTTATAGCTCAAATGCAAGTATTTTACAAGGGGTTAAAAACAAAAGACAGTAATAAACAATAAAATACAATATTAATAGCCTTTCTTTACTTCTATATTCAAAGCTTCACTCTAGATTTGCCGACGGACTACAGATCCGGATGGTCTTTGATCTCAATGGCTACCCCCATGTTGTATCTTTCAATAACAGGTATACTAAGTGGTGTCCTAAACGAGCCAGGTCATACTGGATTGTTATCTTGCTGAGAGAGTTATCCTAATTCTGTCCGAATCTGACTTTACTCTGGTGAACGCCAAGATTATTTGTCTCTTGCTAACGCCATACTAGTAAATACTCGTTAAAGGAAGACGTCTTTGACTAAACGGGATAAGATCACGTATGCAGTCGTCTTTCGTCAGCCGTTCACAAGCTTTCCGTTTGTCTCTGCTGCAAGTGACTTGTTATTACAGGCCATGGAGAACTCTGTCAACAATCGGTTTTTTACGAAAGAATAAATTTATGTGGAGGAATAGTCATAAAAGTGTTTTATACGACAGCTTTGTAACACAATTAAAGTAACGTGATATGTATACTATTTGATGTCATGTGCTCTGCTGTGCTCCAGCTGACCTAACATGACCTAACGTGACGTGATGTAAGCTGTGACATGTGTCGTGTGACTTGATGTAATCTGAAGTTTTAACACGTGATTTGACGTGACGTTACATGATGTGATGAGGTGTGAGGTGGTGAGTGATGTGGTGACATGGGAATGGATAGAACATTACGGGATGGGATGTGACATGACGGGACGCTACATGATATGACTCTACGTGACGGGCCGGGACAGGATGCGAAGTGAAGGTACGAGATCAAATTGGATGGAATAGGATGGGATGTATATTCGTTGAAATAATGTAAATTAAACTTATTTGACTGTATCATGTGTCTGTATATTTATTGTACTTTTTTTTTGGCTCATCTGGTCATTCCATTTTTTAAGTGATGAGAAGCGTATCTATTATTTCATAGAAGAAATAAGAGTTCATAGAAAAACTCCTTACGGTGGAAAATAAATTCTCAAGACCTCATTTCTTTCTTTTCGTATTTGAGCAGTTCGCCTGTTGTAAAAAGAAACTACCCAATGGATAACGAGATTTTTAATGCACTCTATCCAGATATTAGTTGTCCCGTAAGTGTACTTTTAAAATATCCATGACTTGCTTGGTTGCTTACTGTCGTTCTCAATTAGTTATTTTAATTAAATGTATAAATGATACGTGTTTCTCAAAGTTTATGGAATTCTCGTTCGGAAGTCCGTCGCCCAACAATATTCTGGACAAGTGGGAAAGATTTGAGGTACAGTAGTTCTCCCTAAACATTCTAGACGTGAAAAGCGATTGAAATTGCTCGTTATCGTTGATGTTGTTTGACATTATTTTTCGTTGTTGTTGTTGCTGTTGTTTTTGTTGTTGTGATTGTTGTTGTTGTTGTTGTTGCTGTTGTTTTTTTGTTTTTGATGTTGTTCTTATTTTTGTTGTTGTTGTTGTTGTTGCTGTTGTTTTTGTGTTACTTCTATTTCTTCTTTCTTTTTTTTTTCTTTTTCTTCCTCTTTTTGTGACCTATTTTAAGAAACATTTAATGATGCACACATTTAGGTAAATAGGATTACCCAACGCTGTCCTAGACATGGACTTGTTGGGGATTATGTGCAGTACTTACACAGTAAATATAGGATCTTTTGTCTATTGTGATAATAGTCAGCGGTTAGCACTCGGACATACCGCAAAAGAATTTTTCGAGGCTGAAAGCTACGCTCAATTAATCGCAGTTTATTTTCAGTGATTTAGAATAAGTGAGGGTAAATAAAACAGTCCTTGGGAACGATTTTAATAATATACACTTTCTATCTTTACTAATGCACATTAGGGGTTGAATAATACCCAAAGTATTTATTAATAAACGCTTAAAATAGGTCATGCTTCTTCTTTATTCCTGTTTGTTGTCGTTTCGTTCACTTCTTCGTTTTCAACACGATCTTACTCTTGACTTTTAAACATTATTAATATCATTATTTACTCCAATTTTAACATCATTATCGATACCCTTCTTGCTTTCATTTTTACTGTTAGATCTGGGGCTACTTGTTGTATTCACGTAAAGAACCCAACGATATTCAGGTGAGGTTGATTGGTTTCAAAAAAACTGACCTTTTTTGAAGTAAATCATGAGGCTCTAAATGTTGATGAAGTACATTTTAATACAGTTAGTCTGATTTGTCAATGCTTAACTAGCTTATCTGGAATCCTACATCTATGCTCCATGCCACAACATCAGAACGAAAAGAATTTTACAACGACCTAATCATTCTTAATAAGGTAAGTCTTTACATGTTTGTTAAAGCAACATGTCAAATACAAAGAGTGTTTGACCTTGAGATCAAATGCGGGTTGTTCTTCTATAAAAAGTTCTTGATGGTTTTTTCACAAACTGATATAAATGTTCATTCTTTTTTTCATCAAGATTTTATCAAATGTATGAATTACATTTAACTGACCACTTTGCCAATACCTAGTTCCTGGTGCATCACGGGGTAGATCTAGCTCACTGAAGAAACGAACTGGCGAATCGAGATTGCAATTTCAAAGTACGCTCCAAAGCTGTTCGTTTGACCTGTGAGTGGACCAGGATTAGGATATGCAAAGTGGTCCATTGGATTATGTATTATGAGTAGTTTAACTAACTTTAGTGTCCTTTAGATTGAATAATTTGCAATTTGTCCTCCGAAGCGTCAAGAATTTGATAACATGACATTTTTATTGCCTTCCTTTTGTATATAACTTATAGTTCAAAAAGTTATTTTATTCTTTTATCTCAGACGTTTACTTTCACTGAAACAGCACCGTTAGAGTTAGACAGTTCTACTTCCAGATCTGCATTGAGGTAATTATTGTTAAATATACCAGAGAAAACTAATAGTCAGTGTTCAGACTGTCTCTTACGGTGGGATGAATACACACCCCCAAGTTACAGCTAAAGAACAAATATGAACAGAATTAAACAGTACATCGTTTATCATACGTGAGACTTAACCAACTTGACTGTAATTCCTCGATTAGGTTATAACATATACAGGAAAACATAGGAAAATATCATTTTGAAAATTTGGCAGATAGACGGTAAAGGTTTTCAGAATTACCATCGCAGTTCAGTTGACCAAAAGCTACAAATAGTTGTGACCACCAAAGCACCAAATATTGAAATCCAGAACGAAGCTATTGAAACTCCAAAAAGCATTGATATTTTTGTTGAAAATTATCAGTAAATAGTTACGCCATTCAGAGTTGTCGTTGTTGTAAATTTGATTATAAGATACAAACTAAAGAACAACTAATTCTCAAGAAATAATTGAAACACTTTTCACAGCTACGCTCGTATGTGTATTTCGTCAAAGAATGCAAAATATTCATTTTAAATTATTTTATATACATGTATATAAGTATAATTTCATGTGCATTTCTATGCGAGGTACTTATCTGGATGAATTGCTTTCGGGGGGCACAATTTGCTGATCCGAGTGAGCGTGGAACACTTTTTTGTGTATTTTTTGTAATCTGTTAACTTTTGCGATTGATTTTCTTCTCAAAGTTTTTCAGTGACTATTCTCCCCAAACTGAATGGTATGACATGCAACAGGCCATTTCATAAGGTTTGCCCTCTAACTTTTTGTAACACAAGCTATGTTTTTCAAAGCATTTATAGGACGACAGAAATTACTTCAGAAAATTTGTGAAAAACCGTCTAAATTGATCCACAGCTTAACTTTCATTCAGATGACTGTGGACTTCATCAGAGAACTACCGATCATTTCTATCATAGCAGTTATGGTGTTGATGGTGTTGTCTTTGTTATTGTTGCTGTTGTTGTCGTTGTTCTTACTGCTACAGTTGTTGTCTTTGGTCATCATGATGCTGATAGTGGTGGTAGTATTATTATTATGTTGATTGTGATGGTGGTGGTGGTGGTGGTGTAATGGTGATGATGGTGGCAGTATTATTATGTTGATTTAGGTGGTGGTGGTGTAATGGTGATGATGGTGGTAGCATTATTATGTTGATTGAGGTGGTGGTGGTGGTGTAATGGTGATGATGGTAGTAGTATTATTATTATTATTATGTAGATTGAGGTGGTGGTGGTGGTGTAATGGTGATGATGGTGGTAGCATTATTATGTTGATTGAGGAGCTAGTGGTGGCGTAATGGTGATGATGGTAGCAGTATTATTATTATGTAGATTGAGGTGATGGTGGTGGTGTAATGGTGGTGATGGTGGTAGCATTATTATGTTGATTGAGGTGGTGGTGGTGGTGTAATGGTGATGATGGTAGCAGTATTATTATTATTATTATGTAGATTGAGGTGATGGTGGTGGTGTAATGGTGATGATGGTAGCAGTATTATTATTATTATTATGTAGATTGAGGTGATGGTGGTGGTGTAATGGTGGTGATGGTAGCAGTATTATTATTATTATTATGTTGATTGAGGTGGTGGTGGTGGTGTAATGGTGATGATGGTAGCAGTATTATTATTATTATTATGTAGATTGAGGTGATGGTGGTGGTGTAATGGTGGTGATGGTAGCAGTATTATTATTATGTAGATTGAGGTGGTGGTGGTGGTGTAATGGTGATGATGGTGGTAGCATTATTATGTTGATTGAGGAGCTAGTGGTGGCGTAATGGTGATGATGGTAGCAGTATTATTATTATGTAGATTGAGGTGATGGTGGTGGTGTAATGGTGGTGATGGTGGTAGCATTATTATGTAGATTGAGGTGGTGGTGGTGGTGTAATGGTGGTGATGGTAGCAGTATTATTATTATTATGTAGATTGAGGTGGTGGTGGTGGTGTAATGGTGATGATGGTAGCAGTATTATTATTATTATTATGTAGATTGAGGTGGTGGTGGTGGTGTAATGGTGATGATGGTAGCAGTATTATTATTATTATTATGTAGATTGAGGTGGTGGTGGTGGTGTAATGGTGGTGATGGTAGCAGTATTATTATTATTATGTTGATTGAGGTGGTGGTGGTGGTGTAATGGTGATGATGGTAGCAGTATTATTATTATTATTATGTAGATTGAGGTGGTGGTGGTGGTGTAATGGTGGTGATGGTAGCAGTATTATTATTATTATGTAGATTGAGGTGGTGGTGGTGGTGTAATGGTGGTGATGGTAGCAGTATTATTATTATTATGTAGATTGAGGTGGTGGTGGTGGTGTAATGGTGGTGATGGTGGTAGCATTATTTATTATGTTGATTGAGGAGGTGGTGGTGGTGTAATGGTGATGATGTTCTTGCATGGTTGCTCTGGTTGTTTAAGTTGATGCTTGAATTGACAATCGTCGTCGTTAATTATCACCGATGTCGTTGGTGCAGTCGCTAATGGCTGTAGTGCCAGTGGTACTATTGGTGGCTATGTCAATCGTACTGCCGTAGATGATCGGTGTTGTTATGGTGATTCTTTTACTGTTTGGTGTTCCACTCTTTTTCAGGTTTTTCATTTTCATGCCGGGTGCCCACCTATGAGAAGAGTTGCAATCAGGTAGATTAGACAGTAAATTCTATTTGTTTGTTTAATCTTTATTTAAACACGGGATCACTTCATTTCAAAATGTTCTTCCAGTGAGCCGTGTACTATAATTAAATATAAATACATTAACTATATATAAACTACGCTACATAATTTTTTTTCCATATTTAACATAAATTAGCTAAAAATTTTTCTATAAAAATTCTTTAAAAAATCTCAAATTGAGTTGACTTTTTACATCATTTGGAAGACCATTCCATAGGACCGCCCTTTTATAATGAAAACTGTTCTTTCCAGCTTCAGTATTTGGTATTGGTACATAAATATTAACATCCGAATGTCGCAGGTTATAAAAATGTACCGAGTTGACATTTTCAAAAATTCTTATTAAATAAGTTGGTGTGCTTCTGTGAACGGTGTTATACATTATCACAGCTAGTTGTTTATATCGTCTAGTTTTTAAATTATCCCACATAAGCTTATTTCTCAGAATCATCTCAGAATCATCCTCAGGGTAGTATGAAACGAAAACTTCACAATTACTCAAAAACTCGCCTCCAATCCCTGTGGACTCGATAGCTCAACAAATAGAGCGGTGGACTGGTATCCCGAAGGTGCGAGTTCAAATCCCGCTCGAGTCAACTTTTTCAGTTGACTTCGGCAGTGTAGGTTAATTGTGAAGTTTTCGTTTCCTACCGTAAATTATCGTGAAGTGGACTGCTGTGTTGGCAGTTATGAACGAAGTACAGGAATTTTAAGGTAGTACTCCATAAAACGAACTACTGACGCTTCGAGCAAACGCCCTTCATCAAAGTAAAATGTCATTGTACTTCGTTTTCTCGATTTTTGATCAACCCATTCTTGGTTAATCGGATGAATTACAGACGTGGTCAATTTTCAGTTTTTAACTCTATCTCAAATCCAGTTTTAAGATTGACCGAAGATCCCGCTTTCATATAACAGATATTTTATACGCTGCTTTTATTTATTCTCACCTTTGTCATTTCGACTTTTCTCATGACTGAACTTATTTTCTTCCCAGGGATGCTAGAGCTGTTTTTACTCCTTCACTTGATGTAAGTAAGCAGTTAATTCTTTCCCAGACTGGTAGAACATCGCGAACTTCTCATTTATCGTTCGGATTAATTTAATCCAAAACTGCAACTCACTAAATTATCCATTCGATATTTTTTAGACTGTGCATAGATACGATTTCGGGAGGATGATCGTCAATAAACTTTAACTTACAACCTCCCTGGTTAAAAAAATATAGGAATAGATTGGAACAGAGCTGTTGAAAAAACTCTAGGAGAATTTAAACTGGAAGACTTTGGGAAAAACAAGTTTATTTAATATTCAAATTTCGTGCAATCACTTAGTCCGTGAGTTCTCCGGTATCGAGGCTTTAATATAGTATTGCTAGCACATCGCAGGTTATATTCGTTTTAATGTTGTAGCAAAGGCGTTTTTTAGTTAAATGAAAGCTATAACATCTAAAAAAGTCGTAATCTGGAAAGGTTCGAAGGTATTCGTGAAGTATTTTCAGTTCGAAATTGAACTTTTTTTCAATATGGTTAACCTTATGCAGTGAACTCAAATTCAGTATCAAAATGCTCAAAGCACTCTTTGCTTCTATAATATTCAGAAAAATATCCCTCGGTCACTTCATGTCCGATCTAATTTCTCGCTCTTTGTTAGTGAACAAGTGGATGTAAATCCCTGTGCGCGAGTGCTTTAGATCTTAAACAAAAGACGAGGTCAAATTATTATTGAAATAAATTTCTGAATTTCTCATTTTGCCAAACTTGTCAAACTTTCATATTGAACATAACGAAAGAACCTGACAGCTAAGAAGTGAAAAGGGAATCTCTAAGTCAGATATCTGGCTGACTTCGTTTATCAGTGGATACTTTTTACACAATAACTAGCCTATGTTTTCTTAATTTCCCTTTGTTTTCTTGGGCTGTTGAAATGTGTGACTGTAAAATGAAACTCAAACACTTTAATTCCTTCCCTTTTTGAACGGTTCAATTCATTACTTACAAGAGACCAGGTTAGTTTAAGCTTTGAATCGCTGCTTGAACTTCGGAAAATTATAACGGAGAATACTAAGCAAATTTTGGGTATTTGGGACCGTTACTGAAGACAAAATAGAGAAAACCGAAGCACCCTATAGTTAACATAATCATGACGAACTAAGTAAAAAAGTAGTTATGATTATCCTGTCAGAAAAAGTTCTATTATCTGTTTTTGTTTGTCTTTATGTAGGAACAGTCTAATTTTTCGCTTCAGTTACTACCTGATGAAGACTTCCAACCCGTTGTGCTAATGTAAGAATAACATAATGTAATATCATAGACAAACAGCTTGCAATTAGGAAAAAAATCGAGAAAGGAATTCACTGGGGTACACCCAGTGTTTTTACGACCAGCGAGACTTAAGTATTTAGTAGTGTTTCTTAAAGTATTCTAGGTACATTATCCTCACAGGAAATTCTTAACATCTTTGAGTGGCATTTGTTAATCCATAAAAATGTACCAATTCTTTAGGCTTGCGATTTGGAAAAACCCATGATATTAGAGACCCAGTTAAACTTTACAGAAACTTTAAACAAAGGTTTCGTTTTCAAAATGCCATGTAAGAGCAAATGAAACGAGATGACCCCAGACCCCCACACTTAGTGCCAGCTTCTCCGTTGCAATCTCATTTTCAGACTTCTCGCACTTTTCTCACCCTAGATTTCAAATCGGCCTTACATTTTTAATCGTGCCACGATTCATCAGTTGATTGCGTAATATCCTGCCGGTTTTCTTTCCAATTTCCTTGTTAGATATGATGGCGATGTTGTAATCAAACAAGTCAACTACTCCTTTGATCTTGTTGAAATCAATGGAAGGAAGGATTACGTCGTACGTGATGGTCAGGTGAGTTTACGAAGGAGATTATGAGAATGGAGACGCTCGGTTTGATCTGTAAATCACGTGTAACCAGAACAAACTTCAAAAGATATTAAATATGATGCACAGTATTGCACGGTATGTGGTAACTTGCTGTCTGTAAATCACAAATGCGCATGCCTCTCAAGCGATTCTCTCAAGGGACTCTGGATGGTGGAGTGACGGTTACTTATTGTATACCGAGGTCTGTAGTCTCGGCATGTCAACATCACGATGTTACATTCACAATAGGAAGGTTTTTTTCATGATAATCTGACACTGCCAAAGTCAACTGAAAAATGTTGACTCGAGAGGGATTTGAACTCGCACCTTCGGGATAGCGGTCCGCCGCTCTACCTGTTGAGCTATCGAGTCCACAGGGATTGGGGTGAGTTTTTTTATCCGACTTAAGCGCATGAGATATTCTAGTGACAACTTAACGCTTATCCGTGAGAGGATGTGCAGTGTTTCAATTCTATTTCAGAATCATCCTCAGAGATACATGAACAGAAAGTTTTTCACGATAATCTGACACTGCCGAAGTCAACTGAAAAATGTTGACTCCAGCGGGATTTGAACTCGCACCTTCGGAATACCGATCCACCGCTCTACCTAATCCTGCTCGAGTCAATATTTTTCATTTGACTTCATCAGTGTCAGATTATCATGAAAAACTTTCTGTCCATGTATATCTGAGGATGATTCCACATTCACAACATTGTACGTAACATTCAAGTCGACAGAACTTTTCTCGCTGGTGAGATGGACTATAACCTTTCGGCACGAATACTCAGATAGGAAGAAACATGTGCTGGTTTGAACTGATGGACCTGTACGCTGCATAAGCACTGGCCTCGATATGTTAGCAATTCTGAGCCGAAGTTATCGATGTTGTGTATTGTTAGGAGATTACTACAAAAGGAAACTTATAACTTAATTATTAACGTGAAGACTTATGTAATCCGCTTGACACAACCAAAAATACGCTGTTGGTGTCGTTTTGATTGACAATCTATCACGTATTAGTTCTTCTTGATATTTTTGTTCTCATGACAAGGAGCGGCTTTCGTCAGATAAAAGGAATACAATTAAATATCATGTAAATATTCGTGTATACGTTAAAGAATTAGAAAACGAAACGTATGATAGTTAACATATATTGATGTTACTCTTTCGTATGGCGGCCATCAGCAGGTTACGGATTCGATCACTGTTTGGGGCTTCGAAACATTTCCTGAGGATTTGAGCTTGCATGACGAATGTCCGTATATCTTCGGTCTTCCTCACTTTTTTTCAACAGATTAACGCACTGTCTAAAGTAATATTTAGTATTTAGACTTCATATACCATTAAATAAATAGCATGGAATAAATGAGCTAAAGCTCTCTGATACCTAACCGCGAAATGTTGCGAAAAATGCAAGTTCACTCCAATAATATGGTACGACGCCATTAAATTCATCATAATGCACAAGACTAATCTGTTTTGTTATGTGCTGTATTTTTTACTTAATTTTTCTCTTATTACGATTTCTAAAGAAACTTACAGATACCGTGGAACCTAGGATAATATCATTTGAAGGAAACGGTGTTTTCAATTTCTTACTGGAGTTTGATGACAGAAATATCAGGTTAGTTTGTTTCTGTTTGTTTGTTGTTTATTTATTTACCTATATATTTGTTAATCTATTTAGAAGCAATATAACATTTATTATATTTATGAAAAATATAGGAAAAATAGGGCTGCCTCTTCCCAAATATTTTGCCGTGTAAAAAAGCCTTAGCCAGACCATATCATTTTGCCTGACCTAAAAGTTACTCCTTGACGTATAAATTAAGTTTAACACTGGCTTGCTCTTTCTGATAAGAAAGAAGGATTTAAAACAAAATCCTGATCCCTTATAGGATAACTTCTCTTTAGAAGGCCTAACTTCAACATACTTTTTAAATGAATGTTGAATAATTACATGTCACATCAATAAGATTGCCCCCAAATTAGTTTTAAATTTTCTAAGTTGTAAAAAAGTTTTGAAAGCTCGCCTCAGAGTAGCAAAAATACTCACAACGACTAGTTATTTTTATTTTCACTTTAAAATCCAACTGCAAACGTAAATTGAAAAGATGTCTCCAAGTCAGAATGTTTAAGTCGGCAAATTTTATGACTGCACAGATTGCATTGAGTAGAATAGTAGGATTTTTGTTGAATCAATTTTTTGCGTTAACCACCAAACAAAATTAGTTAGCGAACGAACAACTGACTGGATAAGTGAATGAATAAATATAGGTCTTGTTGCGTTTTTACCATGTTCATCTTTTCCTGATTATCTTTTAAACTCAGGCTCTCAATAGTGTAACAGTATGGGGATCTCCTAAAAATGTCTGGACCACCCCAAGGACCGCTCCGACTGTTAGAGCGATGCAGTCTTTAAGCCCTATCAAATTAGACATTTCTGCAATTCCGAGGTTACAAGATGATAGGTTTAAGTTTTTGAGATACGCCCTCCAAATCTTGTTATAAACGTTGCCCCAAACTTTACGATAGCTTGATCGCCCTTAAAAATTTCACATGCAATTTCGCATATGAAAATTTCGTATGCAAAATTAATTTTTGATATGTGAATTAGGTATTTTCATTATTTCATATGTGAAATTGTTTGCATTTCATATTTGGAATAAAAATTTCTTATATGAAAATGTTCCAATTCCGTATGTTTTTCACATGTGACACGTAAAATTCTTGGGAAAGCTCCCCACCAACTGAAAGTATATTTCGCCACTGCTGTTGTTTCTTTTTTAGTTTTTGTAATGCGACATTAGCATTTTTCGTGCTCGTCGGGGAGGAATCAGAGGCGAATTACTTCTACATTGAGTTTACATGCGTGACCGTGATAACTGTTATTCTTCTGAGCCTTCTGGCGTTAAGCTATATGGTTTACAGGAAATCATTCTTACAACGACATGAAGAGGACGACGAAAGACGAAATCGTCTTCAGGAACTCCAGTAAGTAAAACATATCACATCTTTGCAGCTAGTTGTAGAATAAGAATGGTAACTTATGGTTCATGTTCATAATTGGGAGACAATTTCGGGGTCAACTCAAATTGCGAAAGTCAACTTAAAAAATTATAAAGATAGGACACTGTATAGACAGTGTTAGATAAGGCAAAAAGTTCAAAGGTTGGTAACTGCCATGGCTGATCGCAATGAATTCCAACATTTCGATAAAAGGCCCTTGGTCACAGAAAGAAACGTGTTCATGACAGAATACGTTTCTTTCTCTGACGAAGGGCCTTTGCTCGAAACGTTGGAATCCTTTGAGATCAGTCATGGCAGTTACCAACCTTTGAACTTTCTAAAAAATTGACTTGACTTGAGCGGAATTCGATTTCACATTTACGGGTTTTCCGACCGCTGCTCGACCAATTTAGCTATCACGTCAAGTTGTCAACTGGGAAAAGTATACTCGTAGAATCAAATTTAATTGCGCGAGATTTCTGGCGACAACTTTACATTTATCCTGATCAGTACGTCATGTAATCCCAATATAGTGTCTCCAGTGTGGAGGAAAAATTCATGTAACCCTCCCAAAAGTCCCTAAACTTGAAGGATACTTCTTGTAAACCCGATCTAGTGTACCAGCCAAGGGCGAATTTCATCTCCATATCGTAAAGTTTCATCTCAATATTGTAAAATCTCGTATCGTTCAGCAACCAATCAACATGCGGAATTTTGAGTCCAGACCGATAAACATCTCAGCCATTTAATAAATATTACTTTTACTATACCCAGTTTACTTCACTGATTTTGCTGTCATAATTTGTGCAGAACTCTGATAACCTTTGGCCGACAGCTTTTGTCACTAGGTCGGTAAATCACTGTGCTAAGTTCCCTTAGTCAAGGATTGGATTGCCAGTCAAAGCCCTTAGTTGATGTTTTTGAAAAAGATCTCCAAATAGAAAGGCAAGATAAAGTGAAGAATTGAACTTGTTTAGCTGAAAAGGTCTCAGAACCTTTCGCCCGCTCATTCAGTTAAAGATGTTCAGTTCTTCGCCTTATTTTGTCTTTCTTAAGGTTCCTTGCTCAACTGCAGTACTATCACGGACACTCTATCCTTACGGACAATGCTGGAAGGGACATCGATCATAATGAGACCAAACGTCGTGGTGCTATCCCTACGCCAATAAGTGAGCGCCCATCTCACCGTCATTCATCACCCATCGAAAGAGCTAGCAGGATCGCAGTTGAAGACCACGAAGTTCAGAGAAAATCTTTTTCCGATTCTGGATCCATTCACAACGTTCAACAGTGACGTTTCTTCTTTTTCCAAGAATTCAACTGGTGACGTAAAGATATTTTTAGTTTGTTTGTATAATGTTAGAAAATCAAGAATCTTAGCTGTTCAACATATCTCCGTTCTTAGCTTCTTAATTTCCCCGTAAACACACGTTTTGACTGGTTAAGTTGTTGCAAAATTGCCTTTTCTCGGAAGAAAAAAAATAAATAAAAAAACCCAAAACTTTTTAATTTTTTAAGATACCTGCATGAACATACTAACTTTTGCACACTTTACGCTGCGTTAAAGTCTTTATACATCAGTGTTTATTACCGATGCTGCTTTATTTAATTTGAAATAACAACTGACTGTAGTTGAGGAAGTTGAACTAAATTTATAACTTTTGAACTGATCATAAGCTTGTGATGATCGATGATCTTATCGCCAACCGGTCACCGACAGCAATCAGGAAGGTTTCACTGCAAAAAAAACAAAACTCTTATTTTAAGAAAAAAAATCTTGTTTTAAGACCCATATTTCTTAAATTAAGGAATGTTATCTTATCCCGTACATAGCATAATCTTTGTTAATAAGCTATCTTGATCAGGAAAAATTTCTTAAAAGAAGACATGTTTTCTTGAATTAAGAAAACATATCTAAACTAGACAGGAAAAATATTCCTGAATCAAGATACATTTTCTTAAATTTCTTGAAAGAAGAAAAAATCCACATGACTTTTCTTATCAAGAATTTATTTCTTAAAACCAGGAAATTAATCTTAAAACTAGAAAAAATATCTGCCCAAGATTTTAATTTTTTGCAATGTGAATTAACTTTAGGTGAGTATTTGCCATTTACATTCGTTTACATGAAGTGGAGTTTACATTTGGTAGAGAAAATTTTCGGGTGTCAATTTTAGCACCCAATCGCCAGCCGGGATCAGCATTTTTCTGCACAGGGCATAAAAATCTAAGACTCGGACACTCGAAAATTTCCTCTTCTAAATGTGAACAAACTTTCAGTCTGTTTTTCCTACAGTCGTGAAAATAACTTATTTGATCGCCGACTAGTCGTTGACAGCTGTAGTCGGGAAGGTTAAACTGAAATAAGCTTTAACCAGGCTCCCATATACACACGCAAAATTACCACAAGTTGTTTCAGTAATGTGGTCTAAACTATGCTCTAGAGTCTAGACACTGATAGTGAAGTCAGGGTTCTGAACATGGGGGGACACGTGGGGAAGGCTGGCGCATAGTGGGCGCCTAGGAACTTTGCGTCAAGGTTAAGGGGAGCCTAATTTCTGCAACAGTACATATATTATTGTATGTTGTATTTAAAGATTCAAAAGGAATATTATTCTTTGACAAGTCATGAAAAACTGGTAACAAATCTCGTGGATTGCACCTGTTTGCACCTTTCGATTTGAAAACGCTTGGTTGCCCACAGCTAAGCTTTAAATGCATCACGGCAGGAAGTTAAGCAACATTAGAGAGCTTAAGCTACAGTCGTTTGTAATTCACGGAGGGGACGTTTTCATTTAAAATTTGGTAAGTACTTGAGTGACGTACACACGTGAGCATAATCATAAGGATAAAACAAAAGGCAAAACAAAGGAATGAAGTGAAGCCTACAACGTAAGGATCATTGTAAGCATTAAGCACAAGATCATAATCTAAGGGACCGTTCACACTGAGGTTGATCTAACTTGAATCGATCTGAGATCGATCTCAGTTCGCTTCGTGAAGGCGTTCATACTTGAAATGAACTCGTTTGGATCGATCTCAGTTTGCATTCAAACGTTCACACTCAGATCGATTTTGACTTGGATCGATCTCAGATCGATCTAACATGCTAGTGTGAACGGCCCCCAGCCATAAGCGAAGAGCCCAACAAAAGACGTAACAAAGAAAAATTCTTGTTGTTTTGTCTACGCAAGTCTTAGAGGAGATATCATGTTTTGTTTTCGTAATGGTCTTATCCTGATGCTTATGTTGTTAGTGTGAACCAGGCTTAAGCAACAACCGTTCTGGATTCAAGACGGCACGTTTTCTTCCCATAAAATATTCCATCCAAAACAAAGAAAATGAGTAATTTGAAATCCATCCCAAGGGCATCGTTGGACATTGAAAACCCCGTGGTCATTCTACACAAATGTCACGACAGGCTGTTTCCACTAGGCGAAATTTATCCCTCGAGTCGACTTCTTCTTTAAATTGAATAGACTTCTCATTAATTCCATCATGGAGTCCATGAGACGAAAGATTAATCGCTTTGCGCGGCAAAAATCGTCCAGTTACATACATACATACATTCATTCATACATAAATACAGTATATGCACATACATACCTTTGTGGATATAAAATACTTCATAACACATTCACATTCATTATAGAGTTATCGCGTTTAAAAGTCAACGTCGACTCCTACACCGCCAAATCTGCCAGTTCAGTAAAGTTAACTCTCTAGTTATGAGTGCTATGATCTCTTTCGAATTTTTAAAATTATTAATCGTATTCCTTTGGATGGAAAGTTTTATTAAAGAAATACGCAGCTCAGGATTCAAAAGCGCCTGTCTACCAGTTCTTGGGGTTACCGTGAGTGATTCAAGAACGCCTGTTGTTCAAGCATTTTATTAACAAAGTTAGTCACGTCTGTTATCCTTGTGACGCAAGTCCCTTCTCTCATCCGCACTAGCACAGTAATCAGCAATGTACACCCCCCGTATAACGTGGGGTCCCTGACATCCGTCTGACCTGCCATACCCTTAATCCGCTGGTGCTTCAGCCGACTCGAAAACATAAAACCACAGAACTCAGGTACTTACCTTGTTTAACCAATAACAATCGGGCTAAACTACTGAATGGTTGCTAAGAATTGAAAAGTGTATACAGTGGCATTATAGCTGTCTGAAAATCCAGGTCTACACATCTGTTTTATCCTGTTCCATCGGCTTGAACTATGTCAAAGCTTCTTAGAAGAGAATCGTACACAGCTGGGTCTGCTCATATCTTCGACAACAAGGAGTTTGACTTCACAAGTGAAGTCCCACCTGACTACAAATGTCCAGCGTGCCACAATCTCCTGAGAGATCCGATTCAACTTATACAGTGCGGGCATCGGTTCTGCAACAGTTGTTACCTCAGCTTTGCCAGGTAGGTGATATTACGCACGATGTAATCTAGATACCCCAGTTAAACGTTTGCGAACAAGTGAGTGATGATATTGAAAAAATCGTTCGCAAATTACAGTAATTTGCTAACCCTGTTTCATGGACGGAGCTATGAGTGGTAAGGTTTTTCAAAAGTATTTTCTTTTGCTAAATTCACAAGAAAAATAAGATATTGAAAGCGAAGATACAGGTAGTGTTATGAGGTGTAATTTGCTGAGTGGAATTTGCTAAATATTATTGACAGTTCAAGTTAAGACCATTAGGCCATTGATGTCTTAATTAACTCGATGAAAATTGACAGTGCTATTTGGAAAATACTACAAAACCTTGTTGCTTGGTAAATTAAAAACATAATAATATTGTGCCGTAATAAGTTATCCTAACAGATAATAATATTCGAGATGAAACTACCGTTTTTTCTGCTTTCCTTACAGCTTCTGTGATATGAAATATTTGGGATAGGTTTAAGATTAGGTGTATTGAGGTTATTTATAAAAAGCTTAACAGCTGTCGTTTGAGGGTTCATGCCACAAACTATAAAAACACTTCGCAATTCGTAAGTAAATTGAGAGCGGGAATCTATATACTTGAATAACTGAACACTAGTTTTCATTGTAAACTTTTCAATTTTCTAGGAATGCTTCGAGTCGGTTACAGTATTGCCCAATTGATCGAAATGAATTCAAGGACAGTGAGGTTAGCGACAAAGCTTATAATCTTTTTGCTGATTAAAAATTAAAAGACTGATATCTAATTTGCAAGAACATAGAGCCTGTAATAACTTTATATTTTAAAGTAATCTTGATATCAAAAGATAAACAAAAGTCCTTGGTATTACAGTCTGTCCCCTTTTTTAAACAATCGTTTCTAAAAGTTTTCCTCAACTCAGTTAACGTTTTTGATAAATATTTCGTAAAATTGTTTTCCTTTGCGTCGTTTGGAGCCTGTATTCAGTAGTTAGTCAAAAATTACTTGGCCTCGATTTTCCAGAAAACCTTCGAGCGGATAATACGCATGCGTTCTCCAAGCTCAAATTATCAGATATCTCTCCAGATGGCATGGAGTCTGTAATTTTCTAATGGCCAGTGAAATACTGTAAGGACCGACCTAGCGAGTCTCAAATTGAAAGCCAAGGTTACATCGAACATGTGCTAGTTGGATAGATGTACATATGTGTAGTGTAAGCGGTATCTTCCGTAGTATATGACATCATAATTTATACCGTAACTTTGAAGCAAAACATTTCAAATCATCAGTTTAATACACGGCTGCTGTTGTCTTGCCTAAATTAGTTTCGTTTATGTTTTGACTTACACGTGGTTGATATTTATATAAAGTTAAATAAGGCAACATTCATCACGCCCAGCGTGAACCTTGAGCAGCTTCTATTGTGAGCCCTTACAACGTTTGCTAGAAAATCCAGTCGAGCCCGATTCAGATGTCGAATCTTCAACAAGCTGAGCCGCTTTTCTGTCATCAATTTTACGAATAATTCGGAGTCTTGATTACGAGCATTAGATTTAGTATGAACGCCCAAGAGTAGCGTTTCCACGTGGATCAAAGGGGCCGAGTCGTTCCAAATTTAGTCAGCCGTTCCCAGTTAATTCAAACGATGAATTTTTCATAAGCCATAACTAAGGCAACAATTATTAAAATGTATGTTTCGAAACTTTTGTGTGCTTTCTCCTGGTAGGTTTAGCTCGAGTGAATAATGTTTGGCCTCTGCATTAAAGAAGTAGGTCAATCGAAAATCGAAGTTAAGTTTGGCTTATAAAAACATAAAAAGTTTTGGCGTCTGAACTAAGTGACAATCGTGAGCAAAAATCTTAAATAAGAATTAAAAGTAATCAATCTAAATCCTTTCCAGTGAACTAGAACCTAACTTAGGATTGAAGATTTTCTACCTAATGTTGTGATAAAGATTTTTTCTATGAAGTTGCGCGGTACGAGCCCGAGCGAGTGTTGTGCTGAATAGTTCCCATGCGCCCTTTTTGTCTTCTCTAAATATGAAAATTTAGGAATTACTCGGCTTCAGTAACTCAGTCGTCAGAGACAGTCTCCCACAAGGCATCAGGTCAAGGGTTTGATGCATGCTCGCTGAAGTTAATTGGTATCGAGTATTTGACTGCAAGTAGAAAGAACTCCTTAGTCCTTTGTTGAAAGACTTGAGTTTTCGAGAGTTTCTGCTGTTTTCCACCACAGGAAAAGTAGACAAAGAGGTTTAGGATTAATAGTTATGGAAACTAACAATGAAAGCTGTAAACATAACCTGACAAATAGCTCAGGTTTCCCACGGAGAATGACTGAAAACGTCTACTCCCACAGAGTGTGGTTACATGGTTTTGGGGGTCCTTCGCGACGTTCCAAACTGCACTTAACCCAGGTTTTGTACTTTGCTTACCTTCCTGAATGAAAGAAATGGAAATCAATGTCGACTAAGCCCGTGTTATAGTTGATAAATATTGATGAAGGAACTTTTTCAACGTCATATCGTATATTTTAAGACCCAACCGTACCGGGACCAACAGCGAAAAAGGCAAGAGTGCATTTTGGGGCCTCCTACGGGGGATCAAACTCACGACCCTTCGAACCTATTGTAGTACTTTGCCAACTGAGCTACGAAGGCTGCTGCTGAGAGCTTGGTCTCGAGTTCTGTATTTATATTGGTGGAAATGCTGGTCAGAAGTAATTCATGGGTACATTCAACACATATCTCACGCATTTACACTCGATCTGATGAAATGAAGTTTATTTATGGTAATCAATGATGTGTTTGTAGTAGCTTGGTAATTATGTTCTTAATACGCACGCTCTCAAGCTGTTCTCTCAGAAAAACTTTTCTGAGTGCCTGACGGGAATCGAACCCGTAACCTTCTGATCGCCAGTGAGATGCTCTAACCATTGAGCTACAAAGACTCAGATCTTAGTCTTTGTAGCTCAATGGTTAGAGCTGCTTTTGTGAAGTGCACCAACACCAACATGGCCCCATGCTCTTTGTTATTCGAGTCTCTGGGAACTGGATGAACACGCTGTATTAGCACAGTGGATCCTTGACTTAACTTACTACGACCTCACTGCCTACATCTGTGAACTTAAGAGAAATCGTCTTCGATTTTTTGTATAGAACTCATGCCGTCGTCGCTCAATTTGTAAGAAAATATGCGATAAATGCTTTCCCCGCACCAACCCATGTTACTTTACGTTAATAAGTAATGTGCTTCTTTTTGTGGCAGGTGTTTCAAGACAGGGCATGGCGAAACACAATCATGTCCTTAAAAGTACGATGCAAATTCAAAAGTTGTCCTTGGACCGGAACATTACGATCTCTTCTTGAGGTAAAGCTCTCGCGATAGCCATTTGACATCGTCATGGCTGCCAATTTTGACTTAGGAGTCATCCCCTACACAAGTTCAGTTAACTACCGCAAGATAAATTTATAAATCATGAATCACATGTGCGTCGTTATTTATTTAATCCATCAGTCCATCAGCTTATTTATCTGTCCATCCTTTGATCTCTCCTTGCATCCTTCACTGCGTTTGTCCACCTGTCCGTCATTCTATTCATGTCCCGTTCCTTAATCCGCGCAAGCATCTGTCTCCCCTTGCGGGCAAACCTCCACTTTCCATCCGTGCATATACTTCCGTTTGTCTGTCCATCCATGCAACCGTCTGTCCGTACATCCATCTCGCTGTCTATGGTCACATCCGTTCATCGAATCATTCCTCCATCCGTCCTTCCAATCATCCATCTAATCATTCATCCAGGAAATTGAGTAAAATTTGAGTTGGTTATGTAATACTTGCGAGAAAAGTGTACGAGAAAACGTCGTAAACTCCCGAATGATTCAAAACAGTGAACAACTATCCATAATATTGTATTTGAAAAAGCGTGGGGTTAGCACAGCCTTAGATGTATGCTGACAATAAATTTATTAATTCTCGTGCATGTGTTTTCTTTTTCAGAATCACGTGGAGGAGTGCGAGTTTGAGGACGTCAGATGTCCTGATCCAAATTGTAATACAACTCTTCCACGCAGTCGTCTTGAAAATCATTTAAAAAACGATTGCCTTTGGCGTGTTGTCGTTTGTGATTTCTGTGAAGATAAATATGCAATTTGTAAAAAAGAAGTAAGTTCCTCGCTTTCATCTATTAGTGTTTTTTTTTCTATCTGTCGATTTATCTATCTTCAAGAACAGTCTCCTTGTCCGGCCGTCCTTTTATCTCTCCGTCGCTCCGGTTGTCCCGGTCCGTCTGTCCGTCCTTCCATCCATCCATCCATCCATTCGTCCGTTCATCCATCCACCCATCCGTCTGTCCGTCCATCCATCCATCCATCCATCCATCCATCCATCCATCCATCCGTCCGTCCGTTCATCCATCCATCCATCCGTCTGTCCGTCTGTCCGTCCATCCATCCATCTATCCGTTCATCCGTCAGTCCTTTTATCCGTCCCTCCGTCCATACATCCATCCAGTCGTTCGCCCCTTCGGTTGTTTCTTCGTTTATTTGTTCATTCGTTCTTGCATTCGTTCGTTCATTCATCCATTCATTCATACTTGATACTTTCATTTATCTGTCCATAAAATCTTAACTACATCACTTCCATACTTAATCAATCTTGTCATTCGTAGGTTCACAAAGCAACGTGTCGCGGCGTTCCAGAGAAATGTCTCAATGGGTGTTCATCTAAAACGATACCGAGAGGGCAGGTAAGCTAAAGGTGCTGTTATACGAGTGATTTTCTGCCTTGCACTTGTCGTCCTGATGTATGCATTAAACTCATGGGAGCCCCGAGGACGAACTGGAACCAATCATAAACTGAAATCTTTCTGCATCGACTGTTCTGGGGTTATTTTATACACTTGGATGACAATCGCGGGAAAAAATCGCACGTGTAACAGCATCTAAAGAACTGAGGAAAAAAAGAAAACATTTCTCAATTCAAAAAGACGTTCACGAAATCTTATTAGACGTTCGTTTTGATGCCTGCATTTCTCTTAAATATAACTGGTTAAAAGAGAAAAGCCTGAATTTCGGATTTCCGTATGCGGTATACACACAGGTCCCGCCACCAGAATAATGTATGGGCGTTGTAGGAGTATGGTGGCAGTAAGTTAAATGTTAAAAGTCATTCATTCCTTACTAACACCAGAATCTTGGATATGAGAGGAAGACGATGAAAGAGTCGACGGAAGAAGGACAAATTTTAAGAAAAGCCCGGAAAAATACCTAAGCAGAAAGATGAAAACGACAATATTTGCTTGTGATCCGATTTTCATCATCAGACCATAGATTTCACGGTATAAAAGTTGCATATTGCTTTTCATCTCTTGTTCTTGCTGTAGCCATGAGGCATTTTTACAAAAATCGAAATTTAAATCAGTCGCCATGCATCATGGAATTCGTTTGTCCGAAATAATTATCTTTTATAATTACTGATCCTCGTCAAATCCCAAATTATTCTCTCTCCACATTATATCGATGATTTTCGCTCCCCTTTCTATTGTTGTTGAGTACGAAAAACAATGAATCAAGTTTTGGTTTACTAAACCTATTGTAACCGCGTCTGACTGGCTTTCTAAAGAATCTGTTAGTACTGATCTTTCTAATGAATTCAACAAATCTTGCACTAAATTTACATATTTAGATTATGCATCTAAACCACCGAAGCGTTATAATTTTATACACTTTCCAAACGGCAGCTAACTTTGCGGTGTTCAGTTGAAATCCAAGCAAGAATGGCTTGCAGTAAAGTTGAGACATTACTTTTGATAAGTAAGCTTGACTCATATCTTGGGTTTAAAAGATGGTGTTACTAGTTGAAATCTGATTTATTTCGGAAACCTCGGCTTTCTTTGGTTATTGGCAGCCCCAAGCAGTTCAGCAATCTCAAACGTCTCAACACATGGCTTGGGGACAGCGTCTCGGCGTTTATTCAGTCTGCATGTCTTAGCTTGCTTCATCATTAAGGGTTATTCCAGCTAAGAAGTCACCATGATGGAATGCACGAAAAATGACCGTGAGTTAAACTTAATTTGTTTGAATCAAGTTGAGCTGAAATTTAACTTGTAATGTGTTGCACGAATGCACGTGTTTGGTGAGTGGCATCGTCTGACAAAGTTCATAAATATTTTGACGTCTTTGCCATGTTTTCATACATTGTTGTGCATTGTCTTTCTGTCCGCTGTTTGGTTTTGTATTGGGCTTATTGGGCGGATTTATTGCTGTGTGCAAGTGGCATTATATCAACGCTTTCATTTAGAGGAAATACTCAATCCAAATCTCAACGAAGAATGGGTACGATCCTTCTTGTTTGCGGAAATCATTGGTGGTACTTCTGAACAGTGGCGTTGCTAGGGTTAATTTTTTTTTGAGGGAGGTCAAAATTGTGGCATACCCTGAGATTTTACAGCTTTTTAATGAGGAAGTCGGTGCTCACCACTAAGTGACATCCTTTGAGATCATTGGGTAAACGGCGACGAGTGTTTGTTTGATATCACACCAAGAAAACCTTGTTTGTAGAAACAAATGTTGCCGAGATCCAGAACGTGAGACAATAATTTAATTGTTCAACTGGTTCAATATACTGGTATGAAATGCCCCCCCCCCCAAATTTACGTTTGGGAGGACCATGGCCCTCGCGACACCTATGGTTCTGAACATGCTAAAAGTCTCGGGCTGCAATATTTTAACCCTTTGCCTGTCCCGTGCATCACATATGACACACACTGCACGGTGAGCAATAACATCAAAAAAAGGCTAGACAGGCAAAGGGTTAATGATGCAGTGAGTTAAATTAATGGTTCTTAACATGTTTAGTGCCTTCAGGATCACTCCTTGAAAATTCCCTCCTAGAAAAAAAAAATACCGTCCTCGTTTTTCTCAGGTACAAGGATTAGATACGTCATAACTGAAGTCAATGGTATAATGCAGAGAGAGATCAATGGGATTTGATGAGGATCAGTAATTGCATGTGTGTGTGTTACTTTCACAGCGGCTTCGGCATTATATCATTGATCCTTGAGCACTGTCAAGCTCAAAAAAGTCCGTAATTTTCGATATTATTGAATTTTTCGAACCCTCGTCATGAACTGGATTGAGGTTGATCAAAAGCTTCTATTTGTTGCAGATGAAGAAACACATTGAAAATGACTGTCCACTGACAATCCTTCCTTGTCAGTTTAGACACGTCGGGTGCGATGAAGAGGTACACTGTTGTAGTCATTGATTGTTTTCAATGTCTCGTGCTGTCCTCGTCGTACTTGTCATTCCTGTAATACATGTCATACCTGTTTTGCCAACTCGTTATACTTGTTATACTTGCAGTACTCGTTATACTTGTAGTACTCGTTATACTCGTAGTACTCGTTATACTCGTAGTACTCGTTATACTCGTAGTACTTGTCACACTCGTAGTACTTGTCACACTCGTAGTACTTGTCACACTCGTAGTACCTGTCACACTCGTAGTACCTGTCACACTCGTAGTACCTGTCACACTCGTAGTACCTGTCACACTCGTAGTACCTGTCACACTCGTAGTACCTGTCACACTCGTAGTACCTGTCACACTCGTAGTACCTGTCACACTCGTAGTACCTGTCACACTCGTAGTACCTGTCACACTCGTAGTACCTGTCACACTCGTAGTACCTGTCACACTCGTAGTACCTGTCACACTCGTAGTACCTGTCACACTCGTAGTACCTGTCACACTCGTAGTACCTGTCACACTCGTAGTACCTGTCACACTCGTAGTACCTGTCACACTCGTAGTACCTGTCACACTCGTAGTACCTGTCACACTCGTAGTACCTGTCACACTCGTAGTACCTGTCGCACTCGTAGTACCTGTCGCACTCGTAGTACCTGTCGCACTCGTAGTACCTGTCGCACTCGTAGTACCTGTCGCACTCGTAGTACCTGTCGCACTCGTAGTACCTGTCGCACTCGTAGTACCTGTCGCACTCGTAGTACCTGTCGCACTCGTAGTACCTGTCGCACTCGTAGTACCTGTCGCACTCGTAGTACCTGTCGCACTCGTAGTACCTGTCGCACTCGTAGTACCTGTCGCACTCGTAGTACCTGTCGCACTCGTAGTACCTGTCGCACTCGTAGTACCTGTCGCACTCGTAGTACCTGTCGCACTCGTAGTACCTGTCGCACTCGTAGTACCTGTCGCACTCGTAGTACCTGTCGCACTCGTAGTACCTGTCGCACTCGTAGTACCTGTCGCACTCGTAGTACCTGTCGCACTCGTAGTACCTGTCGCACTCGTAGTACCTGTCGCACTCGTAGTACCTGTCGCACTCGTAGTACCTGTCGCACTCGTAGTACCTGTCGCACTCGTAGTACCTGTCGCACTCGTAGTACCTGTCGCACTCGTAGTACCTGTCGCACTCGTAGTACCTGTCGCACTCGTAGTACCTGTCGCACTCGTAGTACCTGTCGCACTCGTAGTACCTGTCGCACTCGTAGTACCTGTCGCACTCGTAGTACCTGTCGCACTCGTAGTACCTGTCGCACTCGTAGTACCTGTCGCACTCGTAGTACCTGTCGCACTCGTAGTACCTGTCGCACTCGTAGTACCTGTCGCACTCGTAGTACCTGTCGCACTCGTAGTACCTGTCGCACTCGTAGTACCTGTCGCACTCGTAGTACCTGTCGCACTCGTAGTACCTGTCGCACTCGTAGTACCTGTCGCACTCGTAGTACCTGTCGCACTCGTAGTACCTGTCACACTCGTAGTACCTGTCACACTCGTAGTACCTGTCACACTCGTAGTACCTGTCACACTCGTAGTACCTGTCACACTCGTAGTACTTGTCACACTCGTAGTACTTGTCACACTCGTAGTACTTGTCACACTTGTAATTGTTATAGTTGTAATTGTTACAGCTGTTATACTTTTTATGATGCTTGTTATGGTTGTTACGCTTGTTATGCTTGTTACATCGTTTTTGTAACTGTTACAACGGTTAAATTTGCTGCAGTTATTATACTTGTTACGTTTCAGTTTTGTTACTCTTGTTATACTTATACCAGTGAACTCAATTGCCATATCTGGAATGCTAACTCCCAGTCATTTGCTCGAGCAAAAAGTGAAGCCAAGATGGCCGGCCATGGAGGCCAATTTTGGACGTCAGTTTCAGTCCTCTTCGCGGTCTTGTATGTCAGCTCCAGTTCTTTTCACGACTTTAATCTTTACTTTTTGTTTGGTTCGGCTTCGAAAACATTCCCAACCATGGAAAAAGTGTTCAGACGAAATACTACTGGACCAATTTCGCATAATCGAATATTTAAAAGGATTCGTTATTGCCGTGTGGCCTAAGAAGTGTACTAAATTGTCTGAATATGGTAAACTGGCGGTAAAAAAGGACGTGCACTTAGTAGTTTCCTCAAATAATTTTTCGAGACCGTTTTATGAGGTTTCTTGTCAGTTTGGTAATTTATTTTCGTGAAAATATATAACCTATAACTCGGTTTGACTTTGATGAAATATATTTGAAATTCTTAAACTTATTTCTAGCTTTTGAAGACATGTTTTTTGTGTATTTCCAAAGAAAACTCTTCAGAAAATCTAAAATGTCGCGTGGGAGACTAAAACTGATGTACAAGCCCGCGTAGGAGACTGAAACTTACGTCCAAAATTGGCCTCCATGGGCGGCCATCTTGGCTTCACTTTTCATTGGCCAGTTAGCATTCCAGATATGTAAATTGAGTTCACTGACTTATACTATTTGCACTTGTCATGCTGGTTATGCTGGTTATACTTGGTTGCCCTTGTTACCCTTGCTGCCCATCTTACCCTTGCTGTTCATGTTACCCTTGCTGCCCTTGTTACCTTTGCTGCCCTTGTTACCCTTGCTGCCCTTGCTGCCCTTGCTGCCCTTGCTGCCCTTGCTGCCTTCGCTGCCCATTTAATAATATAATTGAAAAAGTTTCTCAATTCTGGTTGGTTTGGAGCAGTGCAATTTCATTAATAAGTTTTTCAATGACATCAAATAGCCCTCGTTCTTCGGACTCTTGCTAGATTGATATCCTTTGGAAAATTCTCTGGTGCATTTTTTCCCCAAACTACACTCCAAACCATGCTATTTCTTACACTTACACTTGTTATACATGACATACTTGTCACACTTGTTTTTTAACACTCTCATATATCCCATCATTTTCTGATTGGCGGGATTCCTTGAGTACAAACAAAGGATTTCCAATTCATCGGAGCGTTGCACAGTTCCACGGAATTTTAGAGCTATCGAGGCAACTGAGAACAGTACGGTCGTTTTATCGAATTTAAGTGCACGAGAGATTCTCGCGACAACTTAACACTCGATATCCGTGAGGACGTGCAGTGTTTTGACTTTATTTCAGAAACATCTTCAGGGTAGATCAGCGGTCCGGTAACCAGAAGATGTGAGTTTGAATCCCGCTCTAGTCTGTTTTTATTTTCTATACTATTTCAAGAAATTTTCGACTTTCTGTAACATAATTATCATAGACTATTTTCTCTCATATAGATACTTCGTCATCAAATGAAAGACCATCTCGATCGAAATGTCCAGAAACACTTGAAGTACGCATGTGATAAAATCCGCGACATGGGCTTCGATTTACGGGAAAAAACTCTCCAGCTCACCCAGTATTCGGTAAAACTCAACCTCTTATCCGGTGAACTCGCACGCAACATCACCGGAAATGGAACCCTGGTCTGGGCTATCGACAACTTCGAGATCCGTTTCCGTCAAGCCGTGAATGGAATTGAGCCAGTACTTCACAGCAAGTCATCCACCAGCGGTCCTTACGGCTACAAATTCCGATCACTGGTCTATCTAAATGGCGACGCAAAAGCGAAGGGCTCTCATATTTCTGTCTACATTCAACTCCTGAAGGGCGAACACGATGCTTTATTGAAGTGGCCTTTCCAGCAAGAAGTCAAGTTTACTTTGATCGACCAGCAAAACGACGTTGATGAGCGAAGAAATATCGCGAAAGTTTTGGCACCCGCAGGTAACAACGAAGGAATCGTAAATTTTCAACGACCCATAAAAAGTTCCAATACTGGGCGTGGCTACGCTAAGTTTGTGTCCCATGACGTCATTCGCACCAGGAGATATATTCGAGATGATGTCATGTTCTT
The DNA here is from genome assembly GCA_030142905.1 of Heliopora coerulea. Taxonomy (NCBI): domain Eukaryota; kingdom Metazoa; phylum Cnidaria; class Anthozoa; order Scleralcyonacea; family Helioporidae; genus Heliopora; species Heliopora coerulea. The sequence continues at coordinate 1,530,033 of JASJOG010000031.1, read as the reverse complement.
GAAAATTGAAGTGGAGCCAACTGGGATGGTATGAAGGGTCGCGGTGAGGTTTGTTGAAGGTAGTTAAAGTTATCGGGTACTTTAAGGTGGGTTTTGTTGTCAATTCCACCAAAGAGGATGGATTTAGCTGCTTGATTCAACTTGGCTTTTATTACGCATTTACTGAAATACTTTCGTAAACTAAACTAAACTAATTTAAACTGGTCATCTATATTTACATGGTGTGTTTATGTCGGTCGGTGTAGGAACATCACTTTATTCTGCTGTATCCTGCCCTGTTTTTAATAATTGAGAGCACTTTGTTTGGTTGAAACCACGCAAACGTAGCTCAGGGATTTTTCATGTTCGCACAGATCGTATAAACTTTCCAATGATATGGTGAGCAACTAAAGAACCCTTTCATTTCTTGCAATAAAATCCACCACAAAGAAAGAGATATAATGTAAACACTCCGTTAGTGGGAGTCCTACGTGAAAACCCAAAGGGGAAGTTATACTAAAGCAAAGTGCAGCGTCCAAAGTGGTCAACGATGTGTTTGAAAAGCCAAAAAGGTGAGGGAACTGCTGAAACTTAAGAAAGGAATATACTGACGTTTCGAGCGGAGGTCTTTTGTTGGAGTAAAACGTTAAGTATATTCCTTTCAAGTTTCTGCATTTCCCTTACCCTTTTAGCTTTTCAGTTGAGCTAAAGCTTTTGTTAATCACAGCTAGGCTCAAATTTATCATGCTCAACGCAATGGATGTACCTGACGAAATCAAGTGCAACCTCCTTAACTGTTTTCTGTTCGTAACCTACTTTTTAATTTTTCTACGGCTAACGCCGGACGATTTTACTAGTCAAGGGTTGACGTTTCGGACCGAAAAGACCGACTTTTTTTACACCCACTTCAAGATGGCGGATACTTACTGCGTGAGAGCCTGAGAACTATTCCCCTCTCGCGTTATGTTATAATTCAATATGTCCACTCACCTAAGATTTAGGTTAGGGTGAGGATTAGGGTTTGGATTAGTGTTAGGATTAGAGTTAGTATTAGAGATAGACTTAGCGTTAGGATTAGAGTCAGGATTATAGCTAATCCTAACCCTAATCCTAACCCTAATCCAAATTCTAACCTAAAACTTAGGTGACACGACATGTTGAATTATAACGCGAACGCGATTAGTTCTCAACCCCCGGAAAGGGTTAAGAATACCTTTAGTCTTATCATGATCTGCCAATTATTTATTCTGAACCAACTGAACTCAGCTCTTTCATGCTGTGAAATCAGACTCCAAACAGTTCAAACCTGTCGTGAAATCTGCGAATCTCGAGTGATCTAGAAAATTTAGTAATATCTGTTGTTATATAACGTCAAAGTACCGGACATTATACACTCGGCAAAGTAATACGCCAGACAACTAATGTTTTGTCTGACGCCCGGCCTCGAACGAGGACGCAGATGACGCGAGACAGAGGTGACTTAGCATAAGTTATTGGTTGGCGGGCGAAACACAGCTGGTTCTTTAGGCAAGAGCATAACTTAATCTGCCGCTATGAGCCTTAAGTTGCTGTCAATACAACTGGTTTAGCAATACCAAAAATAACCAGGCAGAAAAACGAATTGATTCCACCGGGTATGAAAAACGTACTGTGTAAGTACATGAAGTTGTCATCCTAGAACGAAATTTCATCGAGGTTGGTGCGAAAGAATGAGATGAAATGATCCTGGGTTAAACTCGTTTAATACCTGGATAATGCAAACAGCATAAGGTAAATCACAAGAGATCAATATTGCTTGATTTCAGATCATACAGAAGACTGGTACGAGCGAAACCAAAAAATGAGGCGTTAACTGAGACAAAACATTGGTCTAATTCGGCCATGCAACTACTTTCAAATGGTTTTCCACGTGGCCTTACAGAATTTGCTGGCAGTAGGCCAATGCCGTGTATTAGTTAACGCCACGTATTTTTTCATTTTAGTCCGGAATTAACCGTTAAAAGCCAGTTTCCTGCACAACATAAAATCAGGCAATGAAGTTCATTCCGAGGAGAAACTCGCCCGGGGTTCTATTGACTTACCCAAGCGGCCTCATACATTCTGTTATAGGATGCATTAACCGGCAAGTCTTATATCATCGTTAGCTCAGTTTCTTTTGTTCTCCCGAAGTTGGTAAACAACTTATCAACCTCACTTAGGCATTCAAGTCCTTTCTGACAAAATTTCACCATTTCTATATATTGGTCGGGCAAGTTAAATATTTCTTTCAAAACTTCACCAGGGATGATATAAGTGGATTTATCCTGTGAACACCTTGATGACGGAATATAACCTTTACTTACCCTAAAAGAAATATACTTGGCGTTGCTGTATCATACAGTCTTCTACACTTTTAAATTTGTCCAGTTAATTTTTTTTTCTTTACTTGGGAATAATTATTGTACTTTGCCGATTCGGTCGATTTTCTTCCCTCTTGATTGTGTTTTTCAAATTTATAACAACTACCTTTGCTCGCTTGTAACTTCGTCAGTGGTGGAGCCAGCCGCCGAATATTGAAAGGTTAAAGATGGATAGACCAAAGTTTTAAGACCGCGCCCTACCAGGGAGCCCTATGTCACCGCCATTGATCTTTGTTCATGTCTATTCATGTTTGTATTGCCCGTTTCGTTTGTTACTTTTTAGGTTTTATAAGCTTCAAAGCAAAGTTGATTGAGGGAGACATGGCCAGGAAACTCTGCCTTTGTTCACTTTAAAGCAGTATCGCTGTGCGCAGCACAATCCCCATTTAAAGTTCTGTTTACACATCCGATTTTGTCCGTTTTTGTCCGTTTCGAATGTCATCCTGGAGTACGCAACAAACCTATGGCCGTCTTTGCAGCAAGATGTCCACTAAGGCCCTGTCCACACCTACGCGTTTTTGTAGGAAAACGTGTAATTTTTTATCCGTTTTAGCCTTCCGTTCACAAGTAAACGATGAGTGGGTGGAGTCGTTTCCACCGAAAACGGAGATTTTTGAAAACGCTTCGTTTTCGTGTGGACAGACGAAAACGGAGACTTGAAAAAGATGTTGTACCCAATTCTCTAACATGAAGATTACTATCGAGATCAGTGATTTTTGACTGGCCAGACATGATCTAACACTACCACCGTTTTCAGTGTTTTTTTGTTAACAGGCGAATGCGATACAAAAACGCTCGTGGAGACGCAATTTTGACGCGTTTTCAGTTAATTGAAAACGCATAAATTTGAAAACGTGTACATGTGGACGTAGCCAAATGATTCGCTCCAGATAGTCCCCGATGATCTCGTCAGTTTAATTACATACACCAAGATGTCAATCGCAAGGCACAAATAGCAAATGTTAAACGGGCCTTAACAATTATTCGCCGAAGGCGAAGTGACGATTGTTGAATAATCGCCTTGACAAAGTCCAGAGGGTTATTAAACAATATTCACTGAGCCTAACAAAAGTAGCCGCCATTTCGGGAAAAATACATTCAGGATCTCACAGCTAAAGATCTTGATAGCATAATCCAGAACCTTCATACAACACTCCGAATTCACTCCTCACTTCAGTGTACCATAATTCTGAGGTGGTGTGGTATATGTACAAGTATTTTACTTTTGCAGTCTATTTTAATTTGTTTCTTTAACTGTGACGTTTCAGGTTCCAAACATTACAAATTTCACCAAAGGAAGTTGACTTTGCGGCCCAGTGGTTCATTCTAAGACGTAGATCTCTTACTGAGGATCACAGAGACTGGGTGTCCAGTCAGAAGCTCTCAATGACAAATATAAACCATTTTTCATGCATTGCAAACCATGTAACTTACCCATGCAATACAACCTGCTACATAATACAGCCACAAATGTAGCCAAAATGCAAAGTTTCCATGATCAATCACATCCAAAACCAAAGCACGATAACATGTGCTGTTATTTTTTATATTTTGTTAAGAAGTTTGAAAAGCTAGTTGCTACATTTAATTGGTTACATCCAGCAGTGGATCTAAAGAAAGTCGAAGAAATCGAACGTGGTGAAGAAATTGAAACAGAAGGCGTACCTCAACCAGACAAAGCAAAGGCGCAGCTAGAAGGGGGTTGAAGGGTTACAACCACGGCCCTTTTTTTTGGAAAGTCTTAACGACAGTTTTTTTGCCCCCATTTTCCCCAAGCCATGTCGATCTATTGCACTTGAAATGACCACAGTAAAGTTGTCCTGACGTCGCCTTGATATTACCCTCCCACCCTTGAAATTCCTTGTTGCGTGCCTGCAAAGTAACTTATAAAAGAGTTTAACATATGTTGAAAAATGGATTTAAATATTTCTTTAAAAAAAGCTAATTTAAAAAAATACGAAAAAAGGGTACTGGGAAACCATAAAGGTGTGCCGACAGTATGTTGTGTGTGGTCTGTTTTGTGTTTTGCTCACAGGGATATACTTATTGGCCTTGCCTTTACTTTCAGAGATTCAACTTGAGTGCCTCAAATAGATGGTAGTTTCACTTAGAATATCTTGCTGTGGCCGATCTCTGCATCTGTTTATATATTTACATAACTATACATCTAGCGGCATGTGTCTACATATCTATACATCTATCTACAAATCTGCAGTCTGTATGGATCCAATGATAACATATGCTTGACATTGTCTTTGCATCTCTCAAAACTAGAATTTTAGTTTTTGGGCAGTTTGGGCCCTGTACCTGGTCTCTTCTAGTGATAGGAATGGGGGACATGTTTTTTGGGTCAAACGTTTCTGGACCCGGTGTATGGATATAGAATTGTATATGAATACGTGTGCATGAATGTGTTATGAAGCATTTTATATCTACAAAGGTAGGTATGTGTGTGTGTATATATATATATATATATATATATATATATATATTTATTTATAAAATAACACGCATCCTACTGATTGGACGAGCCTCGTTTTCTGTCAGAGTACAGAGACACGATTGACGTCATTTTCATTTTGTATTAGAGTACAGAGACATGAATGACGTCACGAAAACTCGCGAAAACCTTGGTTACTTTAAAATGGCTTTCGT
>JASJOG010000031.1:0-185000 GCA_030142905.1 Heliopora coerulea | reverse complement strand
GAAATTGCATATGAAATTTTTGTAAGGGTAGACCTGCGTGCAGGAGTGTATTCAGGCTTTTTGAAAGAGACTGCCAACCTTGCCCTGACATTGCCGTAAGGTGTTGGAAGGTTGGACAACGTTTTATGCAGTTTTTCTTGATCTTTGTAGTTACATCAGCAAAAGAAATGTTCGTCATGCGTTTGAATATTTATTTTTAATCTTCGTGTCATTTGCTTTGACACATGTTTACCACCATTCCGATCAACATTAAACACCAAACAACGTTTTTAGGATCTGCATCTATATATCAAAAGGAGACGATTTTTTCTCCCTTTTTGTCTCCTTTTTAATTTCTTTTTTCCATTTCCAGACAAGCGTAGTACTTCACCTTACACGTGTTTAATGTCAAACTAATACAAATTGACCAATTGCATATCTCCCATCATGCTATTCAATTGGAGGACTCTTAGCATAAAAACAAAATATTCTGTGCGTTCAGACATCCTGGCAATGAAATTGGCTGCAGTCATATCAAGAGAAAACAAACTGATGCGGGGGGGGGGGGGGGGGAAGGTTAAAATTAGGGTTTGGGTTTGGATTAGTTTTAGAATCAGTGCGAAGATTATATGTAGAACTAGAGTAAGGATTAAAGTTAGGATGAGGATTTGGGTTAAGGAGTTAAGGTAAGTTTCTGTTTCTAATCGACGTCACTGACCTTCGGATAGGTCATACGTCACTGGGCATAAGTGACTTAGCGTCACTCATCCCTATGGGCCATTCATCAGTGTAGCGCCGATTTCGAGATTGCCGTCAAAATTGTCGAAGCCGACAAAAAATCCCGTTTCTTACAAAAATCAAATTAAGTGAACCAAAACAGATGTTTATACTGAGTTTCTGTTTGGTGATACCAGGGAAAAGTGTCTGATATCTCACTGATTTTCATTGATTTAATGATGATGAACGAAATCTCTGTCAATGGAATGGAAGGGATCCATGCTAGAGAGCTTTTGCTTGGTTTAAACAACCTCAGACAGAAGTGGGACCTTTGTGATGTCGAACTTCGCGTTGGGAAGACTCATATACCAGCTCACCGTGCTGTTTTGTCCGCTTGTAGCGATTATTTCGCTAGCATGTTCACCAGAGACCTTATTGAGAGTAGAAAAAGCGTTATTGACATGAAAGATGTGGACGAAGGTGCTTTGAGAATGCTTGTGGACTTCGTTTACACGGGGAAAGTAAATGTAACACCAAGTAATGTTCAGACAGTTCTTCCGGCTGCAGATCTGCTGCAGTTGAGCGGTGTTAAAGAAGCCTGTGAAGTCTTTCTAGCAGAGCAACTTCACCCGTCCAATGCTTTAGGAATCGCGAAATTTGCCGATACTTACTCTTGTTTTGAACTTCACAGGCGAGCTAAGGAGTACGTTGATGAACACTTTGCTAGTGTGGCGACCAGTGAGGAATTCTTGGAACAGTCCTCACCGGAAATATGCAACCTTGTACAAAGTGACAATTTGAACGTGGTGTCCGAGAAAGTTGTGTTTGATGCTGTGGTATCATGGGTGAACTATGATGTTTCTGTTAGAAGTCATTATTTCTCAGAAATCCTTAGTCATGTTCGCTTACTCTTATTACCCATAAGGTTGTTGAGACAGTGTGTTGAAAATAACCATTTGATTTCTCAGAATACTTCTTGTCGGCAGTTATTCAAAGAAGCACTGGACCTGTGGACTGATAAGAAGCGCTGTTCAAACAAAGCTGTATCGGCATTCAGACCTCGCTGTCCACCCAAATTCTTGGTTGCTGTTGGGGGGAAATGTGGGTTTTTTGCCACGTTAAATAGTGCTGAAAAATTTGATCCAGTTGAGAAGAAGTGGTCATGTATTGCAGCAATGAACTTGAGACGTTATGAATTTGGAATTGAAGTTTTAGAAGGTAATAGAATAACCACAGTTGACAGTGGTAGTGCAGTACAATCGTCAGAGGAAGGTTTTAAAATGCAAGGCACATCTAAAGAGCATCCTGCTCCAGTGCATTTTCTAAAATAAATGTTTGGACTACAACCATGAATTCTGGCATTATTTAGAAATAAAGACTAAAGTGTACTGATGCCTCTTAATAGGTTAAAGTTTGTCAAATAAATTTAACTTTTGTAATTACAGTATCTAGAAGGGCAATAGAAATTGACTGAGTTCAAAGGTTTGACAGGAGATTAGTGACCAGAGAGATGACTGCACTCTGATCTTTATTTGTGCCCTTTTGGAAAGTTCAGTCTCAGTGAGAAGGAAAGTAAAAGCAAACAAGAACACCTTGGAGTTCAAAAGTGCACCTGTGCCCCTCAGTGGGTTAAGAATCATCCTTAAAGTATAGAAAACAACAACATGACTACTTCACTTTCTAAATTTTACCACAATAACTTGTGGCAGTGAAAACAGCTTTGCAGTGCTATCTGAGAATTACATTTCATGAAATATTTATTGAAACCCACCTAGCTTTGGTAAATTTCATTCATCTTCAACAGCCACTTAAAATTTGATGGAAAATAATTCTAGCTATTTACAACTCATATTTGATCTTGTCATGCCCATTTGGTGAGCACTTTAATTGGGCAGCAGTGTTAGAGGAAATGCAGAAGTATTCTGATTATTTGCAGTTGCTGTCCATTATGATAGCAAGGCATTTCTCTTTATGACTACTTGAGCCTGAATGAGCTTGACAAACACCCACATATTGTCTGTAACAACACCAAACTCCTGCATGTGCTTTGAATATAACGTAGTGTGTCAGCATCTGCAGGTCACATGTCAAACCAACTCCTTACGACCTTAGCTTTCCTAGCAAACTACAAGTAGCTTGCCACTACTCAGCCTAAGGTATTTTGAGTTTTGAAAGGGAAGTCAGAGGAGATAAGAACAGGGATTGATGTCTTATTGTTAACAGAAGATATTGATTCTCTTTTTATAGGAAAGGTTTATGCTATAGGAGGTTTGGTGAGTGGTACCGGTCTTCATTCTGGAACACCTTATAGTTATTGTGATAACAGTGTTGAGGCTTACTGTTTCAAGACTAACTTATGGTCAAGAGTGCCTCCACTGAACCAGTGTCGAAGCAATCATTGCATTGCAGCTCTGGGTAAGTGTTTAAGATCTGTTTTTTGTAAATGTTTCTGATTGATGTACAGTACAAGTTATCTTCATGGTCTCTGAACCTTCTTCTCTTTTTTGTATTTGGAACCCCTAATGAAACATTGAAACTTGTCTTTGACCTGTTATATGCAAACCATGGAGTTACAATCAGAGAGATGAAATTGCACTGGCCTTTGTGATGTTATATTTCTATTTTATATGTAAAAGAAAATCCTATGATCACAATGTGGTGCCTCCAACATTTAGCACACTGGAGCAGTTTGCCCCTCTGCCACCCTTGGAACAACACTGGTGATGTTAAGAGTGGTAAATGACAGTTGGGAAGGCAATAAAAATATCTACTCTTACAATTTGCTACCAAGGCTGATTCTAGAGTGCCTGTTGAACAAGATGAATTCTATTAATATTATCAGTAATCCTGTTAATTATAAATCTTCTGGTTAATTTTAATATTAATTTTATAGTTACCCTGATTTCCATCATGTAAAGATTTAAATTGTTAATATTTAAACAACTAGAAAAAAAACGTATTCTTCTATCTCCAGGAGGAAAATTATATGTCTTGGGTGGTTATGATGGTCAAGGTTACTTGAACTCTGTGGAATGCTATTCATTGAAAGACAACAAGTGGACAAATGTGTGTCCCATGCAGTATAGTCGAAGCTGTTTCGGCACAGTTGTTTTGGATGGATGTTTATACGCGTTGGGTGGCTACGGGCCGAGATACCACAGTACAGTTGAGAAATATGATCCTGCACTAGACAGTTGGGAAATGGTTCCTGCCATGAGCACTAACCGGATAAATTTTGGCTGTGGAACGCTGCACGGATATTTATATGTTATCGGTAAGTGTGACACGTGGCTATGGTTCAACGTCCGTAACTTAGATGTCACTAAGGCAATGGCTAATAGAACTCTCACTTGTTAATCTCTACTGTTCTTCCTCTGTCATTGTGTTCATTCACCTGCCTGGCTACCAGTCTGCTCGTCAGTCCGACCTTTGGACTGTCCATCCCAGTCAGTCTATCTCCGTCTAGCTAAGGGGAGTGCTGGTGGCACAGTGGTAGTGCACGTGTCTCTCACCATTGTGACTAGGGTTCGATTCTGGCACTGTGCAGTTATCTGATTAAAGTTACCTTGGTCACACGTGAGAAGAGAGTTGTGCAGTTTGACTCTACCTAACATCGCAACTTTTCTTTGGGTACACTGGTTTCCTCCAGTAGTAACACTGGGCCCATGAGGGGTGGCCCTTACTGAACCTCTATGGAGAACAGCTCAGGTAGCTGATAGGGTTATCCAGTATAAATAAAGGTACTTTACCTTTACCATTTTTTTACTTTTAATCTTCCTCTCGTCATTCTCTTAATCTTTCTGTCCTTCGTCTCTTACTCTCTGTTTCTTTCTTTGACTCACCGCCTTCCCATTCTCCCTTTCCTTCCCTCTCCATCGTTTTCCCTCCCTCCCTCTTTCATTATAATCACAATCATACTATCTGCATTTTAGTCTTGCTTTTCTCGAAATTTATCCCTTAAGGTGGTCACGACGGTGTACGTCATTTATGTTCGGTGGAGAGATTTGATCCAGTTACAAACGAATGGACCACCATGTGTCCTCTCCCTCGGTCAAGAACTGGGCTTTGTGTACGTGCTGTTGATGGTGTACTTTACGCGGTGGGCGGCCACGATGGCTCATCTTACCAAAACGAGGTGTTGTCTTACGATCCTTATACAGACACATGGAACAGTTGCTCACCAATGACATCTAGTCGCTGCAGTTTTGGACTGGCCGCGCTCTAACTTTACCGATCTCATCGTGGCCATTGACTTTCCGGGCGGAAAACGTATATGCAATATAAAGTTGACAGCTTAGCTGAGGATTTTTATATGGAGAACCATAACGACAGAAAAAAACATTGTGGGAATAATTAAGCAATATGAGAACCAACCAATAGGATTAAAGTAACAAGATTGGTTGGTTCTCAATCAATAAGTTCAACAATCCTACTGGTTGGTTCTCATGTTGCTTAATTATCATCACGTGTAAATAGATATATATAGGTTTTTGTCACACTTGTAAATAGTTACTCTGAAGATGTTGCACGTCCGCAACGAAACGTTAGTAAAGTTATTTTAAATGCCTTGTTTTTTCTGTCCTTATTGTTCTCCATGTAAAAATCCTGAGCTGGGCTCTCATCTTTATATTGCGTTTACCGTTTTCAATCTAATGACATTTCGCCATTGACACTTCAAGGCCCAAAAAAGGACAGGCAAAACTGCAAAATGTTGCAGTGTAAACGTCGTTGGTGACAGTAGAGACCTTAAGCAACCGACTTTCTTGAGTCACAGACGTCAACCGGAAGATTCGATGAATAGGTGTTTTTGATATTTGGGTCGTTGAATAGATTGTGTTGTGCGAGCAAAGATGATGAATAACCTCATAATCCCAGGTGAGATAATACTACTTCTAATCAGCGAGACAGTGGTGAACTTAACTGATAGATGTTGACGTTCTAGGAGTAGACGGCGTCTTTAGACCGTGGAAACGCTGTCAGTGACGTATGTATAGAATGAAAACGGCGTTTTACATGTTAGACGACGTCCTTGAGATTTGAAATTATTCGTTTTCTTTGTTTTACATGAAAAATTCTTTTGAAAGAGAAAGCCGTCCGTGGCTCAACAACGCTTGTTGCTTAAGCTCTCTAGTGTTGGGTTAACTATGATGTAAGGATGTACGGTATGTAGGTAGGTTGGTGTTTGTAAATCACATGTCCACACGGTTCTCGAGCTTTAAAGTCAAGTAAGTTTTCTATGTAAACGTCTAACGGGAATCAACCCCGATAACCCCAATCAGATGCAGCAATAGTTAGGTCTTTATATTAGGACCATTTGTTCCCGTTTACAAATGGCTCTTGCGTTATACTGGTAGGAACTTGGGTTCAGCAGCACACATTAAAAAGCAATTCAGTAATGGCTGCCCTGTATAATAAATATGCTTTTTTTATCATTCATGGAACTAATTTTAAAAATTTCCTTGAATATATTTTCCTCCTTGAAGTGTCCTTTTTAAGACAAAATTTTCTTGAAAAAGGAAATTTTCTTGAAAGTGGAAACACTGGTAACCCTCAGATCTTCACAGTGGCGTAATCAGGTCCGCGCTGTCGGAGGGGGAAATAATCGAAGATTTTCCGACAAACTATATAAAACATGCTCTTATAGTCTATGTCACTACTGTGTCCGTTAACTTCATAGACACAGTGGTGACTTAGACTTCGTACACAAATTGCATACATGTACCATTTTCTTTTCTCTTCTTTTTCAAATTTTAAAGTCTACAGTTCATACAAAAACATTGCAACAAAAGTCAGAGAATATTAGAATAAGTTCAAAATGACTAATAATTCATGTCGTTGAAATAAATCAGTAAGTAACTCGAACAAATATATACACTAGTTACGAGCTAAACACTTGTAACGGAAGCAAGACGTTTTTGAGGCAAGCAAACTGTTTCGGAAGTTTGTCGAGAACTAATATGGCTTCATTGAAAGCAACATATCCTTGCGAAAGACATGTTTCGGTGTCACTTCGCCAAGAGGAATTCTCACGTTTTTGAGATGAATATAACTCTTAGAACTTTAGAACCTGTTTTTATTTGTATTATGTTTAATGCACCGTTCTCTGTGACGCTTTTGTAAATTCTTTAATAGGAAGAGTAGTCATAACTGATATGTAAAGGAGAAGGTATTTTGGTTTGTAAAAATAAACTGATATTTAACAATGAGGCTGTGTGATAATTGTTTACTATACTTAATATCGCAATGACCAAAGTACATTATCATCTTTTGCGATTACTAACTAAAATATTAAAAAAGGTTTATGATAAAATAGACTGTTAAACATTTACTTGATCGAATATTTTCATCAGAAAACCGAGTCCTGGGTAGGCAGATTAGAACAAAGTTGGGAAAGTTCAAAAGGTAAGCGAAAGACCTTCGTCAGATAAAAATACGACGAAAGAGCTTTCGCTAGAAAGGTAGTACCTCGTTCTCTCAAACGATTCGATAACAACCATAATAATCATAGTAATAATAGAAAAAACCGAGGAGTCTTTGTCAAGATGACACGTAATCAAAACAGTTGACGTTCTCTGACAATTTATTTGAACAACCTATCGACTGTCAGTCTACAGTCGAAGACTTAACCTGTCGAACACTGTGGACTGACAGTCGAAAGCTTGTTCGAATAAATTGTTTTTGTCATAGAACGTTATAATTATTGTAATTACATAGCGATAATGATAATAATGATAATGATGATGATAATAGTAATAGTTGAATCACAGTGTTAGACGTAAAAATCGCTCAAATTGATGAAAGTGCGCCAACAAAAAAAATAAATGCTGATCAACGGAAAGCGAGATCCTCAGGGGTGACCTATTTATCAGTAGTTTTCGTACAGACCAAAAAACGAAACAGTCGAAAGAACAAGGGCTACGCGAGGTGTAAATACTTTCCCGCCTGGACCGAACTAACAAGGCAAATAAAGAATTTTTTAGATTGCTTTTTAAAGCATTTCCTTTCCCTTCATCAACAGTGTTCACGGTGGATAATGGCAGTTGACGAAGGATAATGGCATGGCTGATCATGGTGGATCATGTCAGTTGACTGTAATCAACGTGAGATGGTTCAGGATGACGATGGATTATGTTCATCGATGAATGATTATGTATATCTATGCATAACGATGCATACTTGTGTAGATTAACGTATATTGACGTACATTGATGTTTGTTGACGTATAATAATGGATAATGATGGATAATGATGGATAATGATGTAGGATGACGGTGCATCGTGGATATATGACTCAAGAAGGGTCATTAGGTACTTGTAGTGATAATTATGAACAATGTGGTCAAACCAAAACTGAAAACGCGGCAAAATGGCGGGTATCTTGGTTTTTGTTTTGAAATAAAGAATATTACATTGAATTTTGCTTTTCTTTTTAATCAAAAAGTATTTCGTAAACATGACAGCTGGAATGATCAGAGTCCCGACGATTGTACCCTTGAGACCCCCCTCCAATGGTCGAAAAAACATGATAGATACAAGAACCCCAATCGAACTTCTGTCAGGTGAGACAATTTTGTATTTTCTTGCAGTAGAACAAATTTTTAAATCCACCATTTTCACTCGACCCCGTCTTGTTGTGGGTTGACGGCTTATTGAATGTATGTTTTGTAAGTCTGTCTTTATTTGTATGGTGAGTTAAGGAAAGCAAAGCGGCTTAACTGTCTCGTTAATATCACAGTATACGGAACGTACTGTATGAAACATTGGCTGTTGACTCGTTGTGATAGCAACAAATCATGTAAACAATATTCTAAACTGTGACATAGATTCAATCTGCAAATTCTGTAATTTAATACTGCGTTAGTTATGTTGGTATGAATTTGTATATTTAACGATTAGACTGTTGTGAGGTCAAGACTCCTAAAAGTTGATTTTATTCAGCATTTACACTTTCGCGACGAGAGGTCTCGGTCGTTTACGTGTAAAATAGTCTGGCGTTAAACAAGGTAAAACAGTAGAGTTTTAAATCACCACAGTCCTTTCCTGACTGGCCGTGAATACTCTACTATTTTACTGTGGCTAATGCCACACTATTTTACTCTGTCTATAAATGCCGGACTATTTCACTTTGTATCATACCAGACTACTTTATTCTGTCTAACGCCTTAGGAGTTTGCTCATCAAGGGAGACCTCTAGTCATGAAGGTGTCTGGGGACAAGTGGTTAAGCTGTTAACGGTCTATTAAACCCTTTTACCCTGTGTGTGCATTGCAACTTACTTATTTAAGTAGGTTATTCAATTACGCATTGTCCTGTATGTCCAGAATTCCAATCAAATGTATTTTTAATAAATTTCTTTAAACCCTATGGACAAACGTAAGTTATTATGATACATTCTGTTTACAGAGACTTCTGGGGCTTTGATCTATTACACAGTAAATGGAACAAAGCCAGATCCTTTCCAAAAACTTGGAGAAAAATTCACTTACCGGTACTACAAGCCATTCATTCTTGGAGCTGGTAAGAGGACAGTGAAGGCTATGGCAACATCAAGGTTAGTTGAACGACTGTGCATTGCTACCATCTCACCAGTGCAGGGTCCTGCATGTGTTTCAAATATGGATTTGGCCCAAAATTTTTCAACCATTTCAAATTTAAACTGGTTCAAAAATTTACTGTCTTTTTGAGTGGTCTGTGGTTGCATTATCAAAGCATTGATATTAAAAGCTAATATCTAACCTTTCTCAAAGGTGATGAGTAATCAATCCTCTTTATAAGACACAACAATAAAAAGTGGGTATGAGGACACTTTTATTTGAGTATGGTGGTAACCATTGAACTTCTAAAAAGTCTTCAGGGGTTGAAAAACCTTTGAAAGGTTCAAGGTCCAAACCTTTTCTTTTTTCAACCACCACTAGTTAAAATATCTCACAGTTTTGAAGTGGACCTGAATACTTACAGCTAGTGGTTAAGTATTTAATGATTGTCCCCCATGTGATTCCTCACTTTTTAATTTAGTTACACACTGGTCAGAGTGGTGTGCAAGAGAGCACAGTGACACTTTTTCACTCAATTTTTCATTTAATCTTTTATTTTACAGTGATGGAACAAGGGAAAGCTCAGTTGTTACAAAGATGTTTCTTGTTGAGGAAGCAGAGCTGGAAGAGAGGGGAGGTGATTTGGATTTAGAGAATCTACGAAACAGCAGACAACCAACAGCTAAGGTCAGACAAGAATATATTCTGAATTAGTGAAGCAATTGAATCATAAAACTAGCAGGAAAACAAAAATGATTATTGCAAGAAAGGTGTGACATAACACTGTACCCATTGTTTGTTGACTCTGTTCAATGTCCATTGCCAGCCAAGAATTTGAAAAAATATTAGACAAAACACAATTGAAAAATAAATATCTGGTAAATAACTCATGGTATGAACTTAAGAACAAGATAAAAGTGTGGTGATAATATTTAAACTTTTTTTCAAAGCATTTGTCAGATCAACTAATTACAAACTTACATATGTGTGTAATTAGTTGATCTGACGAAGGCTTTGAAATAAAGTCAAAATATTATCACCATACTTTAGTCTTGTTCTTAAACTCATATCTTGAGTTATTTACAAGATGTTTATTTTTGGATTATGTTTTGTCTTATATTTGTTCGATGTAATGATGGTGCATGATGTATATCATTCAGTCTCCACAATACTCAGACAAATGTAGTTTAGAGCTGTAGGAAACAATTAATCATTGGGCAGCACAACCCACCTCTAGCAGATCCAGGAGCACCCTCTCTCTGTAAAGTTTTGATTTTCTGAGGCTCTGAAATGCTATTTCCAGCATCTTGGGGCCAGTTTTAACAAAGAATATAAAGATCATAAACAGCATCACACCATAATTTTATACAGTAGTCCATTTCACCATTGTACACAACAGTATGAAGTGGTTTTCAATTACCCCTTCAATTTACCTTTTAAAATCAACTTTTTACAGCTTAATATATTTAACTAGCCTGTGATCATGAATGGTCAAATTTAAGTACAACAGCCAGCAAACCTTACAAACATTTTTTATTTCGAAATTCAGTACATGACACAGAAAACAAACAGAAAAGGAATTGTCACTTGACAATGTATTGCTGATGAGTCCCCTACTTGGAAGAAGTTTGTTTCTGTTAATGGGAGGGAGATACTCGTGCCACCTACCCATTTCCTATACCTCTGTTATTCCTATAAAGTACAGCCCAAGTACTTGGTCTAGGAGGTGAAATTCACTGGCAACTTGGCACTACTGGGCTCATGTCACCCTTCAATTGTGCCAATGGCTATAAATTTACATAAGTTAAGATCTTTTACATTCTGGTGCTATATTTTAACACCACTTGCCAGTGCTGAAGGGTAACAGCAATGACTTAGGAATAGCAACAGTTGTCCAAAGATTTAGATCCAGTATTTCCTCCAGGGTTTGAAAGGGACACTGACCCACTGACAGTGAAACCGTTTGAGTTTTGTGGGAGTGAACATGTATGTGGATCAGAGCATTAGGTTCAGAATCTAGTCAGACTGACTTACATGTGAAGACTCTGGTTAGTTTTTTGTTTTGTTTTTTTTAAATTTTTTTCCCTTTTTTTTTTTCTTAATCTTTTCTTTCGCTCCTTGTTTAGGGTCCTTCAGGTTTGTTAAACCCTATGAAAAACCTTGGCTTGAACGAAATTCATGCAACTTCAATGGGGCAAGCCCAGAATGGATGGATAAGCCATGACCATCAAGGCAAAAAATCTGGCAAGCTAATGGTTATTTTTTAGTAAAATGACATGAATATTTTTTAAATTTCATTCATCAATACAAAACAAGTTAGTTGTCATATGCTTGTCAGACAAAAACCAGAAACAAAAATTTAGCTGTGAAAAGACACCAAACTTTCATTTCAAAATAATCTGTAATCTCACGCAATTAAAAAAATTGTAGGAAGTAATAAAAAAATTAGAAAAAAATTTGAGAAATTAGAGGAAGAAGTAAAGCATTTTCAGACTCCTCCAGAATGGCATGGCTTGCTGTGTTGTAGTTTGTTATCTGCCAAAAGCATAACATGACTTTACTGCCTGACCTTTGTTGTTTTTATATGAAGACACCAAAGTAGACATTTCTTTGACGTGTTGGGTGCATGAAATAGTAGACGCTGAATTCACGTTCTGGGTAGCTACTGATATCCCCTATGGCTTTTACAAATTAAAATTATTTATTTTTGTGTGTTCTAAAGATGCCCAAGTGAGTAGTTCCTTGCATAGAAAATCTAAAGGAGAAACAAAGTAAGTAGCGTTCTGTCTAGGAATGAAAATGTAAGGTCATTTGCCTTGTCTTTTTGGATTTTTACGAGATGTATTCGCATCGTAGTTTTAACATTTTTGTTATTGCGACACCTGATGGCTAAAAATATATTGTAAACAAGGGTTTAGTAACATTAATCCCGTGTATTTTGGGTTTTTTGGCTTACCTTACAACTTGTTCTCACAAACTGTTGGTAAATATTCAAAATTCTAAAACCGATTTCAGCTATTATAGCATTTGTTGCGTTTGTGCCCGACGTGCTTTTTAACTCCTCCCCCCTCCCCACTACTTGATTGTAGATAACAAGCAATCGGTTATTTGTAACGTTTTTTTGCCAATTTTTACCGGGTTCCATTAGCCACGTCCTTGGGCCCTTGGCTACGGCGTTGTCTTCGTTTCTTTTCTCCCCTTTTTAAAGATTAACTCGTCTAATTTTGGCTTAATTACACGTTAAATAAATCAATTATTTTTAGATTTGGAAGACGAGAGGATGTCCGTTCACCAGAGGTACAATTACTGTTTATTTGAGATGATAATAATAATAACAATAACTTTTATGGCGTGTTGCTCCTCTCACACAATAATATAGAAATATTATAATAATAATTTCTAAGCAGGAGGAGTGGGTTGACCGAAATGTAAAACTTTACCACATTCTCAAGTTGTAACACACAGAAATATTAAATTTGAAATAGCACAAACCGGAGAAACTTCGCGGCATTCGAAGGCAAAATTCCTGCGTAAGTCAACGCGCTGTTATTAAGCGAAAGGCTTCCCATTACATCCGTGATAAAGCTAGGATTTTGGGTTAATTTTTATGACAAAAATGATACTTGTTGGGTAACAGTTCTTTTTATCCTGTGAAATACACCTGTCTCATATTAAGAACAAAATACTTTTGAGCCATAGTGACCAAATAGTATTAAGCAGATTCAGTAATTACCCCGATTCAGTAATTACCCCCATTTTTCGTTCCCTATTGATGTTTCCCTATACTACATTTCCATCCGATATAATACTTTCAGAAGTTTTAAATGGTGAATAAGGTTGATAGAGTAGTCAGAGAGTTATCTCAAAGGGTCAGGGAGGATTACTTTCAATGCGGATGTTGTGCAAACAGAGCATAATTGCTGCATTCCATATTGCCAGGGAGAACTGATAGTTTAGTCACCAGTTTAGTCTATGCGATCAACTATTTAGTTATTAAGTTTCCTTTTAGTTATAAAATGGATACACAAATGCACAATGCATTACACTTTAATTGACATACAGTATGCTAGATAATTTTTTTTTATATTTATTTAGTACTTAGGTTTGCTTTTGGATCGTCCGTCCGGGAGTACATATCAAGACAGTGGCATGCGGCCTGAAGCAGAGTATATGAAGTAAGTTACATGTAATCTACTGAAGTATATGAAGTAAGTTGAGTTACTGAAGTATATGAAGTAAGTTAGACTGCAGAATATATGAAGTAAGTTAGACTGCAGAATATATGAAGTAAGTTAGACTGCAGAATATATGAAGTAAGTTAAGTTATTGAAGTATATGAAGTAAGTTAGACTGCAGAATATATGAAGTAAGTTAAGTTATTGAAGTATATGAAGTAAGTTAAACTGCAGAATATATGAAGTAAGTTAAGTTATTGAAGTATATGAAGTACGTTAGACTGCAGAATATATGAAGTAAGTTAAGTTATTGAAGTATATGAAGTAAGTTAGACTGCAGAATATATGAAGTAAGTTAAGTTATTGAAGTATATGAAGTAAGTTAGACTGCAGAATATATGAAGTAAGTTAAGTTATTGAAGTATATGAAGTAAGTTAGACTGCAGAATATATGAAGTAAGTTAAGTTATTGAAGTATATGAAGTACGTTAGACTGCAGAATATATGAAGTAAGTTAAGTTATTGAAGTATATGAAGTAAGTTAGACTGCAGAATATATGAAGTAAGTTAAGTTATTGAAGTATATGAAGTAAGTTAGACTGCAGAATATATGAAGTAAGTTAAGTTATTGAAGTATATGAAGTAAGTTAGACTGCAGAATATATGAAGTAAGTTAAGTTATTGAAGTATATGAAGTTAAGCTGCTGAAGCATATGAAGTAAGTTAAGGTACTGAAGTATATGAAGTAAATTAAGTTAATGAAGAATATGAAGTTAAGCTACGGAGACAGACAAAACTGGCTGGCTGGCTGGCTGGCAGGTAGAGAGACAGAAAGATGGCAGACAGACAGATTGCCGGACAGAGAGCCAGACAAACAGATTGGAAGGCAGGTAGGCAGGGATTTGTGCAGGCAGACATGTGGATGGAGACTGGGCTGGACGGACCTCAGACAGAGAGATGGATAGATGGACCGATGGATGCATGGATAGACCGGTCAATTCATGGAGAGACGAACGTAAGGATGGACTGACGGATCGTAGTACAGGCAAATGGGTGGACGGACAGAGAGATGGACAGACATGTTGACAGACAGACACACACACACACACACACAAGTAGATCGACCAACGATCACTGCAGATACACACAATGGAAAAACTTTATATTCAATACTTTACGTAGATTTTTCGTTTACTAGATGTATTTACTGTTTTGCTCCTCGTCCATCCGACCCGTACTCAACTTTCTGTAATGACTGTGGATCCCCATTACCTCAGCCAGCTGCCTCAAGGGTTCCTCCGCCACATTCTGACAAGGTGAGTCAAGTCACTTGTTTGAGTGAAATTAGTGGTGAATCTAGGTCATTCGTATTTTGACAAACGAGTGCCAAGTTTATCGCTCAGCAGTATCAATGTTAATTTAACCTGAATTAGAATAAATAATTCACGTCCAACATATTCCTAAGCGAAGTTTATTTTCGTTTTAGCTTGGCATGTGTAAGGTTTGTCATTCGATGGTTCCGCTCAACGCTCCCTCTTGTGTGATTTGCGAAGCAGCCATGGCACCGCAGTGGCTAACCCAAGGATCTCCAAGACCCCTGGTACACAATTCATTCGGTTTCACATGGCAGGATTGATAAAACAAACGTTTTGTGTATTTAAATAATGTTATTACCGTTCCAGGATAAACATGTGTGCGATATTTGCGATACGGTTAACCCGCTGGATGTGACTACGTGTGTGGCCTGTGGAAGTAAACTTCCCCTCAAATCCAAGGTACCTTAACAATATTTTGAATGATTTTTCTGTTCTTCTGTTTGTTCGGTACGTGCGTTAAATGGCAATTACCTATTCTTCTTGTGAGAGTAGCTAATAATTTTTTTTTTCACTTTGTGTCACTTCGCTTCATTTTACATCAATTTCCTTTCACTTCACTTTCACTTCACTTTACTTCACTTTACTTCACTTCACCTCATTTCCCTTCACTTTACTTCACTTCCTTTCACTTCACTTCACTTCACTTCCTTTCATTCATTTCACTTCACCTCACTCCTCCTCAGCTCACTTCGCGTTACGTCACGTCACTTCATTTTACCTTCACCTTCACCTCACCTCACTTCTTTTCATTTCACTTCACCTCATCTCTCCTTATCTCAATTCACCTCACATCACTTCGCTCCTTTTCACTTTTTATATGTTTCACTTCATTTCATATGATTTCACTTTACTTCAAGTTCATTTGACTTCAAAGTTCACTTTACCTTAGTTCACCCACCTTTTTTTAATTTTTTAGCAAATGCCTTCAGGAGTCTCTGCTCCACCTTTGCCCAAAGATGACGACTCTCTCATAACTTGTTCTAGGTGTTTTCGTGTTAATAACGGTGAAGCCAGATTTTGTGACTGGTGTGGTTCGAAGGTCAGTTCAGCTGAGAATATGATTTCTTTCTTTCTTTCTTTCTTTCTTTCTTTCTTTCTTTCTTTCCTTCTTTCTTTCTTTTTTCTTTCCTTCTTTCCTTCCTTCTTTCCTTCCTTCCTTCCTTCTTTCCGTCTTTCCTTCCTTTCCTTCCTTTCCTTCCTTTCTTTCTACTTCCCTCTTACCCTTCTTCGGTCCATCCATATGTGCGTCTTCCTGGCACACCTTCCATCAATCTTTCCTTCCACTCTAAAACCAATGATAAACACTAATTACAAATAAACATTTTACAGCCTATACCGTATACCAGTTACCTGATCTGTTCAAGATGTAAAGCTAGCAATCAACCCTATTCCAAGTACTGTTCTTCGTGTGCGTGTCACATAGATCCCCCGCCACGTGTAAATTCATCGAGGTATAGTAAGCAAATCACAACCTGTCGAAAATTATATTAATTGATTAGGGTTTACAAATTTCCTGTTGGCTAGAGATGTGCTGGATACAATTTTATGCGGTTTTCTTTCATTTTTTTATTGGCCTGTGTAGTCAAGATTGGAAATTAATAGAAGACTATTTAATTCGTACTACAAAGACGTATATCGTTAACGACAGCAGCACTTTACATCATGTCTAAATTTTAACATGCATGCAAACTTAAACTGTTTAGTTTAAGTAAAATATTTATTTAAAACTGATATAAAACGTTAAAAATATGTAAATTTTGGGTTCCTACGGTGAACCTTCTTCAGGATAGACTCTCATAGAGTCTATCCTTAAGAAGGTTCACTGTAGGAACCCAAAATGTATGTATGACTGTCTATCCTGAAGAAATTTCACAGCAGGAACCGAAAATTTATATACTTTTAATATTTTAAATCAGTTTTAAATAAATATTTTACTTATACCATGCTCATTGATCGCCTTGGAAGTATTTTCAAACTGTTTACTTCGAACAGTGTTTTAAATGACTACAAACTGAAAAGGGCGATCTGAAAATCAACTTTAAATTTTCGTATGTCTTCCTTGGGCACAATAAAATTGATGTACGTTACCCGCTGCCAGGTGTTCTGCGGTAAACATCTCGATTTTTGTACTCCCACGCGATGACCGTTCGCCCAAAAAAAACGGACTTTGGTACTTGGCATTAATAAGATAAAATTGGTTTTGTACTTTTCCAGCTCGACATCATGTAGCAGCCGATCTGGTTAAGGATCGAAGTCGCACGCGAGACTTTTTGCCCGTGGTTAAACTCAAACGTGTGCTCGATATTACATCGACCCCTGTTCTTCAGGTTCTGTTTCCTCTTTCTTTTGACAGACTGACGGATGGAGTTCTAGGGACCCTGGTTGAAAAGGAGAAAGTACCTCAGGTGTGACAGTCGCCGTAAACGTTTGTCAACAATTGTTCTCAAGTTTGATTGTTGTGTCACCATGTATCATACCTATAGATACGATATATCACTATATATCGTACCTATTGATACGATATATCACCATGTATCACACCTACAGATACCGGTCTTGGGACGCGGATATTTGCAGGTTTAAAAACAGAGGCGAACTGAGGAAGGGGACAGGGGGTTCAACTGGCCCTGGGCACGAAATATAGACGGCACCAAATTATGATGTTAAAAATTTTGTTTTTATAAATATAAAAGTAATGTACACAATATCGCAAAGGGCATTGCAATCTTATCCCCCTGATTATTGTTATACCGTCGTTGGCATCTTTTTCGATACTTTTCAAGTTGGCGATGGAGGAAGGGGGGCCACAAGTTAAGCTTGGCCCTAAATGTCTAGAGAGCTCACTACGGCATCGTGTAGAACCTGTGTTGTGAGTAATTACTTCATGCTAAAGCTGACAGAATATCGTGAGCCCTCGGTCGGACATCTGTGTGCTTTTCGTTTGAACAAGTAAACATTGTCTCGAGGTATCAGTCGTAATTACCTGCTCTCTTTCTTTTGAAATGCACATGAAGTATTGTGGACATTTAAGGAAAAACACAAGGGTTGGAATAGTCGGTTCGCCCTACTACGTCAGCTGAATACAACTACGAGAATACTTTGCCGTCTTTTTTCATTTTGATGCAAACATTGAATTCCCAAAGCGAATGGAAAGACAATTACTCCGGTTAGTTATTTTTAAACACTATTGGTAAAACCATTCATAATGTTAATATTGTTTATTTAGAAACTCAGTTCAAACAAACTGACAACATGGATCCCTGTTGATATTCCTCGTATGTCTGTCGACACCGTGCATCAGTCCACTCAAACTGGAGGGTTATTTTACCCTTCTAGTGCGGCAATTGGTAAGCAACAGAAACTTGTAGAAGAAGAAAGAGCCCGAATAGAGAACCTGAGGGATAGAAGACCAACCTTGGCTGCTGTGAGCCCTGGAAGAGGTAGGGAACATGGGACAATTTTAGAGTGAATAGAAAGTGCATACTGTGCTTAGTTGGTGCAGTTGGAAAATAGGAAACAAGGTTATGAAAAGTTGGTTTAGCCTCCCCTCCTCTCCTCTCTTCTCCTCTCCTCTCCTCTCTTCTCCTCTCCTCTCCTCTCTTCTCCTTTCCTCTCTTCTCCTCTCTTCTTCTCTCCTCTCCTCTCCTCTCCTCTCCTCTCCTCTCCTCTCTTCTCCTCTCCTCTCCTCTCCTCTCTTCTTCTCTCCTCTCCTCTCTTCTTCTCTCCTCTCCTCTCTTCTCCTCTCCTCTCCTCTCCTCTCCCCTCCTCTCCCCTCCTCTCCTCTCTTCTCCTCTCCTCTCCTCTCTTCTCCTCTCCTCTCCTCTCCTCTCCTCTCTTCTCCTCTCTTCTCCTCTCCTCTCTTCTCCTCTCTTCTTCTCTCCTCTCCTCTCTTCTCCTCTCCTCTCTTCTCCTCTCTTCTCTTCTCTTCTCCTCCCCTCTCCTCTCTTCTCCTCTCCTCTCCTCTCCTCTCCTCTCCTCTCCTTTCCTCTCCTCTCCTCTCCTCTCCTCTCCTCTCCTTACCTCTCCTCTCCTCTCCTCTCTTCCCTTCTCCTCTCCTCTCCTCTCCTCTCCTCTCCTCTCCTCTCCTCTCCTCTCTTCTCCCCTCGTCTCCTCTCCTCTTTTCACCTCTCCTCTCTTCTCTTCTCTCCTCTCTTCTCTTCTCCTCTCCTCTCTTCTCCTCTCCTCTCCTCTCCTCTCTTCTCTTCTCTTCTCTTCTCTTCTTTTCTCTTCTTTTCACTTCTCTGAGCTTTTACGGCAAGTTAGTCAGCTGGCTGTGAATGATACAGTCACGTACATTGACCTGTAGAGATGAAAGCAAATAAAAAGTACAACCGAAGCTTTTGCCAGGATTCTCGCTTCACTGGTTGAGGGGTGGTCGGGTCAACCACTAGTAACATTTAACGCCCAGCACAAACGTATTTCCGACCAGTATCTCTGACTTTGACACTTTTCGTGCTGACAGAGATCTTCTCTGAAAGCTAACACTATTAAAGACTCTAGAACGCTAGCAAAATTGACTCATCCGCTATCAAAATCAAACAACAGTTTGAATAACACATGTATCTTGTTAATCAACCTGCTGTTGTGTGGAGAATTCAGAGGGTTATCTTTTCTTTGATTTTAACGGGCACTCACTTTAGCCGGACAGAACTCTATTGGGCCATCAAAAATTGCGCTTTTGTGCTTTAGGATATTGGAGACAGCAGATGGATCATATCTGTTCTCATTTGAAAGCACATGCTCAGAATAATCCAGACTTCCGGGTCATGGTAGGGGAACCCAGGATTGGCAAGGTAGGTTAGCAGCTAAAGTGTTCTTATGGGCTATTTCTAAGTTTTAAACATGGTAAAATTACATCGCTTTTATGCTGGGAGACATATATATGAATGGCTCCTCAGTTGACATCCACAGAGGATCAAGGTAAGAGGACCTACACAGCTGGAACATAAATTGCAGCAATAACCGTGATGCGATCGCAAAATACTTGATCCTGCCAGGGAATGTTTTAATTGCCATAGGTTATTACCCTTGGCTTGCAGGATGCTCCCATTGACTTGTAAAATTGTCTGGCGTTATCCAAAGTTCAATAAGAGAAGACTGATCCTGCCAAGGAAGAGATTAGTATGGTATGGTGAGGTAATCTTTATTTAAACACGGGATCACTTCATTACAATGTTTTTCCAGTGATTCGTGTATTAACTACATACAAAAGTTCTCTAAATATTTAACTATATTTAACTATAAAAACTAACTGTATTTAACTATAAACTAATTTAACTATGAAAGTTCTTTAAAAGTTCTCAGACTGTGTTGCCTTTTAATATCGTTTGAAAGACCATTCCAGAGAATCGCCCCTTTATAAAGAAAGCTGTTCTTCCCAGCTTCTGTATTTGGTCTTGGTACATAGATATTAACATCCGAATGTTGCAGGTTATACAAATGTACTGAGTTGACATTTTCAAAAAATTAGTGAGTTTTTCCGACCATTCAGCAACGAATGACCGATTCATCTTATACATCTGCTGAATACAACAACCAGAATGGCTATCGAAATCTTTATTGTAATGTTAATCGGAGCAATTGTCTTTCCACTCGCTTTGGGAATTCAATGTTTGCATGAAAATGAAAAAACCACAAAGTATTCTGGTAATATTATTCAGCTGATGTACAAAGGAGAACTGACTTTTAGCACGCTTAATTTTACGCACGGACCGAAAAATGAGTCCAGCCGTATTTACATCTTATTGACCGAGTGTGAGTTCTGTACAACGAAAATATCGAACCGATGTTTTTAAGTATTGGCCGAGACGAACCCAGCTAGTCGAGGTTTGTAAACCAATCAGAGCTTCCCATGCGCCCCAAGAACAAATTCTCACGACATAAAACCAATCCTAGCTTCCCACTCGCTCCATGAACAAACTCTGGGATTAAGCGGCACAATCATGTCATAACTGTGTTTACATAGCCTGATATAAACACAGTAACTGACCAAATACTGTGTGCGTAATAGGAAACGTGTTTTATAATTATTAATGCTTTGACCTTTGACGACTGTTGTAAGTAGTAGGCACACAATTGAAGCCCGTAACATTTCAATAGACTTATGATAAAATGTCGATTTATTAAGACATCAAAAATACACAGTTTCTAAGCACTTTCTTATGGAAATGTTGTGGAACAACCAAAAAGTTACCAACATTTTGCAAATTTTAGAAAAGAATATAGTATTGACGTTTGTGGAAGTGTTGTGTTCAGTCACAGATAACCATCAGTTAGTTGTTAAGTTACCGTCTGATGTACAACAGAATGTGTTGTTGATGCCTTGATAATAACCATGCAAGGTTATCTTCACCAGCTACAGCTCCTTGTCTCGCATTGAGCTCACAACCAGCATCAAAATAGCTATCGATGTTTGGAGAATAACTATCTACGTGATATTGCAACCACTTGGCTGTACATTGAGCGCATTTATAACTGCGAATGTCTACATATTCTGTTTTCATACAAATACCATCTCGAATGAATTTTATGATGAAAGTTAGCTCTGAATTAATCAGCGTAATCAACGCCGCGAGTTGGGAAGCTGCACGCTGCTCTCCAGTGATTGGAATTAAAACTAAGTTAAATCATCCGAAAGGCAGAAGTTTGCTAGAAATACCAGGAAGGCGAGTTCAAGTTCTCTGGCGTGTTTATTTGTAGAGATTTCCGGAACTGGCCCACGTTTGTATTTTTCAAAGCAAAAAGGACATGACCATAGTCCAAACTGCTGCTGGTTCCGAAGTCTGAGGATGATTGTGAAATAGAATTGAAACACTGCACATCCTCTCATGGATCAGCACTAAGTTGTCGCGAGAATATCTCGTACACTTAAGTTGGATGAAAACTCGCCTCCATTAGGTAAGCAAAATTTATTTTCACAGAAGGTAAAGTAAGTTTTCCTCCAGTGATCTCTTGTGAAATACTGGAAATGCCATTTCTTGGTTCCAAAGAGTCAAAAATTTCCCAATGGAATATCCTCCTGGCTTCCTAATTAAAAAGAGATATATCAATCTGTCGAAGCCAACTGAAAAAGGTTGACTCGAGCGGGATTTGACTCGTCGGAAGTTGCTGTTTACTTTAACTCGTATCTATTTCTTTTTGCTTGTTGTTTTTCATCGCCTTGTACAAAAGTAGCACTTAAGAAAAGATCTTACAGTAGCCTATCTACGATAGTATTCTCTCTCACACTAGAGCTTCTCATCACGCCATCTCCGCCAATGAATTTTCTATTATCTCGTCCTGTAATTCGCCCTTTGAGTTACTCATTCGGGAGAGTTTACTCATCGGAAAATTTAAGCCTGTCCTTAACGAAAACATCAGATCTGTTCTGCTTACCTTATTTTAATTAGTCTTTTCTCCTTCCGCTCTTCTTCTGCTGTTGGGCTGGTTTGCCGGCTACCCACCTGGCAACAGTGCCTTACCTGTACATCACGTATTTCACTTTGAAAATGTTGCGCGTCGGCAACGAATCATCAGTAAAGCTTTTATAAACTAACGTGTTTTGTTATTTGTCCTGATTTATCCCGTCGTGGCAATTCATATTAGAATCTTGAGCTGGGCCTTAATATTCATCTTAACTCGTATCTATTTCGTTTTGTTTGTTGTTTTTCATCGCCTTCTACAGAAGTACCACTAGTGTTGCAGCACATTTTATGACGGAATTTTTCATATAATTCACACGTGACCAGGCGTGGTGTTGAATCTGTGGAGTCTGTTTTTAGATAAGCGTTTTAACAGTTTGGAATGAGATTTGTCAACTTGATCTGCGTCATGGTGTGTATGAGATGTGCGTCAAATATAGGTTAGGTTTGGCGTTACGCCCGGTTTCCATTAAATCACAAAAATCGTAAAAATCGTGTCGTAGCAGTCCTCGCGACCCTTGGCGATTTAATGGAAACGTGAGTCGAAGTGTTCTTGCGACTCAAGCGACTAATCGCAAATATAGGATTATTGCGATTTTTTGCGATTTAATGGAAACCAGGCTTTAGGGTTAGGGTGCGAAATTTCTTACCCGTCACGCTTGGTCAGCTTTTTTCGCAGTGGTCACTTATCTCGCTCCACACCGGGTTTAATATTCGAGGCTATACACTGACACAGCACAAAAAGTACACTCGTGTTTTGTCTCACACGGTCATACTTACTACTTGAACAATTGTTCTGATCCGACGCCGGAGTCACTACGTGACCAGGCGTGGTGGTGAATCTGGAATCTCTTTTTAGATAAGCTTTGACAGTTTTGGCAGAGATTTGTCAACTTGATCTGCGTCATGGTGTGTTGTGCGATCATATAAAAAAATCTGATCTCACCACACGGAGGCATCACACTCTGAAAGCAAAAACAGTACGATAACATCAAACAACGTGAAACTTGGCAATGACTGTAAAACGTCTTCTTCGATCTCTCATGCCGTTTTTGCTGGCGATAGCAGCCTTTGGTATGACGTTGAAAACCAACCAGGTAATAGAATCGTTTACTAAGCTAATAATTCTTAAACTATTATGTACAATTCCCTTGTATTTAAAGTGTATTTAAAGTTATTTTAAAACGGTAGCCCTTCAGCGTAGATAATGCTGGTTTTCAAGGGGCCGTTGCACTCTATACAAAGATATCTATTACTAAATATTTGCACATTTCTATTATACTTAAAAAAATAAAATACTACAGCAGTTCGAATTTAATATTAATAACATACAAATTTGAAGTGTAGATAGATTATATTAAGTTAATGAATGGTTTGTCTCTAAATTAACATAATGATTTTTGAGTGTATTTTTGAATGAGTATACTGAGAGTTGTTCATACCTGTCAAGGATTACGGGTGGTAGGCCATTCCAAGACATAGCTCCACGAAATGGGAGACTTTTTCTTAAGTAATTCGTTTTTGGTTTTTTTTAAATAAAGTTTTCTATTGTTACTTCTCAATTGATGTGAATCAGTATGACAAGTAGTAAAGAGGTCTGATAAGTAACTGGGAGTTATGCCTCTCAACGCCTTGAATGTCATAATATTCTCCCGTTTCCTAAGAATATTTTTATAGGTTCCCATTGTAGTTCATCAAAAATTTCTGTTGATCTTATTTCGTAATTAGAACCCGTTATCACTCGAGCGGCTGCTTTTGTAATTCATATAGTTTATCAATGTAAGCGCAGTTACCATCATTCCATACATTCGAACAATAGGTGAAGTGGGGCAGTACAAGGGAATTGAACATATTTAAGAGTGCTTCGTGAGTTACAAACTGTTTTGCTCTCCTTAACAGCGCAATAGCTTTAGAAATGTTTTTGCATTGAGCATCATTGTGTTCATTCCACTTTAGATTTTCATCAATAATAACTCCTAAAACTTTCTTATTTGGCACCTGTTGTATTGTATGGTTGCCAAGAATTATATTAGGATTACCGGAAAATTGGTTTTGTCTTCGTCTGGATCCGATCAGCATAAATTCCGTTTTCTCTTCATTCAGTGTTAACTTATTACCAGGTAGCCATTTATGTACGTTATCTAGATCAATGTTAAGTTTGCTTTCAATGTCTGCGGACGACTCTCCATGACAAGATAAATTGGTGTCGTCCGCAAACATTGATGCTAGAGTTTTATCAAGACAATTTGATAGATCATTAATGTATAAGAGGAAGAGTAACGGACCAAGATTTGATCCCTGAGGAACACCGCATGTAATATCTTTAGGCTCCGACAATGCATTCTGATGTATACATACTTGTTTCCTTCCATTAAGATAGGATTGAAATATCTTTAAAGCAGTTCCTCTGATTCCGTAGCGCTCTAGTTTAGATAAAAGAATTTTGTGGTCTACAGTGTCGAAAGCTTTTTTGAGATCTAGAAATAGAATGCCATTTACTAGACCATTGTCCATATTTATAAGGCATTGGTTTGTAAATTGTAGTAATGATGTTTCAGTTGAGTGAAAGGGACGAAATCCTGACTGTTGATTTGAAATAACTTTATTGTCATTAAGAAAGTGAAATACTTGATCATAAATAAGTTTCTCAAGAATTTTTGCTACTGCAGATATCACCGAAATAGATCTGTAATAAGATTATATATATAAGATTGAAAACGACAAGTAGGGATTCGTGTATACAATTCCCTGCTGCCCGAAGTAATTTGCTGGAAATCTTATCTAGACCTGATGCTTTACCTGCTATCATTTCCTTTAATGCCTAAATCAAATCTGCATTGGTAATATATTTGAATTTGAAGACGTTAGTTCCAGGAGTCACATAATATAGGGTCACGGTCAATTTGAGGAATATCTTCGGCAAGTTCTGGTCCTATTTTACAAAAGAAATTATTAAACTCATTGGCAATATTTTCATCTTCAGTCACCATATTGTGATTAATTATTATCTCTTTTATTGTAGTGATCTTTGATTTCTTATTAAGTAACTCATTTTTGATCTTCCAGCTATCCTTTGTGTTTGTGCTGTTTTGAAGTTTGATTCTAAAGTATTTTGTCTTGATTTTTCTTGTCTGCATATTAAAGTGCATTTGAAATCAAAGTTAGATTTCTTTTCTTCCAAAGAGCTTTGGAATTACTAAAAAATGGCGTTTACGCTCTTTCCTAACTAGTATGGGCAAATATGTGACTAATTCTGGATCGACCTTATGGCCAGAGCGAAGCGTGCGTGGTAACTCGACTAACTTGTACCATGTCCTTCGATTGACTACCACACATGATGAATGTCGTGTATTGTTTCTGCTAACAGTTGCCATTACTTTTTCACTATGTTACAGACGTCTGATGAAATATGTCCACGTGAAAATTCCGTATTAACACCGACAGGATTTACTCCACTGAGCTGTCTTGACTATTCAAAGAAAGGCTACAAGTCGTGTGGTTATTACCAAATCTACGACTCACAAGGACGCAAATTTGCCGCCTATTGCGATATGAAATCGGAACCAGGAGCAGTGTGGACCTTAGTCATCTCCTTTGCCCTAAAAAATGTAGACGTTAACCAGTTCCGCCAACCTCTACAAGTCAACGCTCCAGTGAACCCTAACTCGCCTTCCTGGGACCTCTATCGAATGTCTCAATCTCAACTTACCCATCTTAAGTCCCAGTCCACGCACTGGAGGGCAACATGCAATTTCCCAACTTACGGCATTGATTACACTGATTATGTCAGAGCTAACTTTCAAGAACTTGACATTATGAACTTTAAGGGAGATGGTGTTTGTCTGAAAGTAGAATATGTCAACATTCGTGGTCATCAGTGCGCTGAATGTACAGCCAGATGGTCACACTATGTCGATGGATATCCAGCACATATAGATAGCTTTCATGTTGATGCAGGTTGTAAACTAGATGCGTCGCAAGGAGCTGTTAGTGTTGAAGGTGGCGAAGATAACTTCGGTTTTTATTACGGCATCAACAACAAATTCCGTTGCACATCTGACGGTAACTCAACAACTAACTGGTGGTTTGGTGGTTATCAGTAGCGAACAAAAGAACACCCCAACAATCGTCAAGTTCAATAACTTTTTTTTTTGAAACTGTAAAATTTAAGCGGTTTTTTTCGTTATTCGACCAAATTTTCACCAGAACGTGCTCTAAAACTGTATGTTCATTACGTTTTAAATAAATCGACGTCTTATTATATGCTTGTCACAATTATTACGCGTTTCAGTTCAGTGTTAAAGGGAAAAAAAGTGGATAATCTACAGCAGACTACAAAACGTCAAAGATATATGTTTGTTATACTTGGTTTGTTTCATCTAAAATAATTTTCTTGTTGCTAATATGTTTTATTCCTGTGCCAGTCTTTTTGAATACCTGTATTTTTTTGTTGCTCTTTGATGGACGCAAGCTTTAAATATACGTATATTATTATATTAGTCATAACAGTTGATCTTTCCGTAGTGATGCTTGTAATTTTGCTAGATAAAATACCCTCAAAATTGCATAGAATAGCATTTGCGAGATTTCAGAGTTTAAGAATTTCCCGGGGCAGTATGCTGCTGGACCCCCTTGGTGAATTTCCTTTCAGCAACTGCCAGATTTGGAGTTGGATCCACCCCTGGGCTGGATGGGATAAGTGGAAAACTGCTTATCCAAAAAATCGTTAACGTCACTGCTATGCGTTCGTGTTTCAAAACGTTCAAACCTTTACTGCTGTCTGCCTTAACAGAATTGTTATTTCTTTTCCCAGCTTGTTGCCACGACTGTGCAGGAAGATTTTGAAGGCGAAGAGCTGACATTAACGGTGACTTTCACTCGACGACAGACCGTAAGTGTGTTACCGCTCGACATTTCCTTTATTACCATTAAAAAATACCTTAACTCACGTTTACTCGAGACCAAATTTCTCCGGATTCGTAAGCGATCCCGGAGACTTTTTCTTCAGACTCAAAATAGCCGTTTGCACTGAAGTAACGAATCCGTAAAAGAATCTGGATATTTTGAAACCGGACAGCTAAGACTCTTTCTCGTTTTTGTGAATAACAGCAGAAGTAGCGAACAGTGGACAATATTTTTATTTGGGGTTGTGATAAACAAAAAATGGAAAGAAAATTTTCGGTTGTCCAGGGTAACATTCAATAAAATTTGTGAGGATTTACGTCCATTCTTCGATGAGAAAACACTAAAAAGCTATCTGCTGTGCCATCATATTCTTAACAAGAAAGCACTGTTTGCGTTAACACAAGCATTCAACTAACCCAGATACTTTTTCCTGTGTAAACGACCAAACAATCCGAATATAATTTTTGTGTGAATCCAAATAATTTTTGAATCCGAAGACGTAATAGTAAGCAAACAAGAACGCTGACGTTGTTCGGTGAAAGTCCTTACACACGACGTAACCGAGCGTATTTTCACGGTCCTTAGGCTACGTTTACACAAGACCAAATTTCTCCCGATTCGCAGGGAATCCGGAGACTTTCTTGGGATTCAAAGTAGCCGTTTCAACTAAAGTAACGAATCCGGTATAGAAAGTCTTCGGATTGCACACGAATCCGGATAAATGTGAATCCGGAGAGTTAAGACTCCAGAGAAATTTTCATCATTTTTTGTGTATAACAGCAGAAGTAGCTAGTGGTGCGACAATTTTTTTTTTTATCAGAGGCTATAATAAACATCGAATGGAAAGAAATTTTTCGGGTGTCCAGGGTAACTCTCAACAATATTCGTGAGATTTACGTCCATTCTTACATAAGAAAGCACTGTTTGCGTTAACACAAGTATACAAAGTAGAAAACATACTCCGAAAATTAGTTCCATCTTGAACTCAAAATTTGAGAAAAACAAGCGGACACAGCGTTCAATAGTAATATTTCGAATTTATTACAAATTCATCATCAGACTAATTTACAAAAGCTAAACCTAGGTCAATATATAGGCACAAGCGTGGTGACATCATACAGGAAGAATGTGTAGGCGGAAGAAATTAGAGTGTGAATGAGTGATGTGTTATGTCAGGTCAATTGATGAGAATGTGTAGGCGGAAGAAATTAGAGTGTGAATGAGTGATGTGTTATGTCAGGTCAAATAATGAGAGTTCTTTGCTGGCTTTGAGTCCTACGTTTAGTTCTGGTTTTAGAGATTTGATGAAAAGTGCTTGCATTAGTAAAAGTCGGTTTTTGTTAAGTGAATTATTAGCATATAGTATTTTGTAGTTGTTAACGATGAGATTTGTTAACTTGGAAACGCGTATCTGAGGAAGTGTTTTGTCAGTCAAGTCGGTTATGTTTTGTGTGACAGTGTCTTGTGCGTTCTTGCATTCTAAAAAGTGTTGTCCTACTGCACTGGTGTCATGTTTAGTGGCATGTTCATGAAGTCTTGTTTTGAGGCACCTTTCGGTTTTTCCAATGTAAGAATAGCCGCATCCAGGACAGGTTATTTGGTAAATGGCATTAGAACGGACTAAAGGAGGAATTTTGTCTTTGTTGGATGTGAAAAATGCGATCTTTTTAGTGTCATAAATTACTACAAATTTAACCGGTCTTATAAAACATCGGTGTAATTTCTTTAGACATGACTTAACAATATTTTCTCCTTGGGTTCCAAGATAAGGCAGGCGAATCCAAATTTTAGGCAAATTATCATCATTGGTTTGCGATTGAGATGAAGAACAGGTTTTAGCAGAAGTACTAACTTTACGTTTAAATTTGTTGATCAGGAAATGTTTCAAAGAATCACGATATGCATTCCACGACATAAAAGACTTAATGTTTTTAACTTGGCTGTCAAATAAGTTTTTAGTGCTGCAAATTTTGTGAGCGCGATCAAGGAGTGATCTTATCCATGCAGTTTTTCTTTGAAATGGTTCGAAACTTGTAAAATGGGTGTATTGTCCAGTGTGTGTAGCTTTTCGGTAAATATCGGTTCCATCAGCAGATATTTTTATGTCTAAGAAGTGGACAATGTCATCTGGAAAGGTGTCAGCTGTGAAGTTTAAATTCTTGTCAAAATTGTTGAACGTTTTGAGTAAAGCCGGAATGTTAGAAGGTTTGATTAGTAAAAGTGTGTCGTCTACGTATCTTTTATAAAATTTAATGATACCAACGATCGCTGCGCAAGCTGGAGAAAGGAACGTTAGATCTGAAATTCTTGCTTGAATGCAAGAAAAACCAGGTCTATCCGAACTTTGTACGATGGAAGAACCTCTCGCAGCTAAAGAAGAAAAAATTGAAAAATCGATTCCTGAATTTCCTGGTAAACGACGCTATTCAAGACAAAAGACGAACTATCAACAATTTGACGACCACCACGCATGAACTCAAACATTCCCTCTCAACACAAACCACCTGGATGAAATTCAAGCTTATCTGCATCTCAGTTGAACGCATCATCGGAAAAGAAGTAAATCGCATCATTGCCCGCCACAACAAGAAACTATCCACACTAATCCTACTTAAACATACCGCTGATGGCATTGAAGAAAACCCTAATGAAACGGTTGTAAACCTAACAGGACAAACACTATCACAAGATCAAACGGATGTTCTCAAACTTGGCCTTCGATATGGACTTGCAACCAGACCTAACAAATTTGAAGTTATGACCATCGCTGAAGATGTTTGGGAGCAAATCTCTCGACAGAACTTGATGAAGGAAGGACAATACATACCAGATAAGATTAAAAACTCTCTACGTGCTTTCACTTTTAATTATACAGTGAAACCCCGCCTTACGACCACCCCGTTAATACGACCACCCCGTTAATACGACCACCCCGTTAATACGACCACCCCGTTAATACGACCACTTTTTTTTTCCCCGAATAAGACCTAACTTTTTTTCTTATCTGAAAACCTCGTTAATACGACCACCTCGTTAATACGACCAACGACCATATTTTGATGTCCCCTACTGTTCAATACGACCACTGAACGTGTTGAGTAATGCCATTTTTGATATCAAATTCCCGACATGACTCCTTCGACGTTACCGGCGGAAATACGAGTGTATGCACGCGCAGGCTATGAAAAGCGCCGAATCTGTCATCGATCCATATTTCACACTTTTTCTAATTTAATCAGTGCAAAATTTTCTCACATGTCTTGACGATTTTCCTGATTTATTACCTTTTGTTCGAACACGCTTCGCAGCTTTGTGTATAAGCACTTTTACCAGTCATCATGTCTTCAAATTGTAAGCGAAAACAGCAGGAACTTGACTTACAAAAACGTTACGAAGTCGTGATATTTAAGCAAAAGAACCCTTTTGCCAGCGCAAGAAAAATTGCAGAGCACTTTAATTGTGGGAAAACCCAGATTCAAAGCATCTTATTAAAGAAAGATGAGATTGTTAAAGACTATGAGGCCAATGTGACGAGCACTATCAAACGGTCAAGAGGTGCCCAGCATGAAGATATCGACAACGCTTTACTCGACTGGTTTCGAAAAGCAAGATCAAAACACATTCCAATTACAGGACCAATGCTTCAAGAAAAGGCTACAAAAATAGCAGAAGTTCTAGAAGTTCCACAAGAGAAATTTAAGGCTTCGAACGGATGGCTGGATCGTTTTAAAAAGAGATGTGGCATCAGGGCAAAGGTCATTTCAGGAGAATCAGGGGATGTTAGAGAAGAAACAGTAGATTCGTGGAAGGAAAGACTCCCGGAAATTTTGGAAGGACGAGAACCTCGCGATATCTGGAATATGGATGAAACAGGTCAGTTTTTCAGAGACCTTCCAAACAAATCACTGGTCGAAGTTTCCCAGAATTGCACCGGCGGAAAAAAGTCAAAGCATAGGATTACTTGTGCGTTCTTTGTCAACGCTAGTGGTGGAAAAGAAAAGCCAATCGTAATTGGAAAATCAGCAAGACCAAGATGTTTTAAAGGCATCAGAGATTTGGATAACTTACCGTGCCAATATTTCAACCAACCAAAAGCCTGGATGGAAGGTAGCATCATGATGGAAATTCTATCAAAACTCAATCGGAGACTGAGACGAGAAAACAGAAGAATTCTCTTGTTTATGGACAATGCCCCTTGCCACCCTGAAGACCTGGATGAAATGTATGAGCAAATCAAAATCGTCTTCTTGCCCAAAAACACGACATCACGACTGCAGCCACTTGATCTCGGTATTATTCAAGCTTTTAAGCTCCAATATTATAAACGCCTGCTTACACACGTTGTCAGTAAAGTGGATGAATGTATTTCTGCGTCGGAAGTATGCAAATCTGTTGATATTCTTCAGGCAATTAGATGGACGGCCATAGCGTGGAATGAGGTTTCCGAAACAACAGTTGTCAAGTGTTTCATCAAGGCAGGTATCTTGGATTCCGTAGATTCCAGTGACAATGACGTTGATCCATTTCCAGATCTTGAAAGCGAACTTGTTGCAGTTCAAGTCTTGGCAAATGAAACCAATGAAGACAATATAGTTGCATTGAGACAAGTGGTAGATGGATGTCTTGATGCACCATTTTGTCAAGAACTTCCAGAAAATTGGGAAGACAGCTTTTTTCGGCAAGTGGGATGTGAACAAATCGATTCAACCACTGCAAGCGAAGAAAATCACGAGGACAGTAATGATGAGGATGAAGAACTCCCGGCAGCGCCAAAACTATCCTCGTATCGAGCGGCAATATCCTCAATGCAGGATGCTTTGGATTTTCTCGAGCAGAAAGGAAATTCAAAAACGGCAAATGAGCTCGCCAGAGTAATCTGCCAAGCTCAAACCGATTGGCTTGAGTGTCGGAAAAACCAACGGAAGCTTACAGATTTTTTTAAACCTAAAGAAATTTAAGTAACTAATGTAGGGGCTTATTATCAAGGTTATTCATTTCATTTGGTTAATCTTGTTGAGTTGTGTTCAGTTAATAAAATTTATTTGTGAGTTATTTTGTGGTTTTAGCGTTATGCTAATTGAAATCCGACTCCGTTTGCCATGACGTCATTTAAGAAACATTTGTTACGTATCTGATCCACCCCCGTGAAAACGACCACCCCGTTAATACGACCAAATTTTTTCGGCCCAACGGTGGTCGTATTAACGGGGTTCCACTGTATAGACCTAGACTTGAAAGAATTTAGGTTAGATAAACGCAAGATCAAAATCCTAAAAGAAATCACACTCAACTTTTCCATTCTAAAACCGGACAAAGGCAATGGCATAGTTATTATGAAGCGTGTAGACTATTTCTCATCTGTTAAATCTCTATTCACCAATCATAAGAAATTCACTAAATTAATTTCCGACCCAACACCCGCCATACTTTCTTCGCTACAATCTTACTTACACAAATTAATGAAACGTAACGAAATTACTGAATCAGATTATGACTTCATGCGACCGACGGCTGCACACTTCGGACGTGCACATGGCTTGTCTAAGACACACAAGAACTATTCTAATCTTCCCACTTTTCAACCAATTGTAGACACTACCAATACACCACACTACAATGTAGGCAAATTTCTTGCATCTTTATTGCACCCTTTAACGCTGAATGAGTTCATTCTAACTGATT
Organism: Heliopora coerulea; assembly: GCA_030142905.1. Lineage (NCBI taxonomy): Eukaryota > Metazoa > Cnidaria > Anthozoa > Scleralcyonacea > Helioporidae > Heliopora > Heliopora coerulea. The sequence continues at coordinate 152,232 of JASJOG010000031.1, read as the reverse complement.
CTTTTGATGCCGTAAACTGCATTAGAAATATTCCCAGTGATTTGTTTCAAGAAGGTTACCGCTTTGTGTCTTTTGATATAGAATCATTGTTTACCAACGTCCCTTTAACTAGAACCATCAACATCATTTTAAAGCGTATTTATGAATCTAAGCTAATTGATACCACTCTGAAAAAGCACACACTTAAAAAACTCATCAAAGATTGCTGCAGCAAAACTCCGTTTTCTTTTGACAATGAAATTTACAAACAAATCGATGGGGTTTCAATGGGATCCTCTCTCGCGCCTGTACTCGCTAATATAATCTTAACCGAATTTGAAGAAACTGTCATTTCCAACTTAATCAACTCTGGTACCATTAAATTTTATAAAAGATACGTAGACGACACACTTTTACTAATCAAACCTTCTAACATTCTGGCTTTACTCAAAACGTTCAACAATTTTGACAAGAATTTAAACTTCACAGCTGACACCTTTCCAGATGACATTGTCCACTTCTTAGACATAAAAATATCTGCTGATGGAACCGATATTTACCGAAAAGCTACACACACTGGACAATACACCCATTTTACAAGTTTCGAACCATTTCAAAGAAAAACTGCATGGATAAGATCACTCCTTGATCGCGCTCACAAAATTTGCAGCACTAAAAACTTATTTGACAGCCAAGTTAAAAACATTAAGTCTTTTATGTCGTGGAATGCATATCGTAATTCTTTGAAACATTTCCTGATCAACAAATTTAAACGTAAAGTTAGTACTTCTGCTAAAACCTGTTCTTCATCTCAATCGCAAACCAATGATGATAATTTGCCTAAAATTTGGATTCGCCTGCCTTATCTTGGAACCCAAGGAGAAAATATTGTTAAGTCATGTCTAAAGAAATTACACCGATGTTTTATAAGACCGGTTAAATTTGTAGTAATTTATGACACTAAAAAGATCGCATTTTTCACATCCAACAAAGACAAAATTCCTCCTTTAGTCCGTTCTAATGCCATTTACCAAATAACCTGTCCTGGATGCGGCTATTCTTACATTGGAAAAACCGAAAGGTGCCTCAAAACAAGACTTCATGAACATGCCACTAAACATGACACCAGTGCAGTAGGACAACACTTTTTAGAATGCAAGAACGCACAAGACACTGTCACACAAAACATAACCGACTTGACTGACAAAACACTTCCTCAGATACGCGTTTCCAAGTTAACAAATCTCATCGTTAACAACTACAAAATACTATATGCTAATAATTCACTTAACAAAAACCGACTTTTACTAATGCAAGCACTTTTCATCAAATCTCTAAAACCAGAACTAAACGTAGGACTCAAAGCCAGCAAAGAGCTCTCATTATTTGACCTGACATAACACATCACTCATTCACACTCTAATTTCTTCCGCCTACACATTCTTCCTGTATGATGTCACCACGCTTGTGCCTATATATTGACCTAGGTTTAGCTTTTGTAAATTAGTCTGATGATGAATTTGTAATAAATTCGAAATATTACTATTGAACGCTGTGTCCGCTTGTTTTTCTCAAATTTTGAGTTCAAGATGGAACTAATTTTCGGAGTATGTTTTCTACTTTATTTTCTGAAATTATCGGCTGGAAACGGATACAAGTATACAACTAACCCAGATACTTTTTCCTGTGTAAACGACCAAAGAATCCGAATACAATTTTTGTGTGAATCCGAATAATTTTTGAGTCCGAAGACTTCTGCTGTAGTGTAAACGCCGCCTTAATCTGAGGGACGTCCTGGTCGCTATCAATTTCGTGAGTTGATCAAAAACCTGTTAATATAATAATAACGTATAAATAAAAGTTAAACATTAGATAATTGGTTAATCCTCCTTTTGAAAATATTGACAGCTTCCGACTTTTTGATTTCGGTTGATAGGTTATTCCAGGCCAAAGCCAAATGATTTTTTTTCATAAAATTAGTTTTTAGTTTGGGTAACGCGAAGTTAAATTGAGCTTGTCTAGTGTTACGATCATGAGTTTGGTTAATATTTGTGAAAGTCTCTGACAGGTATCCGAGCACTAGTTTGTTTTTCGAACTTTATACATTGTAATACGAAGTTGCTGCATTCTTTCCAGACGTACACTTCTGAAGTCTATTGATCTTAATCAGGGATTCTTAGAGCGAACATCATAACCCTCATTCAAACTTGTTTTATTTTTCCAGGATAACTCCCACAGTAAATCCGGAAAAGGTAAGCATAAAGATAAAAGCAGTACAGGAAAATATACGTACAGTAGGTGGGATTGTTCTTCCGGGAAGGTCATTTTGGGTAAACTCAACTTAGGGTAACTTACATTGAAACGAGATCGTAAGTCACTGTAGGTCAACTCACGTCAACTCGGGATAATTTGTGTTATTTCCAAGCGCAGTTTCTTCATTATTAATTCGTTTATATTCGTTTATTAATTCTTCATTATTAATTCAGCCGTTAATTCGTGTAATTTGAACCCTTCTTACCATTGATCTAGAGGTGATCAACAATACACGAACTCTAACCAAACTTGATGGGCGAGAACATTCAAGCAGTAAGGGTAACTGTAAATATGTCCAGAGATTGTAAAGTTTGTGTGAAAAATAATACCTTGTTTACTATTACACCGCATTGGAGGAAAAAGAACAGTTCTAGCGGGTAGGGAAGGGCAAAATGTCGTCTTGTAAACCTGTAACTGTGGAAAAGTCTAATTCGATAGCCAAAAAAAGCCAAAAAAAATTACTTTTAGCTATCGTACTATCGTCTTAGTGTTAAACAGGTACATATTTACTAACATCAACTTCTATTCCCTTGTGTAAATAATCCTCCCAAGGACCTAGAAGTCCATCTTGTTACTGCGAAAGTTAAAAGAAATGAGGGAGACGTCTGCCTGCATTCGGCACCTTTGCTGTCCTGTGGCACATGTGTGAACGTACCCAGGCATTGAGTGACGTTTAAACCACGTTAGACATAACGGCGTCAAAAAACTTCACATGAAATGCCGCTTGGATTGCGCTAGTGCTAAATTGGGCTCCTGTCAGGGGTGCTGCTAGGGTTAATTTAATAGGGGGTGGGCAAAATTGTGGCATATCCTGAGGTTTTTCAGCTTTTTAATGATGAAATCGGTGCTTACCACTAAGTGACATGATTTGAGATCACTGAGTAAATGGTGACGAGTGTTTGTTCGATATCGTACCACGAAAACCTTGGCTGTAGAAACGAATGTTGCCGAGATCCAGAACACGAGGCAATAATGTAATTGTTCAACGGGTTCAGTAAATACTGGTATGAAATGGGGGTGCCAGCCCCCCCTCACGACGCCTATGGCTTCTGTTAATAATATCACCACCACCCCTTAGATAAATTTCGCACGTGTAATATTCAATCCTATACGTGAATTGAAAATTTCATGTATGAAATTAATTTTTTATTTGTGAATGTTCCACTTGAAAGGTGAAATTCTTGTTTCACACACCAAGATTTCATATGTGAAACTTTGAAACAGTTCGTGTCACATGGGAATTGGGAATTTCATATGTGAAAGAAAATTTTCCAATTACATATGTTGTTCACATGTGAAATGAAATGTGAAATTTTCGTGAGGGCGAGTAAATACGATCATATGATTGGTCGGAGGAAATTGCCACTATACTGGTAGAATCCATTTGGCGACTGATTTTCTTCCAAGTCTGACACATATGCACGAGAAAAATGGTCGTTCGCCACCTGATCCTTTTAAATGGATTTGGAAATCAGGCCAGCTTTGCACTCGTTCTTTTAAACCTGCTTCCAGTACTGATTTGACACATTCAAAATGATCTTTGTGTAATGTTCAGGTAACTCTGGAAGTCCTGCAAAAAAGAAGACGCCCAAGAGAAGTGATAAAAAGAAAGCCACTTCAAACAAGTCAAAGGAAAACGCCTTATCTGTAAGTGGGGACAGCGATTTTGCTTACGGCTAGCTTTTCGCCTTTTTTGTTCAAGATTGGTAAGCAGTTCTTTATTATGACTTGTTACCCTTTGTTGAAATGACTAGTTTCTATTTAGAGTGAAACGAGGTTGCTTTTTAAAGAGCTTGGAAAGTCTGGAGAAGGCAACCCTGAAGAAGTTGAAAGGCTTATTAGTGAGGTATGCGTAGACAGATAGATAGATAGATGTTTTATTTGGTAAAACTTGCAGCCATAGGCTGAATTATGTTTACATTACAAAATGCATTCACTTCTACTATGTTACACCAGTTCTACAATTTTACCTGGAACTAACGGAAGTTTAGAAACGATAGGTAAAAAAATTACTCTAATGGACCATTTTTGGAAAGGTCGATTCTACTGTTAAGTGTTATTCAATCTAAAATACTAAAATTGGTTAAGATTTTAATGCGTTTGCGATAAAAAAACTGTTTTTAAAACGGTTTGTTCTGAAGTTTACATTAAACTTATGTTTGGTCCTAAGATCGGTAGCATAGGTGTTTCGAGGAGGGAGAAATCGTGAAGTTTGTGGTTTTCGTCACTCATGATATCCAGGAAAAGATTATTCGTTATCTTTTCTCTTCTGGTACTGAGGTGTTGGAGGCCAGTAAATATCAGCGCATCTGCATATGAGGTTCAGGGGTAGATTATTTTTAACGCTCTTTTTTGAATCATTTCCAAATCATTGGATAGGTAGTTGGACAGGCTGTTGTGAAAGACCGGGCATGCATATTCCAAGATTGGTCTAATACATATGCTGTAAAATACAATTAATTCCTAATCCCAACTTTCGCTCGTTTGAGTTTGCGTGTAGTTTTGTTTCTTATTTTTTTGTTTCGGTTTTTCCTTTTGTTTCTGAGGCATTATAAAAAGGAAAATCAGACTTGACATCATAAGTTAAAGTATTAAAGCTAGCTACAGTGGCTTTTTGTTTCAAACAAAAAATTAAAAGTCCCCAAATCGCTAAATTGAATTTGCGTGGTACCTACAAGGGTCCGTAAAGATAAATTGAATTTATTTTATTCCATTTCTATCCACATTCTTAACTTAATATATTTTATTTTTGAAATAAAATATAATAAAATAAAGTAAAAGTAGAAACAAAATGAATTTATCTATATGTTGTTTTTACCTTACTTTTTATTTATTTTGTTTTGTTTATTTCACATTTATTTCATTAATGTATTTTACTTAAGAAAAATTTAAAGTGAAAGCTTAAGAAAAGTGAAAACGTTATTGGTTTTTAGAATGTCTTCGAATTAAAAGTTTATATCGCTAAATTTAATTTTGAATTCTTTTATGGGCTAGACAAACTGTCAGTGGTTTGCAAGCAGCGAATAGATAGGGACTTGGTGCGTGGTAAATCGTACGGGTTTGGCTATTAGACAATTTTTATTTGCCTATTTGATTATTGAAAAATAAAAATCATTAATACCTGTCGAAATATTTGGAACATCCATTGCATGACTCATTGTCAGGTTTGGCTGGATGCCATAATGAAGGCTCGAGTCCATACGATGGAAGCCGAGCACCATGTAAACCATTTAGTAATTGTCGACGTTTCTCCTCAGACACGTGATGTCTGATGTTATCTTTTTATGAGTGTTGATGGAGCAACTTTGATTTGTGTCTGTGTGTTTTAAACGCGATTTCATACTTGGTTAATAGGATGCTGATGTCAATGGGGAAAATGCTGACGGTATTAGGGTTCTAACAATGGCAGTGCTTAATAACCATGTGGACTGTATCCCTTTGTTGGTAAACCAAGGCGCGGAACTCAATAATCAATCGAGCAAGTAAGAAAAAAGGAAAATAGTGTTGAGCCTTTGAAAGGACTAGTGCCGTTCAAAAAATCATGTCCAGCCGAAAATTTTAAAAAATATAAGATAAAACATATTCGGAAGAATAACGTCATCTTGAAAACTCAAGATATGAGTCAATGACATGACGAAATTTTCGTCGAGACTGTGATATTTTGACTTTATTTCAAAGTCATCCTCAGACTGAATGAGAATGACTTTGAAATAAAGTCGAAATACCACAGTCCAAAATTTCGTCTTGTCATTGATTCATATCTTGAGTTTTCAAGACGACGTTATAGCTCGGTACACACGGGCAAGTTTTCGTTGACAAGTCGCCCTTTTCAAAAGCTGGCATGACCAGCTTTTGAGCAAGGCTCCTGGTCAAGGAAAAATTGTCAAGGAAAACTTGGTGGTGCGTAATGGGGCTTACTCTTCGGAGTACAGTTCACCTGTCACCGTTTCCGTAAAACTTACACAGGGACGGAGGAGCGGAATTACCAGTGGGAGGGGGGCTTGAGATAAAAATAGAGCATTTTGTATGTTTCTCTGGGAAATTGCACAACAAGTGTTTTAAAGCGTAGTTGTTTCAACATTACATTTGGAAAAAAGTACGGGGGGCTACAGCCCCTGCAGCCCACCCGGCTCCGCCGTCCCTGCAATTAATGTTAAGAGCATCTAATAAGAAACATGAAGTCGAAGATTCCTCAAAAAGATGTGAGTAAAAGCAGAAAGCACAACTACCATTCGTCTGGAAAAAAAAATCTTTACCGTAATATGAAAAACACTTTATGAAAAACACTTTTAGAAAGAACTACTTGAAAACAACGGACAACGCTTGGGCTATCTATCGGTCCCTTTTCTAAAACATAGACTTAAAGTGAATTCTTTGCCAAAATATATTGAAATTTACGTGGACAGATATTTTTAAATCTTCATCAATCCCTATACGAAGCACTTAAATCAAAGAAAAAACTGTTTAATGATGTCTTTCTCCGGAAGCAGAAATGTGAAGTCACTTAGTGAATACTTCACATAAAACATGGTTTTAATGACAGCGTTCCATCATTTGTTTTTTATGTCCCAGCAAAGGAAACACCGCTCTACATGAAGCTGTCCTTCGAGGTCCCAGCGCACGCCAATGTATTGAAATTCTTCTTGGGTAAGAGACAATTCTAGCATGTAGTAATACACTTTTAAGATACGATGTATTTTCCGGTGTCATTCTTTGCATTCACAAATATGGTTTCCTGCTCGTATATATGGACCAGTGTTCATATCTTAAGAAAGGCATATCTTGTTTATCTCGTATAAATTGGCCGTATTGTATAATCTACACCAATAGTTATCCCACATGCATCCGTTCGTTATTCATTCTCGCAATTGTTTTTCAACATGTTTCTGTTTTTTGTTAATTACACCTTTTGCTGTTCATTACCAGAAAATATACTATCATTAACGCCAACCTCAAACTCATTACCGCAAAAATACATTCATTTTATTCAATCGACATTCATTCACGCAACCATTTGCATCAAAGGGCATTCTATGCCGCCAACAGACGACCATTAACTCCATCCTGCTGTACATTAGGGATAATAAAACTTCAATTACGCAAGAGAAATATCTTGTCTTATTGAAACTTTATTATCCCTAATGTATAGAAGAATAGTGTTAATGGTCGTCTGTTGGCGCTATGAAATGCCCTTTGATGCAAATAGTTGCGTATCTACGCTAGTAAACGTTGATTGAATAAAATGAATGTATTTTTGCGTTAATGAGTTTGAGGTTGGCGTGAATGATAGTATATTTTCTGGTGATGAACACCAAAAGCTGTACTATCGTATTTTCCGATAATATAGTAACATAACCCATAGGGCCCTCCTTGTTTTAGATGTGGTGCGGATACCATGATAACGAACAAGGCTGGTGAGTCAGCGTACGATCTAGCCATCAAGTCTGGAAACGATTGTGTAATCGAGAAGTTTACAACTCATATTGGACAAGGATTATTGGAAGAATTGACAAAATCAAAACGTGCATGACAGTAGCAAAACAACAACTAGCGAGGAAACCCATTGTGTGAACTAGCGAGGAAACCCATTGCATGGCATGATACAGGCCATGTGAATTCATGAGTGTTTTCCAAAACATTTGAAGCAATTATTGTCACGAATATTTAAAGAGAACCTCCTAACATAAATTTCCAAACCTCGTCAGTGATTCATGAAGAAAATAGAAAGGAAAATTAAAACGTCGTCTGATCTATATCTGATATAAATTCTGCTCCCTTTTCTCCTTAGGTATTTGCGGTTCCGAAAACATTGGCGTCAAATTTTCTTCGTTAGTTAACGCGCAAATAGGTTCAATTTTCGAACTTGCTGGAAAATTTGTCAAACATTCTGTCTGAATAATATTTCGTAGAACAAAATTTACATTCGGTAGGATATAAAACACAATACTAACATCTAGTATTTTCTATATGAAGTATCCCGTCTTGGGTCGGGACATTCCATTGGGATTACATGGAGTATCACCCCTTGGGTGGGGTCCACTACATTTGGATAGTATGAAGTATTTTGGAAATGGATGAAATAATATTGCAAAAATAATAATTTGAAAAACACAAGATTGACTTATTAACTTTTGAGTTGGTTTTGAGGGAAATCAATTCCCACAAACAACTAGACTAATTTAGTCAAAAAATTCATCAGGTTAAGGTTCTTCTTTTACTCTACAAACTGCCAAATTTTCAGAAAAAAATTCCATCGAACTCGTAAATATGTTCCAAAATCTAAAATTATTTTGTGAAAAGTCAATCCTGTAATTCTCGACAACAGCTTCAAAACTTTTAAATTTCTCGAAAAATTGTCAAAATCCATGGGTTAACCCCTTTACTTTTTGGTGAAATCTTTCCACCTTCGGAGAAAATGGAAGATGTTTCAGGGTCATTTTTAAGTATTTCAAAATTCCGGAATCCATTTAATTTTAAAGTAAGAGATATCATTTTCCGGAATTTTGAAATACTTAAAAATGACCCTGAAACATCTTCGATTTTCTCCGATAACCCCTTAGTATCTTTTCGACATAGCTAAAACATCCGAGAAACCCTAGTACACAGTTCACTTCGACAAAACCAGGTGTCACCCACTGGCACTTCTTGTTGTCTTCGTCCTGTGTGCAAGACTTGCAAGCACCTTAATCCCACTACCTCTATTTCGGCCCCAAAATGTAAGTTTGAAATCAAGCACATTTTACATGCGTTTCCTCCAACCTCATTTGCTGCATCTCCTGCTGTAAATATGGTAAACTCTACATTGGAAAAACCGGAAGACGTTTAGGTGACAGATTTGCTGAACATCTGCGTGATATAAAAAAACAATGAGTGCAACAAACCTGTCGCCAGGCATTTCAACAGTGCCAACCACTCCATTTCTGACATAAAAGTTTGTGCCATCCTCTCCATCACTGGTGCGAATGATACCCGCAAGAAACAAGAACAGCGTCTCATTTACAAACTTGGTACTCTCCATCCCCACGGCCTTAATGAACGTTTTTCTTTCATTTAGGTCCTCATCTGTCAATGCCTGCCTCTGCAGACATTAACAATATTTTGTATTACTTTTCTATGCCATTTGTGTTTAATTTTCTACTGTGCTCTCACTTGTTTTATATTCAGCCTGCATCCAGGTATACCCTCTTACCATCGGGTTTGTTGCTGTGTGCGGGCTCAATATTGAATTAGTTTTCATTTTGTTATGGTTACGTTTCTGTCATTGGTTAATTTTCCTTCACGTGACTGCTTGTATAGCTTGCTATATAAGCAACAAGTTTGTTTATTCTATTTCTCTTTCTACTAACTCTCCAGACGGAGGGCCTTTGCTCGAAATGTCGAGGATAGAATACTTTTATCTCTTTCAGATTATCGCAAGCGAAAATACCTCCCTTGGTGTTGTTTCATATTTCTTCCTTATTTGGAAAGTTTAAAATCGGTCGAAAAATCGTCAAAAACCATGGGTTAACCCCTTTACTTTTTGGTGAAATTTTTCCACCTCAAAAATTATCTAAGATATTTGTCTAGAACTTCTCAAATAAGGCCAGAACTATATTATTTGGCCCAAACTTTCATATTTCTATTTCATGCTTATTTCGAAAGTTTAAAATTGGTCGAAAAACCGTCAAAAACCATGGGTTAACCCCTTTACTTTTTGGTGAAATTTTTCCACCTCAAAAACTATCTTAAATATTAGTCTAGAACTTCTCAAATAAGGCCAGCACTATATTATTTGGCCCAATCTTTCATATTTCATGCTTATTTCGAAAGTTTAAAATTGGTCGAAAAACCGTCAAAAACCATGGGTTAACCCCTTTACTTTTTGGTGAAATTTTTCCACCTCAAAAACTATCTTAAATATTAGTCTAGAACTTCTCAAATAAGGCAAGAACTATATTATTTGGCCCAATCTTTCATATTTCATGCTTATTTCGAAAGTTTAAAATTGGTCGAAAAACCGTCAAAAACCATGGGTTAACCCCTTTACTTTTTGGTGAAATTTTTCCACCTCAAAAACTATCTTAAATATTAGTCTAGAACTTCTCAAATAAGGCAAGAACTATATTATTTGGCCCAATCTTTCATATTTCATGCTTATTTCGAAAGTTTAAAATTGGTCGAAAAACCGTCAAAAACCATGGGTTAACCCCTTTACTTTTTGGTGAAATTTTTCCACCTCAAAAATTATCTAAGATATTTGTCTAGAACTTCTCAAATAAGGCCAGAACTATATTATTTGGCCCAAACTTTCATATTTCATGCTTATTTCGAAAGTTTAAAATTGGTCGAAAAATCGTCAAAAACCATGGGTTAACCCCTTTACTTTTTGGTGAAATTTTTCCACCTCAAAAACTATCTTAAATATTAGTCTAGAACTTCTCAAATAAGGCCAGCACTATATTATTTGGCCCAATGTTTCATATTTCATGCTTATTTCGAAAGTTTAAAATTGGTCGAAAAACCGTCAAAAACCATGGGTTAACCCCTTTACTTTTTGGTGAAATTTTTCCACCTCAAAAACTATCTTAAATATTAGTCTAGAACTTCTCAAATAAGGCCAGCACTATATTATTTGGCTCAATCTTTCATATTTCATGCTTATTTCGAAAGTTTAAAATTGGTCGAAAAACCGTCAAAAACCATGGGTTAACCCCTTTACTTTTTGGTGAAATTTTTCCACTTCAAAAATTATCTAAAATATTTGTCTAGAACTTCTCAAATAAGGCCAGAACTATATTATTTGGCCCAAACTTTCATATTTCATGTTTATTTCGAAAGTTTAAAATTGTTCGAAAAACCGTCAAAAACCATGGGTTAACCCCTTTACTTTTTGGTGAAATTTTTCCACCTCAAAAACTATCGTAAATATTAGTCTAGAACTTCTCAAATAAGGCAAGAACTATATTATTTGGCTCAATCTTTCATATTTCATGCTTATTTCGAAAGTTTAAAATTGGTCGAAAAACCGTCAAAAACCATGGGTTAACCCCTTTACTTTTTGGTGAAATTTTTCCACCTCAAAAATTATCTAAGATATTTGTCTAGAACTTCTCAAATAAGGCCAGAACTATACTATTTGGCCCAAACTTTCATATTTCATGCTTATTTCGAAAGTTTAAAATTGGTCGAAAAACCGTCAAAAACCATGGGTTAACCCCTTTACTTTTTGGTGAAATTTTTCCACCTCAAAAACTATCTTAAATATTAGTCTAGAACTTCTCAAATAAGGCCAGAACTATATTATTTGGCCCAATCTTTCATATTTCATGCTTATTTCGAAAGTTTAAAATTGGTCGAAAAACCGTCAAAAACCATGGGTTAACCCCTTTACTTTTTGGTGAAATTTTTCCACCTCAAAAACTATCTTAAATATTAGTCTAGAACTTCTCAAATAAGGCCAGCACTATATTATTTGGCTCAATCTTTCATATTTCATGCTTATTTCGAAAGTTTAAAATTGGTCGAAAAATCGTCAAAAACCATGGGTTAACCCCTTTACTTTTTGGTGAAATTTTTCCACTTCAAAAATTATCTAAAATATTTGTCTAGAACTTCTCAAATAAGGCAAGAACTATATTATTTGGCCCAATCTTTCATATTTCATGCTTATTTCGAAAGTTTAAAATTGGTCGAAAAACCGTCAAAAACCATGGGTTAACCCCTTTACTTTTTGGTGAAATTTTTCCACCTCAAAAACTATCTTAAATATTAGTCTAGAACTTCTCAAATAAGGCCAGAACTATATTATTTGGCTCAATCTTTCATATTTCATGCTTATTTCGAAAGTTTAAAATTGGTCGAAAAACCGTCAAAAACCATGGGTTAACCCCTTTACTTTTTGGTGAAATTTTTCCACCTCAAAAATTATCTAAGATATTTGTCTAGAACTTCTCAAATAAGGCCAGAACTATATTATTTGGCCCAAACTTTCATATTTCATGCTTATTTCGAAAGTTTAAAATTGGTCGAAAAATCGTCAAAAACCATGGGTTAACCCCTTTACTTTTTGGTGAAATTTTTCCACCTCAAAAACTATCTTAAATATTAGTCTAGAACTTCTCAAATAAGGCCAGAACTATATTATTTGGCCCAATCTTTCATATTTCATGCTTATTTCGAAAGTTTAAAATTGGTCGAAAAACCGTCAAAAACCATGGGTTAACCCCTTTACTTTTTGGTGAAATTTTTCCACCTCAAAAACTATCTTAAATATTTGTCTAGAACTTCTCAAATAAGGCAAGAACTATATTATTTGGCCCAAACTTTCATATTTCATGCTTATTTCGAAAGTTTAAAATTGGTCGAAAAACCGTCAAAAACCATGGGTTAACCCCTTTACTTTTTGGTGAAATTTTTCCACCTCAAAAATTATCTAAAATATTAGTCTAGAACTTCCTCAAATAAGGCCAGAACTATATTATTTGGCCCAAACTTTCATATTTCATGCTTATTTCGAAAGTTTAAAATTGGTCGAAAAATCGTCAAAAACCATGGGTTAACCCCTTTACTTTTTGGTGAAATTTTTCCACCTCAAAAATTATCTAAAATATTAGTCTAGAACTTCTCAAATAAGGCCAGAACTATATTATTTGGCCCAAACTTTCATATTTCATGCTTATTTCGAAAGTTTAAAATTGGTCGAAAAATCGTCAAAAACCATGGGTTAACCCCTTTACTTTTTGGTGAAATTTTTCCACCTCAAAAACTATCTTAAATATTAGTCTAGAACTTCTCAAATAAGGCCAGCACTATATTATTTGGCCCAAACTTTCATATTTCATGCTTATTTCGAAAGTTTAAAATTGGTCGAAAAACCGTCAAAAACCATGGGTTAACCCCTTTACTTTTTGGTGAAATTTTTTCCACCTCAAAATTATCTTAAATATTTGTCTAGAACTTCTCAAATAAGGCCAGAACTATATTATTTGGCCCAAACTTTCATATTTCATGCTTATTTCGAAAGTTTAAAATTGGTCGAAAAACCGTCAAAAACCATGGGTTAACCCCTTTACTTTTTGGTGAAATTTTTCCACCTCAAAAATTATCTAAAATATTAGTCTAGAACTTCTCAAATAAGGCCAGAACTATATTATTTGGCCCAAACTTTCATATTTCATGCTTATTTCGAAAGTTTAAAATTGGTCGAAAAACCGTCAAAAACCATGGGTTAACCCCTTTACTTTTTGGTGAAATTTTTCCACCTCAAAAACTATCTTAAATATTAGTCTAGAACTTCTCAAATAAGGCCAGACTATATTATTTGGCCCAATCTTTCATATTTCATGCTTATTTCGAAAGTTTAAAATTGGTCGAAAAATCGTCAAAAACCATGGGTTAACCCCTTTACTTTTTGGTGAAATTTTTCCACCTCAAAAATTATCTCTAATATTAGTGTATAACTTCTCAAATAAGGCCGGAACTATATTATTTGGCCCAAACTTTCATATTTCTGCTTATTTCGAAAGTTTAAAATTGGTTGAAAAATCGTCAAAAACCATGGGTTAACCCCTTTACTTTTTGGTGAAATTTTTCCACCTCAAAAATTATCTAAAATATTAGTCTAGAACTTCTCAAATAAGGCCAGAACTATATTATTTGGCCCAAACTTTCATATTTCATGCTTATTTCGAAAGTTTAAAATTGGTCGAAAAATCGTCAAAAACCATGGGTTAACCCCTTTACTTTTTGGTGAAATTTTTCCACCTCAAAAATTATCTAAAATATTTGTCTAGAACTCCTCAAACAAGGCCAGAACTATATTATTTGGCCCAAACTTTCATATTTCATGCTTATTTCGAAAGTTTAAAATTGGTCGAAAAATCGTCAAAAACCATGGGTTAACCCCTTTACTTTTTGGTGAAATTTTTCCACCTCAAAAATTATCTAAAATATTTGTCTAGAACTTCTCAAATAAGGCCAGCACTATATTATTTGGCCCAAACTTTCATATTTCATGCTTATTTCGAAAGTTTAAAATTGGTCGAAAAACCGTCAAAAACCATGGGTTAACCCCTTTACTTTTTGGTGAAATTTTTCCACCTCAAAAACTATCTTAAATATTAGTCTAGAACTTCTCAAATAAGGCAAGAACTATATTATTTGGCTCAATCTTTCATATTTCATGCTTATTTCGAAAGTTTAAAATTGGTCGAAAAACCGTCAAAAACCATGGGTTAACCCCTTTACTTTTTGGTGAAATTTTTCCACCTCAAAAATTATCTAAAATATTTGTCTAGAACTTCTCAAATAAGGCAAGAACTATATTATTTGGCCCAAACTTTCATATTTCATGCTTATTTCGAAAGTTTAAAATTGGTCGAAAAATCGTCAAAAACCATGGGTTAACCCCTTTACTTTTTGGTGAAATTTTTCCACCTCAAAAACTATCTTAAATATTAGTCTAGAACTTCTCAAATAAGGCAAGAACTATATTATTTGGCTCAATCTTTCATATTTCATGCTTATTTCGAAAGTTTAAAATTGGTCGAAAAATCGTCAAAAACCATGGGTTAACCCCTTTACTTTTTGGTGAAATTTTTCCACCTCAAAAATTATCTTAAATATTAGTCTAGAACTTCTCAAATAAGGCCAGAACTATATTATTAGGCCCAAACTTTCATATTTCATGCTTATTTCGAAAGTTTAAAATTGGTCGAAAAACCGTCAAAAACCATGGGTTAACCCCTTTACTTTTTGGTGAAATTTTTCCACCTCAAAAATTATCTCAAATATTAGTCTAGAACTTCTCAAATAAGGCCAAGAACTATATTATTTGGCCCAAACTTTCATATTTCCTGCTTATTTCGAAAGTTTAAAATTGGTCGAAAAATCGTCAAAAACCATGGGTTAACCGCTTTACTTTTTGTTGAAATTTTTCCACCTGAAAAATCAACTGCATTTTACACTAAAATGACTGAAATTAGTGAAGAATTAAATTCCTTGCCGTAAACAATCATATTTTGAGCTTATTTCGAAAGCTTTAAATTGGTCAAAAAAATCGTTAAAAACATGGTTGATCCTTTGACGTTTTGACAAGATCTGGCCGTCTCGAAAATCAACTGCATTTCACCCTGAAATAACTGAAATAAATCCAGAATTAACTTTCGTAGCCTAAACAATCACATTTTCACCTGATTTCAAAAGCTTCAAATTCGTCGAAAAATCGTTAAATACCATGGATTAACCCCTTTACTTTTTGGTGAAATGTTTCTGCCTCAAAAATCAAATGCATTTCAACCTAAGAAGACTCGATTAAGTCCAGAATAGAAAAATGTATATATCAACCTTTTCCCGGGAACACCTTTCCTCTTGACAAGTAAAATCGTCTGCTAAGAATAATAGTAAAAATAGTAAAACTAACGGAAGACTAATCCCGGTGGGAGAGTGTTTATAGGGGAATGTGTATATTAGGCTGCGACACTCAAGGAATTTCAATTTGCGTTAAACTCTAGAGGTGCGTTGCAGTAAATTGGTTCTACTACATTCGTAATAAAATTTACACAACTATCCGCCTGGTAAGTTAAAGGGATGATGAACAGCATTGTATACAATTTTACAATATAAAAACTGGTTTCACTGGTTCCCAAACTCTTCTGGCTTTTAACACGTCGCTCAACATTGTCTAAACAATCAACTTTAGATCACTGTTAAAGCTTTAAAGATACTATCCGACCAGAGAGGAGTGAGATAGGTTTTGACCATTTTCAGCCCCAGTGTTTTCTCCTACTGAACAAAAACCCACGGGTGCTAACCAGAATAAAAGTCTGAGGACGCTGTCAGTGCAGATAAGATTGATCAATGATGTAGTTTCAATGCTATGACAACCCAAGACCTTCCGTTCAGAACCTTTCAGCATTGACGAGCGAAGTTAAAAGATGTCAAAGTCAGGTTCATGACCAAACACATACAACATATTCCACAGTCGGCCAAATCAATAGTAATGTTGAAGGCATGTTGAGCAAAAATTTAAGCATGTTTAAATTCCTTAATACGCACGCTCTCAAGCTACTCTCTCAGAAAAACTTTCTGAGTCCCTGACGGGAATCGAACCGGTAACCTTCTGATCGCCGGTGAGATGCTCTAACCATTGAGCTACACAGACTCAGACGGTGAGCGAAGGTTACATTTTATGTACTGGTTCGTATCGATGGTAGCTTGAGAGCGTGCGTATTAAGAACATTACAACTACCAAGCTACCACAACAATTACATCAATGTTTAAATTCTTTTCAACATCATTCAACACCGTTTAACGACGTTCAACGTTTAACGTTTAACGTTCAACATGGGTGGCCAAACGCGTTCAAAAAATACATGAATTATAAAGATACGAGTGAAACACTACAGACGGGAGGCGGGCGGGAGATAGGAATATGGGAACGAGGGCATTTTTCGACTTTTAATAGTGGCAAACTATGTTCCCTCAGTAGAATACACAACCATAAAATAAAGCAGACAAACTGAACAGGACATTTGCACAATCCGAATGTTATACCTCATCTTTCTAAACGCCACCACTACGGAAAGTTTCAAAGAAACATTATTTTTGGAAATTTGCTGCGCAGTCTAGGAAAACTAAAACAATTGACGGTAAGGCAATAAATTTACTGGCTCTTTACATGGATGTTTTCTAAGCAACTATCCGGAAATAAATAGTTTCTTATAAACACAGCATTTCATTGGTCGCAACAGTAAACTGATTGCAGGGGGTTAATCAGTTGTAGGATAATTCTACTCCACATCTTTCCATAATTGTAATGAATGCTCGCTCCTAACATTACACCACTAACAGTAAACTGTCACCAACATCTAACATAAATCAACACTAGTAATATCATTTTCAGCTTTTAGACCACTCCAAGTCTTCTTTTTTTTCCACCCCAAACCAAATCTAACTTTCTGGCTCTTATGGTTGAAAATCTATAAAAACAAAATCACGTAATTAACTCTAGCATGCGTGTTTTTGCTTCTACTTCAGTGGTTTCTCTAGGTAAAATACCTGGATATTGACCTTGTACAAAACCTCGAAATGAAATTGGGAGTTCAGACAGCAATGAGAGTGGGGGAACCGAGTGTTTAGACAGTTTATTTTCGCAGGTGACTACTGAAAATCCTGCATGGACACTGGCCAAAAATTACGTTAGATTTGTCTGTAATCACTAACAGGAAAAGAAAATAGTGAAGGGATTTACGCGAAGTTGCGGCTACATTTTTTAATGTCACCAAAGAATGTTTAAAACAACTCGTGGATATTCTAAAGTTTACAGTACCCAAGACAGCCCGCCATTCAAACACCACCTCCAAAACAAAAAGACATACTCTACACGGCTAACATTCATCGATCGAGTTAAACAAAAAACGGACAATAAAAGGACGCAGACGTTGTTCGTCACACTCATATACAACTGTCAAACTTACATCTAAAACTTTAAAGCCAACCCTAACAATAAAAATAAAACTAATCCTAACCCTAACCCTAACCCTAACCCTGACCCTGACCCTGACCCTAACCCTGACCCTAATTCTAATCCTAAAAAACATTCAAGTTGATGCTTCAGGCGAAGCCATGTCAGTCCAGCATACTGAAAGAAGTTCTTCCGTTATTATGCTAAGAGGGTGGTCACCATGTCGTCATTAATTGCTCATTGCGGGAGAACCCGGCTCCGGTCAAGTGTAGAGTACCCCAACTCGTTCGCTACTTTCTTTCAAACAATCACCTGTGTAATTACACGAAGGCAACTATTTGCTTCATGCTCAGTGAATATTGTTGACAATCTCCACTTCGTCCGCGGATCATTCAACCATATTCATATCGCTTGCGGCGAATAATTGTTAGATACTGTATTATTCCACTTTTCTTACGCTGTCACATTGCCGTCTGGGCTGGTAACCATACTGGCACACACAATTACACGGACAGCACGACATACTCACCACGAATGGCCTACCATCAAATGCTCAGGTTTCACTTTTTAAACCCCTTTCTTCTTTCACTTGGTTTAAGCTTTCTTCTATAAGATTTCGTCTATAGCATAAAGATATAAAAATATACAGGAACAAAACTTCCTAGGAATTGGCCAGCAAGAGCTGCAGTGACCACCACATACGTGTAATTTTAACCCTTCCACCCCCCCCCCCAAGGTGACCTTTTAGACCAGTCACTCCAGACAATGCCAAACAATTTCGTTGAGCAGAGAAAGATCTGGGGATATATAGGACTAAGCTAAACTTACTTCGATGGAAGACCTCCTCCAGGGGGTAGACCATCAATTGTTTCATTAGCCAATGTCTGCATGACATGGGTAAGATCCAGTTCCTCAGGATCACATTTTAAAGCAATATCTGAAACAGAAAATAAACAATAATTCCAACAAATTTATCATCATGGTTATTACCACTATCAATATTATTATTATTATTATTATTATTATTATTATCATTACCACTGCCATTATCATCATCATTGTCACTATCATCATCGTCATTGTCATCATCACTATCATTATCATGATCTCATCATTATCATCACTGTCACTATTATTATTAGTATTATTGTTATTATTATTTTCATAGATATTAAAATTACACTACCTCTTACTCGTCCCTGTAAGCACTTGTTCAACTGCTTTTCCTGAGAAGTAAAGTTGATAAAATCCAACAAAATTCAATTTGACAAGTAAATCTACAGACTTAAAACTTTCAAAAACACACAGTCATGGATGATGTTGTGTTTTGGAAATTTAGTCAGGTTCTACAGCTATCCACGGTTAAAATTACTACAGGATCATGAGCTCTTTTCAGACAGTGGTGGCTCCCTAAGTATTTTTTCCTGATTAACAGCAGATGATTTTACTGGCCTATGGGACATCTACTCACAGAACCTTGTCAAGATCTTTGCAAGGATCCTGTAAGAATTTTTACAAGTTTCTGCTGGATCCCTGCAAGGATTTTCATCACTATTACTTTTTTAATAAAGCAACAGCTTGCATGAAAAAGGCTAGCATACGTTATTATTGATTATACAGGTATGACACAACAGGCTATGCCTGCTCTGTTATGTCTTCATTTAAATTCACGGTCTGAGCTACATTTATAACAAAACACACATACCATACCATGACACTACTTTACATAGCATAGCATAACATACATGTAACCAAACATGTTACCTAACATAATGTAACATAACATCATTAGAACTTATTAATAATTCACTAAGAAAACATAAAGAAAAATCATAACTGTGACCAGGGCTGCTGAGAGCCATGATGGGCCAGGGAAAGATAAGGTAATAGGGAACCTAAACTTTTCTGACATCAAAGGCTGTAATGCATGGCATGGGCCCCTGGGCAGTTGCCCTAGCTCCCCCTCAGCCTATTCAGCATCCCTTAAATGTGATAAAGACATGCTGGATGTTTTTGACAAGCTTTTTGTTTGTACCTGCAGCTCAGACAATATTCATTTCCAAACTTAGTTTTTAAATGCATGTACATGTGGATTTATTTTTGAAGCCCTTAAACAAACTCACAGTACATGGGTTATCTCCTTGTATTTTAAGCCTGATAAAGCACTACAGCTGGTTTGGTAAACATTACATGATCAATATTTACACATGGCAACCACTTTAGTTACAAACTGGTATCAGCAAGGGGTCCTGTTTTATGAAAATAAAGTCAGAAAAGTAAATAATCATAAATTAAAAATCAAACTATGCAAACATAATCTAAAATCACATGACTAGAAGGAAAAACTGATTGTGGTAACTGCAATTTAACATGGTAAGGATGGCATCAAGCTATGTGATAAACTGAAGGGAGATTGCTTTCAGTTCAAGATAATGAGAGATCTGTTAGAACCATAGTTTGAGGTAGTAATATTATATAACCATTAAATTGAGTTTATATGAAGGAAATTTTTGAGTGTCAGAATTTTACTTCTTAAAACTGAACCAAGACCAGCTACAAAAAATGCAACTCTGGGGCCTCCTACTGGGAATCAAACCTGCATCCCTGCAAATATAGTGCAGTGATCAGCACCAGTGTTGGTCCCAGTTGGGTTTTAAAATGTAGGATTCTGAGTCTCAAAAATTTCTTTCATCATGTATACACTCCATTTCAGGTCACAGAGTGTAAATAACAAGTATTTACTTTGTAATTATAACCAAAGTTTGAGACAGCAGTATATTGTATTGTACTGGAATACATGCCACAGACTGTTTCAATAATCCTGCAGAATTAATTCCAACTTATCCCAGCATATTGTCAGAGCTGTTCCTTAGTCAGTTCCTTCTGTCTGCAATGTTAGTTCCTTCTGTCTGTAATGTTAGTTCCTTCTGTCTGTAATGTTAGTTCCTTCTGTCTGTAATGTCAGTAACAGTTCTGCAGAAAACATATGTTTCAGCCTGAAATATCAAACTCACATGGCCCATATAAACCAACATATCACATTGATCTAGCACAAACAAATCCAAAGACTGCCAAAGTCTAAATAAAAGTATTTTCTTTCTTACATTTTGGCAGGTGTCAGACCCTTTTGGCTTTTTAAATATCATTCAACACTGCCCATCCAGCATTGCACTTTTCAATAGGCTGTTACTGTCTGTTAGTTTGTCAGCACTGTATAAACTTGATGACAGACTGATCCGTGTGTTCTCTTGATTGAACTGTTGCAGTCTGTAATAACAGGTCAAGTACAGCAACAGTTTTGAGAAAATATGTTGGCAGTTGTTGGTATCAACTACAGCTAGATTGTCATCAAGGATTGCTGTAATTCTCTCAATATATCTGATATCAGGCATGATAAAGAACATACACTTTTTTCTGTGTAGATGGAACAATACAAAACCTCCAGACAGCAAACACCTTCAGGCAATAAACGTCAAATTTCCATCCTGAGGGTGTTTGGTAGAGATGCCACTTTACCCTAAATTTAGATGGCAAATTTGTCAACAAGACAAAATTTTCATGGTCTTTACCACTACATTTCAATATGTTCCTGTAGCATGTTGTCTCAGATGCCCTCAGTGCTCAACATGTGGCAACAGGAAATGAGTAAAAAATAATGACCAATCAATAATTTGATGACGTTATTCTCAATAAAACATTGAGATAGTTATAGCCCTTTCACAGCAGGATGTCTCCTATAAACAAGTTAACTATCTGGCACTAGCAAGAATGAATTAGCCTGGATAAAATGCTAGAAGACTGAGCCTGCTAGGAAATAGTTAACATTTAGCTTCTGATGTCTTTCCTTTGGAATATAAAAATAAAGTAATCTAATGTATGCACAGACATCTTTCATAATCATACTCAGGTTAACATGAAGCAAAAATTTCATGATTAAAACCTATCCCCCGACAGTCAACTCAAAAAAAACTGAGTTGACTTGAGTAAGAGCCAAACTTGCATCTCCAGACTTCTGGATCGCTGCTCAACCTTTAATCCATTTCAAGAGCATGAGAGATTCTTGTGACAACTTAGTGTCAGTGGATGAGAATATGCAGTGTTTCAATTTTATTTCAGTATCATCCTCAAGGGAAGCTGAATGAGAAAATTTCACAATTAAGTATATTCAAAAATTAACCTTATATGACTGGCACACTGTTGTTCCAAGTTGACCCGATAGTTTAACTGATGGAGTAGCTGTATAAAAACTCAAAGCTATGCATTTAGATTCTGCTAAAAGCCAACTATATTTTACATATGGTCTTTCACAGTGTAGGTAACACACAAAATTTTCTCATGCACACTTTGTGGAGAAATGATCACTACCCCAATTATAATTATGTACTTACAGTATCTTAATTAAATATGAAGCATGTTACCTTTTCAATGGCTTCTGGACAAGGTACAGGAGCTTTGGGAAATGCTACAAGTACAACACTCATGTTGTCTCGACTTCCCTAAAACAATGTTAAATTTGTGAGTGGTCAACATGGTTCACCTGATTTAAATGCCTGAATGAAGGCTCTTAAATATAATTTTGTTTAGCTTTTGCCCTTCACAAAAGCCTCTCTGGAGGAAAAAACCCTCTGGGGACATCCAAGAAAGGAGAAAGTCTAAGAATAAAGTGCAAAGTCAATAGGAAAGTCCATACCATGCATCTTCTTCACTAATTTTATGGTGTAGCTTATGCAAGAAGCACATGGTGGGCAAAATGTACTGCATTGACATCTCAGTATTGAACCATGAGCTTAGGAAACAAATGAAACAAAATGGCATCTGGACATCTGCAAGTTTGGTACTCACATATACATCGCAAGATATTGATAACATTTTAGTCACCTTGATTACTGAGCTACTAGGCACCAGAATGCAAAGGTTATAAATTAATTTTCTCCAACTTGTTTACAAAGTTTATGCTATACTTTATAATGTGACCACTTGGTTCACTTTTCATGAGTCTTCTATGAAGGTTCATCAAACTGCTTATTCAAATCCAATACATATGCATAAACAAAAACAGCAGCTGAAGATCAATGATACAATTACTACTGATTTGGCATATCTACTGTGAAACGTCAACTGATGCATGAAACATAAATATTACTAACTTTCAGCAATCTTTACCAGATCAAACTTAGAAAAATTTTCCCTTCAAACTGCATTTAGCACAAGAAGTAGTTGTTTACCTCTATTTTAAGCACTATTTATTCAGTGTCCAGCAACTAATATCAAAACTAACTTACTGTTTCAGTTTGATATGTCTTTTTTGACATCCAAACTCTGTGGAAAGTAAATCCTGCTGTCTGCAGATTTATACTTTCACTTTTGTCAGAAACCTTTCCCCAAGTACCCAGGGCCAGGTAAAGGTTAATCAAGAATTGAACTTCCAGCCCACATGGAAAGACATCAAGAGAAAATAGAAAGTAGGTTGGCATGAATAAAGTTTTTACTGACCACAAACCATTGAATTGCCACGGATGGTAAACACTGTACTCAGCTATCTCAAATTTAGTAGCTTTATGTCAGCCACAAATCACAATTGTCCTGTCATGCCAACAATGAATTACAAAACCTATCAGTGTTGTTTTTTTGAGGTTTTTCCATCCCACCTGAAGTGGCATTAAACTTTGAAAATCTAAAATCATCACATAACACTTCAGACTGACATAGATTTTCTGAAGAGATCTCAAATAAGAAAAACAAAAAGCACGTTTCACCGGAAGGACAAAATATCAGCAATTGATCTGAATAGTGTCGCATCCATCACACATAATTATGATGAAAATTTCTACTTCGCGTGATGCTGAGTGTCCAAACATAGTGTCATTTTTTTTTTAAAGTTTCATTTTGGTTTTTCGAAATTTGGCCCATGACAGAAATCTCCTGAACCCATGTAAAGGCAAAATCCCTGGAAGATTACTGGATTGGTTTAATTCAGAGACTCAGTTCGTGATCCAATGTGTAGGACTGACGCTCGACTGTGGATGTAGGTGAAATCAACAAGGAAACGGTTGCACGTCGTGAAAATAAGGTAACTCTCTTCCCAGTTCACTTGTCGATTTTTAAAAAAACATCAATCTGTTCGCAAAGACCTTACATAATCCCAGCTAAAACAAATCGATGACATTCACATGAGCACAGCACGCACCCCCGTGGGCTTTTCAACGAATAGAACGTGGCATTGATTTGCTGCGAAATGGCTCGGGAGGGCCAACGAGGACCTTTGAACGAAATGGCAAATCTAAATAGATCAAACGGCCGCTCAACACTTGCCAAACGTGGTCCTAGCCGTAGGTTGTCTCGCTGTTTTTGTTCATTAAGATATTCCAAAGATACAACAAACAGATACCTTTGTGTACTTACTTTTGCAAGGCATGTGTCCATGAGTTCGTTGCATACGTACACGAGGTCGTCGGAAATCATCATTTTCGCTCGGATAAAGCCAATTACTTCTTCGTTCGACATCACGTCCCAAACCCCATCACAAGCCAGCAGCAGAAACTCGTCGTCACTCTCTCTTTTCAGGCAAGAAACCTCGGGCTCTGGTGACACAAGCTGCTCTGTCGCGGAGAGTTCTGGCTCCATTTTATATTCAAAATCG
This sequence comes from Heliopora coerulea, assembly GCA_030142905.1. Classification (NCBI taxonomy): domain Eukaryota; kingdom Metazoa; phylum Cnidaria; class Anthozoa; order Scleralcyonacea; family Helioporidae; genus Heliopora; species Heliopora coerulea. The sequence continues at coordinate 127,858 of JASJOG010000031.1, read as the reverse complement.
CCCAAAGCACGAGAAACGGCCAACGAGCCATTGATACGTTGAATCATGACACTTCCCCCTGCCTTCTCAATTCGACTTTTCTCCTCAGGATTGACAGGTTTGTGATCCGATGTGGCGAACACTTGCTTGCCATTTCGGCAAAAGATACCTCTGGAGTCACCACAGTTGCCAAAATAGACGTGAGTCGAGGAAACGAGCACTACAACAGCGGTTGAACCGCTTTTCTCCCCTTCTTCTATGATGTTCCTAATGTTCTTGTCCAGTTGGATAAAGGACATCTTCACGGCCTCTTTAGCAAGATCAGTGTATTCTTGGTAAGAGTTCGCAGAATTTTGCTGAACGGCATCAAGAAGTTTTACTGCTTTAGTAAAGTTGTCGTTTGAAACTATAGCTTCAAGTAGATGCTCCGCGCAGTATTTGCTTACATAAGCCCCAGCATGTCCGTCAAAAACTCCGAAGAAAGACCATGAATCTAATCCATTCGGTAGACCTACTATAGCTACATCGGCATCTTCCATCTCCACTCGCCAACCTTGCATTGCTGAAGTCGCAAAACGTAACCCATTGCCGACGCCAGAGTTAGTTCTCTTCTCCACCTTCGGTTTGTCAAGGAATGCACCCATTCACAAGTCATCAAAAAGTTACCTTAATATAAACGGGATATTTCGGATGAATACTCTCACAATTATACCACTTCAGGTGTTACGAAGAGCACACAGTTTAGACTTCTTTGCATTGGAACTAAAATAAATCCCCGAGACATGAATTTCCGAGTATGAACACTCGAATTTATTTTCCTTTCGCTTCTAACAACAAGAAACCATCTTGTCTTCCGACAAGCTACGTAACCGTAACCAGCCCACCTCTCGGATGGGCCGAGTGCAACCGCCTCATAATTTGAACCCAATCCCCTCTCCAGGAACGCACATAAAAAATTAATCAGATCAAAATGATTTTCGTGATACTTGCTGTATTCCTTGAGTAAACACATGTGGAAATGTTTTGTTTTTTTTCAAAATATGAACCACCTGTCGCAATATAACTCCTTATTTAATCATTGCAGACGAGAAAGGACGCCATAGTTGAAATGCAAATAAATAAACAAACGCGTGTAGGAAGCGGTCAATATTGATATCAGTAAATTTACAAGAAATCCAGAGTTTATCCGACTACGAGCAAGGTCAATTCCCATATCGGAAGACCCTATATTTGCTGCACCATTACTTATGAGCGTCTGAGTTGCATTTTAACGTTCAGATTCCAAACAACGTTCTTTGTAATTAATTTCCGATATCTGAAATTGTTCATCTAATCTGCCTCCGTAGCACCGTATACACACGCCCATGCAATGCTCCCCCCTTTCACAAACGGAAGTTGCATAACGAGGAGCTCCAAAGTGACGTTTTTAACATAAAATATATCAGTCCATTTTCCTTACGAGGTATTCCCATTGCCCCGATGAGAGCAATGGGTAGCAAGCAATGGGTAGCAAGCCAAACAAGTCGAGTGGGCCTGGAGCCACCCACAAAACTTTTGTGTGGCAAGTCCGAGATATTTTTCACCACTTAATAAAAATTCAGACCATAGGAAAAGGAAATCTTCTTTCAATACATTTTTCACGTTTTTATGCTTTATTTTGATATTATTTTTCATTATTTCTGTGAGATGAAATAGCAGATGTTACGTGAGATAGTATGAGTTGGGCGATGACGGGAAGTTTATTACCTCTTCCTTAAAGCCGAATCTCTACCAAGCGGAAAACGTCGCACGAACTCGAGTTTTATTTCAGCGTCACGTGTGTAGAATAGTTCAGAGTGAATATGTTACTCGCGGTCGAGTCACGTGACATTTTCCGCCGAGAAGATATTCACTTTCAGTAGTTCATATCAATCATAAAGTATATCTTCTAAATTAATATTTTTTAATCCTAGAAAGCAATTACACGATTTTCATGCCTCTGTCGCATTTTCTATGCTTTCCGAGAACTCATTCGTCATTCCGTTTTAAGACTTTAAAATTATTTTCAACAGCGTAAGATCCATATTACTAGAATTTTGCTCAGTCATTTTCTTTTAAAGCGAAAGGAAGTAAACGCATGCTTCTTTTCGTCGTCATTAAACAGACCAGGAGTCAAAGTTCTTACTATATTTGCAAATTGTTTAGTTTAATAGCTGCTTAAACCCTGCTTGCATTGTTTCCAAAATCATACAAACTAAAATTACACTATTGACTGGCGTTTGTTCCGGTCGCCCACTTTCGGGGTAATTTTAAAATCTTCAAACCTTATCAATCGAATCGCTGCAGCTGCAATCAAATCCGGTCATCAGACTCTAACGCGCAGTAGTAATGACAGGTCTACATCATCGTTAACTTGACCTTCTCATACATGACGCAATCAAACTACTTATGAAAGTAGGGCTGTGGAAGCAGGTTTCAAGAAGACGTAGCACCGTCTTGGAAGATCCCATTGCACAAAATTTTAACTCTTTTATCGAGAAATTTCAGAAAAACGAGGCTTGATCCATTTCTTTAAATCAGACCAATTGTGCGGGAAAATTGCTCTCGTTGGTCGGAATCACAGCGTTCGCGTCCCCTTCCCGAGTCAAATATTGGCACACAAAATTATAAAAACAGCCAAACATTCCTTGACTTCCAAGACTCCCATCTCGAAATGATTATGGTATTCGTTCTTTTACTAAATATCCCGTGACAATGTAAGTAAATTCATGGATCATTCGAAAGGTTATCGGGAACTGAACCGCTGATTCAACCACTGATTACAGGTATATGCCGTATTTCATCGCTCGGAAAACTGACATTAACGGATAGTTTCGGGTTGAAGTTGAAAGAAAGAAAAAAAATTACTTTAAAAAAAAAAGTTAAATCTTGAGATTACGATTAATCATGTGCATTCAAATAAATGTTCTCAACCGGTTTTCCAGTTTGGAGAGTTTGCAGACCCCAGATGTCATGTCAAAGCTGCACGTCTCCCCCACTTTTTTTCAACATCCATTCCCAAATTAAATTTCCTTTTGTGCAAGTTTTCCGAGAAATATGAAACGGGGTGATGGTCCTTGAGCTAACAGGCCAGGTGGACTTGTTAACTATTCTTAACTTACAAAAGCGATCCCTAAACGCCAACTTCATTACGATGATTGTACCATTTCTAATTGGTTAAACTGCCTTTAATAGTTTTTAACTAGTAAATGTAGGTCTTAAAGCTACGGTATTTATGATGATGATAGACTTTATTTTAACACGCTTGCCTCGTCAACTGAAAGTTGATTTCCACAAGAGGCGTGTATAGAATTAAAAAATACAAGTATAAAATTAGATATGTTTATATGTTTACTCATTTGCTATATTTTTTCTAGTTTGTTTGTTCCATGTCTTTATGAATCTTTGCATATTCTTTTACTTCTCCTCTGATGCTGCTCATGTCGATAAATCTGATTGAAAGGTCGCCGAAAAAAACTAGCCAATCTTTTTAAAGATGAAGTCACACGGGATGATTTTAATGACGATTTTTAACGCTCACACCAGGGTTGTACAAGAAAGGTGGTATGAGTTCGTCGTTATAAAATCGTGATACGTCGTTATACGACCGTCGCATATGATTGTTCATCCTGGCGTATGCAATGTCGCCTCAAGGTCGTGGTTAGAAGGTATACCTGAGGATTAGGATTAGGGTTAAGATTAAGGCTAGGTTGGGGTTAGGGTTAGGGCCAGGGCTAGAACTAGAACTTGCCCTAATTCTATCCCCAAACTTAACCCTAATCCGACTCCTAACCCTGATCTTAATCCTAATCCTCCTTCTCAGGTATACCTTCTAACCACGACCGTCGCGTCAGTGGCACAGTTCTTCCTTACGATTAGCTCGCTAACGTAGCAACACTTCCTGAAGGTTAGAATAAATTAAACATGTACATCACAAAACGAACAATTGTATACAACATTCACATCGTTCCAATGGGGGCTAAATGTCATTTGTGAGCCAAGTTTAACAGAATTTTGCTTCCCTAACATGTTCAATAAATTAACTCATTCCAGGTCCACGGTACAAAGATTTTGCGATGGGCTGAGACCGTTTATTTTACGCGGTAACCCGTCATTGCATCTTAATTCTGAGATTGTACTGAAATATATATAGGTTCGGACTTTTTGTTTTTTCTTGGAGGGAAAAGGGTTCGTTTCTGATTAATTTTCTTTCAGTGCGACGGAGTGGAAACACGAGAGATGTGTTCGTGTGGTTTTAGTGGAGGAGAGCTTGGTCGCATCGTGTATGTTGGAGCAACTCCGCTTCGGGTCCAGTCTTCTTTGAATACTTGGATAGTCAAATCTGTCACATGTCCAGCGAGTTTGTTTGTCACGTGGGCGAGCACCAGCTGCGAAGAAAAAGAAAATTACCTTATATCCAAAGTTTTCTGCCTCTTTCTGCGTCGAGAGCAATTATTGAAGACTAAATTAAACAGTGATATATATGTTGGAAATGTACGAGGTTGGAGGTATATTGATTAAATGATAGATGAACGTTCGTCAAGCTCTCACCTGGGAAAAACGATTTCTGAGTCCCAGACGGGGATCAAACCCGCAACCTTTTGATGACCTTAGCGGTTCCCATCTCCATCTGGGGCTCAGAAATCGTTTTTATTTCATAAACTTCCGTGTGATACCACGTTTTCGGCCACTGAGAAGATTCGTATTTTATCACACATGAAAAGATACAATATTTTTACATGTGAAGATATTCGTTCAACGATCCAGTGAAAAGCCACGTAAGGTGTTTTATTAGGTCAATCAGATCCAATGTTTTAAAATTCGTATGTGGGTGACGGTTTGTTGATTTCAGTTTGTTTGCCGGACGTTCATTTTCTGCGAATAAATCGAGCTTTTTTTGAAGGCAAAACTAGACAAAAACATTCCAGATGGCTGATCCTCTTTTTAGACTGTGTGTTAGTGTTTATGAAATAAACAAAATAACAGATGGGCGTTCGGAGATATGGAGTTTATCTTCTCGTGTTCAATTTGATCTACCACGTGTGGCAGATCAAACTGAACGCGAGAAGATAAATTCCATATCTCCGCACGCCCATGTGTTATTCTCTATTTCTGAGGTCAGAGGTTGATGATCGTTCATCTACCATTCATTCACCAAACTAACCTGTTCGTCAGCGTCTCTTCTCACACGCACGTGAAGTGAACCAATCTAAAATATAATAAAATTCAGGAAGTTGGCCATAACTGAATGAAATTCTGAACTGAATACAGTCGAGCATGGGAATGTAACAACAGAAAAAAACCCACAAGGATTGATATAATGTCATTATCACAATCTTCCTCTTCGTTTCTGGAGTTTTTCTTTTTATTACTTTGGATATTAATAATAACACTGCTGCATTAATAAATTATAAGTGATACCAGCTTTCCAAATGACAATGTCCAAAAATGCTCGTTTCTGAACTCCAAAACACCATCAAGGGTTAAAGCCTACAAACAATATCAAGGCAGTTATTCTGTGACAGGGTGCAAATCTACCATCAAAATGACAACGTGTAACAGCGGCAACAGTGTCTGAAAGTAAGAAATACCAACGGTATAAAAGCAATACCAATTCACTAAAAACCATGCTAATTCAAGGTATATTACGACATATATCGCAACTTGACATCACAAGATAAAAGACAACCAATCCAGCAAACTATAGCAGAGTTCTGTATCAAATAAGTTAAACTACAATGCACCAACAAACGATGATGTACCAATTCATAAGCAGAATGCACAAAACGGTATTCATGGATCGTGCCACAGTCAACCAACAATGTTCCTTTACCAAACAACACAATTGCTTGGAACACGTCAAACCATGACTACACAACGCCTAAACCAGAGCGCGCTAAAAACCAAACAGTAGCAACACAATAACCTTCTTACACCAAAGCTAGGTTGTAACTTACATAGGCTTTACCACGCCTAGGTTAAACCACAACAGAACTTCACAATCACACCAGCACTACACCAAATCTTAACGCACCACACAAAAACCATGCTACGCTTAGGATGCTGTACCAAATTGCACCTTTTTGCATAAAAAACTATGCAACCCAAACGCCCACTATCTTACACTCTCCAAATACACGTCTAGAAAACACCAAATAATCCAGCATCAAGTCCAGACGACTATATAAGATATCGCTTAAGCACGTCACCTCGAAACACCACAGTCCCCCGTATGGAACGCACACATCACCGACACCACAAAGAACAAACGGTAACAGGAAGATCATACTGCACTATATCGTTCCACAAGTAATCATAGCACTTTCCGACAACTAAAGCGTAAGACACGATTTAACAGAGTGCAAACTGCAGAAGGCTTCAAAAGCAAGTCATTTCGTACCTCTCGCATGCATTTATCAACTTGGTTCATAACGCCAGGTGGACAGGTCTAGGAAGCAAGATTAGAAACGGTTATCTTGAAGGAGCGGCGATTTTAGAATTGAACTGATATTATGATAAATAATATTTAGATTTTGTTATGGTCTGATAAAATATTCAGTATCTAATTACCTGCAGTAGAACATGTCCGCTATAGATTGCCAGAGGAAGCATAGTGGCCCACGTCAACAAACCAGTCAAAACAGCTGCTAAGGTATCAGCGAGATAGTATTGACTGCCGAGACAAAACATAAACAAGGTCAGTTATACAGACAAAACTAAAGTCTCAACAAAGTATTTGATAGCTCTCGCCCTATGGCTGTTTATATATATACAAACAGATACATTCAGAAAAACGTATGCACGTATGTGTATATAAGTATCGCCATGTTTGTGCGAATTATATTGGTTGGTCACTCAGTCGGTTGGTTATTAGGTAGGGAAGGTAGGTAGATAAGTAGGTAGGGAGGTAGATAGGTAGATAAGTATGTAAGTAGGTAGGTAGGGATATAGATAGGTAAATAAGTAGGTAAGGAGGGAGGGAGGGAGGTAGTGGGGAACAAAGGTAGGTAGGTAGGAATGTAGGCAGAAGTAAAGGTAGGTGGGCAGGTAGGTGGAAATGTGAATAGATTGGTCGGTTAGTTGTTTGGTTGGCAAGTTGGAAAGTAGGTAGGTTGGTAGGTAGGTTGGTAGGTAGGTAGATCGACATATTAACTCTTACTTGTAATCTATAAATAATGTTGTTATTACGACAGCAATTGCTCCAACTAGAGCCACCAAAGCAAATGGATTCACTCTTGCTATTAAGATATTTCCCAGCGGAGGGAAAATGCCGCATATGCTGAAATGAAAGGACACTGGTTAATATGGAAACAAAGTGACTAATTTTTCGAAAAACAGATGCATGCAAGTATGGAAAACAGAGAGCTGGCTAACACCGACCAATAAATGTATGCACATTTTCCTTCTTTAGCAGAGAATCCCTAAAGGTTTTCCCCTTAAATACTGTACCACAACCGTATATTTCAAATATACATAAGACCCACTTTGTTTCATATGGTAATTGCGTATGGCATGCAGTTCGGAACGCTAGCTGCCCATGGTAAATACCTATGGGGTCTCAGGGAGATTTATCAGAACGCTTCCGTACATTGTTCCCGCTATCAGGCTGGTCCTCCGACGGCCTACGCCATCGGCCCCAGATAATCCATGGCATTATGTGTTTGAAATTTAAACTTTCACTCATTGAAAACTCATTTGCTGAAAAAAAGGCGTTTTGACGATTTTGAACGGTCAGTTGTTTTGGGAAATGTGGGATCGTGTGACCAGTTTTCCTCTCTCAAATATTGCTTAAAATTTGTAAGTGTTTTTTTCCCAATATTGTAGGATGCCCTTTCAAAATCCTATCAAAGTTCGTGCAACATTAGAGAAAACAAGACCATTGAAAAAATTAATTTTGACCGTTGGGGGTAACCAATTGCCATCGTCCCCTTTCATCGTTTTCAAAGCACGACCTTTCAAAGTGTCAAATACTACGTAGGGACCCTATGCAAACTAAATAAACCTGGCAAGAAGGGTGCTGGTGGTTGCAAATAATAATATTTACTATATCACTTAATACATAATATTAATAGATTCACTAATTATTTGCGACCTACCTATGACCCAAATCCATCAGGGCATCTTGCAGCCAATTGGATGTAGACACTACAACATTAAGTAAAAACAACAACATACAGATAAACCTAAAAACTATAAAAGGTACAAATTAAAAGATTACTGAACATACAGCAAAAAATATTTCACAATACAAAAAATAAGAGTATAATTACAGGATACAAAGATTCCTTATAAGTTGTATCAAATGTTCCCAAATTAAGCATATACAGTAACACACTTTTGATTTTACCAAGACATTTCCTGTTTAACTACAGTGTATGATGTTAATTGAGGGTTTACCTGATAAAACCTGGTGAAATGGTTTGTTAGCAGTTCCATAGGTGACAATCAGGTGAACCACCAAACCAAGAAATGTTACTGGCATCAAATAGTCACTAAATATTGGGAAGCCATTGATTACACAACAAGCAGAAAAAGACTTCATGCAAATAGCAAATTAATTGCTCAACAACTAGGATGGTTTTAAGATATATTCTCATACTCCTTATCTCTCTTCAACCATGCCATTCTCTCATGGCAGCATGCATATTTACAGCTGTTTAAAACCCTCTATCCCCACTGCCAACCTCCCTCCTGCCTGCCAACACACCCATTCTCTGTCCCTCTGTTGGTCGGTTCCTCCCTTCCTCCTTGTATCCTTCCTTAAAGTGTCTTTATTTGTACTGGACGGCCCTATCAGCTATCTAAGCTGTTGTCCCAAGAGGTCCAGTAAGGGTCACCCCTAATGGGTCTAGTGTTACTACAGGAGGAAACCAGAATACCCAGAAAAAACCTGCAATGCTTGGTAGAGCCAAACTGAACAATGCTCTTCTCACATGTGACCAAGGTAGTTTTAATCAGATAATTGCACTGGGCTGGAATTGAACTCAAGTCATGGTAGTGACAGACATGTGCACTACCACTGTGCCACCAGCACCCTTCCTATCCTTCTGTCCCTCCATGTTCCTTTCCTCCCTTCTTCCCTCTCTCCCTCCCTCCCTCCTTGCCTTGATACTACTTCCTCATAAACCTTTACATTCCAAACAGTCTGAAAAAAATTATACATCTTTCAGTCCATATCTTACGTGTGTACAATTGGAGGAATCAATAATCTTTCCATACTGAAAAAAACATGAGACATTTGTATCAAAATGATGAAACATGACCCTGCAATCACCCCACCAGCTGAAAGGGAAACTAATCAAAGAAACTGTTTTCTTAGCACTTTGAAAAATTGAAACAAGTACTGGTAAGTTTAGTGATGGTTGCACATGCACAAAATGATTGCATTATTACATGATTGTCAGGTCAATTAATGTTTTTGTTCAGTTTCAAGGTAGTGGATTGGTTTTTCCCATCTGACAAAGTTATGTTGTTTACCAAAGATTCAAATCATAATCAGTACTTTAATCAACCAGTTCTTTTACCATCACTTGACATACCTTTCTTTAACAACAAATAGTGCTCCAAACATGGCCAGCATTGTTGATGCAAACACTGCTAAAACCTCAACCCTTGCAAACCTAGCATGAAAATCAAAAATACAATGCTACAATCATGGATCCCCAATTCATAAGTATGTAACTCAATTATAACCAACTTGTCACTTAATAAAGATTTCCTTCTTTACATACAGTAGTTGTTGTTGTTAGTGCTTACCCAAATGAGAAATTTGAGCTTGGATTTTGAATAGAGACCCATACAGAAAGAAGACAAGTCATTAAACTGAAGAGTAAAAAAACAACTAATGAATGAGCATAAAATTGCATGTAAGATTCTTTCCTGACTTTTGCCAATTCATTGACATTATAATAAACAATTAGCAAAACTATTTTAGAAATTTAAATCAACAACTAATGGCAATTGGTGTATTTTACTTACTAAATACATAAAACATTCAATTTACCTGAGAAAATCAAAAACTGTAAGGTAAGTGAATGCAGTCAAAGCTAAAATGATAAAAAATCTTGCTGAATAAGTGAATTCAAATTCAATTTACTCCTGCACGTTTCACTGGACACAGCAAACCACAACAACAACTTCTCATATAATGAACATGGTATCTGGTGGGTCAGGTGACACCAGACTCCTTGTACGTAATGTTATTATTGTGATAGAGAAGTTTTGTAATAATTTGAATTACTATGGTAATATGTCATCTTCAAATATAAGCCCTTGAGTGTAAAATGTCAAAGCCATCCATTAACAAATCCTCCAAGGGCAACAATACAGTATGTATCTGCAAATGTTCAGGAACATGACCCCACCCACTATAGATTATTCCAAAATACTTTTCACACGAGATTATTTCATACTTCTTGTGTCAATTGCTACAATTGTGTTCATAATTCACTCTGCTAAGATTTCACTTTAAAATCTAATTACGATATGTCTTTTTCATTGTTCAAAAATTAATCAAAAATTCAAAATAGAGATGTCTGAGTTGGCACTAGGCAGCCAATGCAAAAATGACAATGTTGCTCATTTAAAACAACAAAGATGCATTATTAGAATAATGAAGCTACTGTATGCTACTTTATATTTTAATTTATTCTACAAAGAACACCTAGCAGCATATTTTAAATTCAAACCACTTCCTGGTTTTTTCAAAAGTTATTACCTACAGTAAATCCCAAACGTCAACTATGTTCATGTTGCCAACATTACTGATGACATTGTGCTAATGAAAAATGAAATTTTAGTCAATAGAACTTGGTTGAATAGGAAAAGATTTTAATCCCATGAAGTTTGAAGTACATGACTTCTCAAAATAAACTACAGCCCAAATATACAGAAGTAATACAACAGATTAAATTTAACCTGTGAGCAACATTAATCACCTTTGGATAACCACAGCCAGCAAAATACAGAAGTTAAATCATAAAGGAAAGATTCCACCTACTTTCTCACTATTTTAATAAATTAGTAATTAACCAAAATCAGCACTTGAAACCATTTGTTTTAGCTTATCAGTGACATCAATACTCACCCATACTATTGGACACTCTACAATATGAGAGTAAACTAACAGTACAAAGGAGATTGAGACAGCCTAGGTAGACTATTTTCCAGCTCTGTGAAGAATAATGAAGGTTTATTAATTTTGTATTTAAAATAAGATTGCATATGTGATGGCAGACTAGCATTGTGGTAGCCGCACACTATATACTGTTATTATAAACGTATTAATATCAAGATACCATGGTTCTAAGTCTACATTAGAAATACACCAGAGCTAGAGTTCTAACTTCTGGGCAGAATTGATGCTTGTCAGAGTTGCAAAAACAGGAACTCAAAGTTTTATCTGGTAAGCATGAACTGGAGCATTTGAACCATCAGAAGGATGGTCTAGATTTGCCTGTAACATGGTTACATGTACATTAAAATAACCCATCATCAAAGAACCCAGGGTGTCAATCACCATTTTACTTTACCATAATTTGCATGCTGAGTAGTATGTAGTTCACTTATGGTATGTAACTCCCGCATACAAACATCAACACATTAGCTTGAGTCAATTTATTAGCTAATTTTTTTTTCTATTGTTGAGTTCAAATGAAAATACCTAATTTCTTTTCATGGTTAAGAATAGCAAAACATTTTCAATCCAGCCAAGCATTTTTCATATGTTCCAGGCAGAAAAGTTCAGGTCAGAACTAACTACATGTAGTTGGAACAAAGTTCTGGTGCACCCTTATCCTATATCAATGAATTCCCTACCCCCAAAATGTGAGTTGTGTCTAACAAGCCACCAACCTGTTTCTCTGAAAGAACAGACTTCAAGAAATCTTTGACAAGTTTCTTCAATCGAGATGACCTTCGACTGAATGGATGTATGACATTCTAAATAAAAATTTAACAAAAAAGATAAGGGTATGCATAGTTATGGAATATCACAGTAAACTGCTATTATATAAAATGCATGCACTGCATCAGGTTATATTTACTGTAAATACCTATGGATGTACGAATAAAACCCAGTTTAACCCCTTTGAATTTTATCCTAGCTAATGCCAGACAATGTTATTAAGCAAAGTGAAAAGCTTACCCCTTAATGGGTTAACTGCCAACTCAGTTAACCCATTAAGGAGCAGGGATGCACTTCAGAATATTACTTAACCTAACCCCTGAAAAGTTTATTCAGCAGAGTAGGGTGCCATTCCCTAAATTGGTTAATGTTTGATGACGAGCCCAAGACAAAATGTATTAAACAAAAATAAATGCAGTAAACTATATACATCTGTCTATAAAGTTATTATAAAGCTAACATAATCTGCACATGATGTTGTACTAACCGATAAATCACCCAATCTATTTTCTACGGGCACTGTAGCACCTGAAATATAGTGGAAATACAGGAAACCATAATGAAATGCAGTACAAATAAAGAAATCAGAAGCTTCAGAAGGGATATGTAGTGACCCAGTCCCTTCAATAATTTTTTACAAGGGGCAAGATTATGATGACCCCTAAATATCCTTCACTCTTTCTCCCCTCCTTACCATATAATTTTTAAAAGGGATAGTAATATCAAAGCAAAATAAAGATGTATACAATAAATGAGTAAGGAGAAACCTTTGTTATTCCAAAAAGCTATAAAGGGTAAAATTTTACCACTGAATTAAACTTATTCATTTTTTCATTTATCAAAATGTATTGGCATGCAATTTTCACAGATGATAAATAGTTTGAACTGAATAAGTTTTTCTCTTTTAATCTTGGTCCAAAACAGGGGTACTTTGCACTTTACCACACCAATACAGGATTGGGAGTCAGTAGAAGGGATATGGTTATAGCCATTAGTTGTTACTGACAGGTTTGGGGTTAATGTTTCCTGATGGTTAGTATCAGCGATTGCATGGTTAGGGGTTAGGATTAGGCATTGCAGGCTTAGGGTAAAATATAATGTAGGATACACTAAAATTGGGGATCAGCTATGGTTACAACATTTCTTGAAAAATATGTTTATTACTCAATGCTAAATGTTGTAAAGAAATAGTTTGCAGACACAACCATGCAAACATTTTTTACTTTTTACGAGAGTGGTTCTACAATAGGCAAACGTTCAGCGACAAAATTATTTTCATTGGTATATATAACCGCAATCTACCGCTATATTTGTAAAATACTGTCAGTGGTGTGCCAAATAATTGAAATCAGTGAATCGGCCTTATTAACCTAGATACGTTTTAAGTTCTGAACCACTTTGTTCGATGGTAACAGGAGACCAGTCTAATCCTACATTGGCGAAAATTTTACGAACAGAATTTTGAGCATATTGCTGTCATGAAAGTTTGGGCTTCTTGAACAAATTATTTGTTCAGCTTCTGAATACCCAAACCTCATAAGAAAAACGAGATCGTGAATTACAATTTACCTCCAGAATCCACTTGAGCTCGTTGTCGAAACATTCTAATGTTCTTATCGTTGTCAGGAGAAATATCGACCGTACAAGAGTCTTTCCCGCTAACTCTAGCCTTCATTTCTTTCATTTCTTTAAAGCTCAACGAAGCGGCCTTCTCCATCATCATGTTCACGTCAAACTCTCCTAAAGAAGGACTAATATACCTTCGATAGTTTCCCAGAACTGGAGCATTTAGGTCGGCCATCTTGGATTTCAGAGCTACGCTTACAACGCATGCGCAATAAATAGCCTATCTGATACATAAACACTGCGACACTACATAATCATTATAACATGGTTATTGTACAGGTCAGTGTATACACACCCTGGGGATTTTAAGGTAGTGAAAAACTTCTCGGATTTCTTTGCGGAACCGAAATTTTTTCAATACCAAGGTATAAACAATTTCCATATACATTAGTTTTTAATTTTATTTCTTTAAATTTTCCATTGGATAGGCCAAGTTCTTTGAATTGATAAATCCATCCCTTTTAGCTGACAGTGTAGTTCTTTTTGTAAAGGTGCAACCAAAGATTGGTACAACTAAGAAAGTTAATCAAATAAGTAGAGCTGGATCCAGACCATGCAATGTTATCAGTTGGAGCAAGAAAATATTTTGCAAAAGCAGTTATTGCAGTAGAAATTGGATGTTTAATTGGCACTTACAGAGTGTGGCACAAGATGAACACAAGTCAAGGTAGAATCCAATCAAAATTAAACTTTAACATTTGGGTAGTTTAAGTGGCAAAAATTGAAAACAACTTTATCTTATTTCAATACTTGATGGTCTTTTCATTAGGTTTCTTTGTGTGCTATTCCTGGAAAGGATGGGTTTAATTCCAATTGTTTGTTAACACAATTTAATCTTTTAGATTGCCCAAGTTTGTTACATCTTCAGTATTTATTTTCCAGATTACCGAAGATCAGTACATGAAAAATATCCATCTGTACTGGAAGGTAATCTTTTTTTAACCTACCAAAACAGAAATTACTCAGACTACAGGATTTCCAACATATGAAGTTCAGCTGTTAAACTCAGCTGAAATAATTCAATTACAGTAAATGCATGTTTGTCAAAATAATCAGAAATACCTCACTATTATCATATCTTCTTTATTATATTTTAGTTTTTTATTACAGTGCTGAGAAATTTGCTGGAAACATGGAGGTACGCAAAAATGACTATAAATCCTGGGGAGTTGTTACCAAAGAATGAAAGAATACAAAAACTGAAACTATAAAATGTACTCTGCAAAACCAGTATGGCTGAGAAATGTATATTAGACTATCAACCTGACCAATAAGAGACACATTGGATCAGCTAGGCATTGAGTAGTCTAAAAGAAATATGTGTTTTTAATATTGATTCCTATTGTACAATACTTGTAGCATATACAGTATTTGAATAGCTAATTTTGATTCATGGCTTTACTAATATCACTTGTCACCAAGGAAAAATCAAATAATTACAACAGCTTTTTCTGCATTATGAATATAAAGACCAACATCTTTCCACAGCAGACATACATTACATTCTACTTGTATTTCAATGTTATACATAAAACCAAGCAATCACAAAATAACATGAAAGCTTCTCATATCATCTGCAGAAATACTGAAAGTTTCCAGTTCCCAAGTTGCTCTTTTTCTTGTTTTGAAGGTTTTGGAAGAAACTTCGGATGTCCTCTTCTTTGACAGTCTGAAACATTTCAGGAAAATAAACTGAAGATTAAAACTTGTTTAGGAAAGCAATATAATCAAATTCCCTTTCACTTTGTGTGATTTAAATACTACTCATGTCTTTGAAAGTGTAATACCTGTTCCATGTATTGTGCAGTTGCTGGGTAAAAGAAATTCACCACAAAACAAAAGTAAAATGCCATGGTGAAGAAAATTAACTTAAAAATACATTCTTCACTGGTATATGAAACAAATAAGCTACTTATAATCTAACTATGTTAAATATGAAATGCTTTCATTTAAATTTTGAGCACAATAAAAGTGCTTAAGTAACCATGGTACTAGGTGCAGTGTCTCAACACGGTACCCCTAATGTGATAAAAAGACTTACAAGAGGAATTACCACCCTACCTTTCCTTGTCTGGCAAATTCAGCAAGGTAACTTGTCAATTCTGTTTTTAAATCATTATATCCTGTAAAAAAATTGTTAAAATAATATACTTCTACTTGTACCTTCAGGTACAGTAAATGCAAATAAATCTGAAGTGCTGTAAACACAAATACAATTATTTATGTGAGGAAACTTTACCATTAAGAATCTCCATCTGCTGTACTCTGTTGAGGTTATTTAGGGCACACAGACCAGAATCATACGTAGTCTCATTTTCTCGGTGAGTTTTCCCTCGATCTTCATAAGCAGATATTGTGTCTGACTCATCCAAGAGAAATTCAACATCAAGGTCTTTGTATTTTTGCTAGGATGACAAAATGAACACAAAACTTCAGGCATGGTCTATGTATGTGTGTGTATATATATATATATGTATATATATATATATATATATATATATGTATATATAAGGTAAAAGTCATTAGTCAACAAAGAGATGAAGAAATAGTCACTCATTTTATACTAATTTATTGCATAAACGTTTTTGCTATGAAGCTCTTCAGGTGGTACTAAAATTACAAGTGTTAATGCATGCTACTTAAATATCATTGTTTACATCAATGTTAATTATGCTATTTACAGAAATATTTTTCGTGTTACATCATCACCAGGTAATAGCTATTGTGTCAACTAAAATTACAATTATACACAGGAACTAAGTTCAGGGTTAAGTAATGAAATAATATATACATACATACATATATATATATAGTTAAAATGTAGATTGAAATTCAAATACAGAACCTGACAAGCCACATATATATAAGTGGCAAAATGTGTTGCTAAATTGGAAATACAATTTTATTACAAACTTCTGTTGGTGTCATATTTTTCAATTATATATATATAATTATAATTAAGAAGTAAAATTATTTGCTCTACTGGTATGGTATTGAGTGCTCTCCATTCTCAAACCAACACTGCAACCTTCCTGGTCTTCACCTTTGGTTTATAATTATAATTATATATAATATAAATATCATACTATTAGTTCACACACAGAAGCTTTACAGAGATATAGTCTGTGTTGATATGGAAGAAACTAGTGTTTCAAAATATCATATGAAATACCATCATCCCATGGCCCCCTCCTGGCTTGGCCTTGTAGCTCAGTTGGTAGAGTGTTGGACTAGTAAACCGAAGGTCACAGGTTCAAATCCCAGCTGTGGTCAAGTAGAGTTGTTCTCTACTAACCCAGTATGGGTTTGATTCACTTGGAAGTAGTATTAATTTATCCTTATATATATATATAGATGTATATATATATCATAAACTAAGTGTTTAGAACTGCTGAAGTTGTAGGGAAAAGTTTTAATTCTTTAATTCTTGGACTAGAGTACAGGTAATACTTTACCATGCATGCTTTGCACTTGCAGAGCTGTGACCTCCAAACATGCTTCCAGTAAGTGCAGCCTATTTTTTTCTGAGTACAGATATCCCCAAGGAGTTTGTCATAAGTACATTTCTCAGAAGTGAAGTCTTCTTCATTGTGAGTATTTGCATCTTCACTAGTACAAAGCCTTTTTTGAGATGTATTATCCTGGTTAGGAAACTCATCACTTAACTTTCTTTTGGATGACTTTCATGCCAAAAAAGACAAATCATACTAAAATTAAACTTGTACATGTAGAGACTGTTATGTGAAGAAAACAAATTAAACAAACAGTTAGAAATAAATGAATCTGGCAGACTGTTAAAACCTGCAAGTTACCAAGAGAAACAATTACAGATGGTCAGTCATGTATTAATGTACTGGTATCACCAATCCAGGTATTACACTACAAATCAATTCAGCAAAATGGCATTTTTAGTTATTGCTGACCAATATACAGTCTGGTTTTGATGGTATACAGTACTACATTAGATACTGTTTTGCAGGCATACAATAGCTACAGCACTAACATCACATTTAGCATTGAATTTATAATTTCCTTGATAACTATCCAATAAAAAGCAGTTTACAGGAACATTTTTTATACTCTTTCTGAATAAGATCCTTATTGTATGGAAGGAAGCTAGACCAAGTGTTTGTTAGGTATCATTATGCAGTAATTTGGCCTGGGGTTGCTGAGTTTAACTAACTACTGGTAATAATAGCAGTGATACTTACAGGAAATGCAGAGTGGGAGATTAGAATGGGAGCTTTGTTATGCTCCCTTCTATATAGCATCTTAGAGAAACTATACTTTAGCAAGACTATACATGAGTGGGACTATACATGAGAGGGATACTGACCATCTATTGGAGAATTGTAATGTAATACTAATTGCCTCCACAAATTACAATGACAAACAGTGCACTTACCTCTTTTTCCACACTTTCCACTATGTTAGACTTTGTCTCTGAACATGCAGCCTGGTCTCCACTGTCTGTATATTTTTCTGAGTCAGATGCCTTTATATTCTCCACGTCAACATTAGCTTCTGAATCACCATTCTTTACTAAGCAAACTTGTTGGCTAGGCACTAAAATTTTAAGTAGTGGTTAATGAAATGGTATCAAATTTTGGAAATTTTAGGGAAAAAAGTGTGATTTAAAAATGTGGCATACAATTATTCATTAGAAACAAGTACTGTATTTTCCACACTATATGTCACACTGTATTATAAGCCACATCGGCAATTTTTGGCTATTTTTTTGGAAAAATTCATAGATAAGTCGCACCAGACTATAAGCCATGCTGAACTGTAAGTCGCTATGTGAAAAAGTCCAAAGAAGTACCTATTTTGTTATGTCACTATTCCACGTGTAGTGTGAATAACTGAACAACGAACATGAGACAAGGAAAAACCGTGAGCTATACATGTCATTATTGCAACGTTCTACAGAAATATACATACACTAAACATCACTTAAAATGTGATTCATAAGACTGTAGTATATAATGTCATTTTTAAAAGTCTATTAAATCGTCCTGGACAAACCCATGACTCTGGTATTTCTTCATGCTCAAGAGTTTAAAGTTCATGGTAATTTGAGTTTCAAAATAAAAATTCTTGTGTCATTTTTTACGTTTTTTTTTTTTTTTTGAAAAATTCGTATATAAGTCACACCGTATTATAAGCTGCACAGCGAAAATTTTGGTCGAAAAGTAGTGGCTTATAGTGCGGAAAATATGGTAATTGACACAAGAAGATAACAAGAAACCAGTATAAACACTATTTTATCCAAGGGTTAGGACATTTTTACCTGAGTACTTTGTGTATGCATACAGAAAATTACATTTGTCCATGCACTGGTCACATATCATTTCATTATATTCACCATCAAAGGGTGGAAGATTACTGAGATGCTAAAAGATAAATTAGAACCATTCCTATTATAATGTCAGTACTATAATTATACAACTGTGAAAATTACAATAAGTATTGTACATTACATTAATTCAGCTATGGTAGTGAAGTACTGTATTTCGCTAGTCATTAATGCTGGATTAATACATAACAATTAAAGAGTCTTTATGAATGTTATTACAGTTTGTGTTGCTCCCCTCAAGCCCTACTTCCACCCACTAAAGGGGTAGGACACACTTTAATTTTTTACTCTGGTTAATGCCAGATGATTTTACTCATCATGGGGTGAACCCTGGACAGTAGAGGGTTTAACACTATCTCCTTAATGATATTTATATTAAAAGAATAATATTATATAGTTTCAAAGTGAATCTTAAAGTGACTTTAAGGTCTTGGGATCATCATCAAACATGAATTTTTTAACTAAATACCCTTGAATGGAACCAGTCCTCACATAAAATACACTGGATCATTTCATCTTCAATCTAACAAAGTAAAGTAGGAAATAAAAGTTCTGGTAAATGAAGAGGAGAAATGTCCAAAAATTGCTGTTTTGACCAACTGTTAAGTGACCAATCAATTTCTGATTATTGGCTGTTCATTATCAATAAGGTCCTTTATCTGACTCAATTATGGTACACTGTTAAGAACTCAGTACTTCTGTTGTTATTGTGTACTGTACCTCATCTTCTAGATCAGGATATGGCCTGCTACATATGCAGTAAACACCTTTGAAGTTCTGATTGTACTTATTAGATGGGTTTGAAAGTTCTTTATCCTAAAAGATAAAAAAAGAAAAAAAGAAAATGCAAGAATATGGTGAATAAACAAACAAATGAATGAATGAATCAGTGAACCAATAAATTAAATGAAATGATGATCACTAGGAAATATTTTACTGGTATGTAATAGCTACGTATTTTATCTGAGTTTAAAAAATAAATGAAAGAATATCTCTGGGAAAAGTGTACTGTACATTACCTGCAACAGCTTACACTTAAAATCTCCAAACTTCTCATTACCACAATCACATCTGAAGTTCCTGGAAAAAAACATACTATCATCTGGGACTTAATTCTTTTTAATAAAAAGGCAAATTTTATGAGTAATATCAGCAGTTTTTTCAAACATACCTTTTTGTGTACAGCTCAATGAGTTCGTGACCATCATGACAAGATAAACTGCAAGCTAAACATATACCAGCTGAATCAACTTGAGGTGCAGCTGGAGTACAGGTTAGGCAAGCATAAAGTGCCTGGCGTTTCACGTAACCCTAAAATTATAGAAGTAAGTAAACCTTAAGGACCTTGTGTTTCAATCACAATATCAGACAAGTCCTTGTTATTTGAAAATTGCATATCCTTTTCCTACAAGGGTAATTATATATAGTAGTTCTAACCAGCTGATGTGTTTCCACTTTGCAGACTGGACCTGAAAAATTTCCTGATGCACTGCACTTTACCATTTGTCAAATGCAGTATGACCAGGTACATGAGAAGCAATTTTATATTGGGAGGTGCAAAAAGATATCAGATTGCCGTATTTGTTTGAATAAGTGCCACCCTCGAACAAGTGCTGTGTTCCCAGTGTGGTGCTTATTCGAGGAATTCCATATATAGTCAAGCAGGTAAAACTTACGCACTTTAAGAAAACTTTCAATTTCTCTGAAACTTATGCATGGTTATTTGAAACCAAACATAAGCAGGTTAAAGGTCACACTTGTCTTTGAAAGCCGGTGGAAAAATATGGAAAAGGACAACGAGTACAGTCAATAGTTCTGTTTGTTCTGTTAATAGGAGTGTTTGTGGGAACCTGAACTAGGCATAGATAAATGATGAAAACAAAAAGTTCTGTTAGACACAAATTGCACAGCCAGAATATAAACCATTAAACCAGAATAAAAAAATGCTTTGTCTCTTTTAATAAGTGCCACCCTCGAATGAGCACCACATGTGAGACGTGAAAAATTTAATAAGCACTGCAGCACTTAATTGAACAAATACAGTAACCTTCCATTTATGGAAACAATGATGAACTCTGCTAAAAACCAGTTTCCAACACAAATGTTAACAATAGCTTTCTACATCTCATGTCAAGATAAAGCATATTTTCAAGCCAAATACATGACAAATATTTGCAGGTGGTGCCCTCCCACTGGAGATATGAGGGTGACTCCTCTCTCTCCGCACTTCTTGTGCCCACAAGTATGACACATTGCACAGGAATTTTGTGCACTGTATCATGTGCATTCAAGAGTTCTTCGCTGCACAAATGCTGCTGTTTGACTGAAGCAAGATTCTCCATCAGCCAAATAATTTTATTATACAATCTCGATTCAGATTGGTTAAAAACCTACAGACAGTTCTCAATGTCTCGCCACCTACAAGACATCAAAAATTGTCTGTAGGTGACGTAATTGTTAATCTGACAAGCTTTTCTTAGCCGCCAGTAATGTCATGGCGGAGTCTTCCTTGTTTTATAATTGTATAATAAAACAATTATTGGATTCGGCTTTCACATGATATCAAGAATTATCCAGATAACGTTTACCTTGGTCTGGATAATTCTTGATATTATGCGAAAGCCGAATCCAATAATTGCTAAATATCATGAGTTATGACGCCATTTTTGTACTGGCTTCATTTTCGAAAGGTGTGAGAACGAACTCAAAAAAACTACATCAAGTTTTCTCAATAAATTACATACGAAATATCTTGTTTATTCTGTCCATATTATTTAATGCGTAGTTCAATCTGTGATATTACCTTGTCGTAAGTGCAATTTTGATCATCACTGTCGCCCAGAACAGCATTGGCTTCGGCTTCCAGCTCATTATCCTCGTCCAAAACGTCAACCATAGATACCTCTTCATTTTCTACAAGATTTGAATCCATGGTTGTTGTACCGAGGCGATTTAATTTGAACGTCTTTGCTTTCGCCAACAAATTGACTATCTCAAGATTCCCGCAGTTCAAGAAAGGAAAATGGCGCCAACACGAATAGGTCTCATTCCTCTGCGCGACCGGCCATGACACCACATCATGCACAATCGAAAACCGTGTCTATCCCAGTGAACTCTAAAAAGACTTCTTAGAGTTCACTGGTCTATCCATGCCGACTTTTGCAGAATTATTTCCTTTTCGTCGCCTATTAGCCAATTTTGTTCAGTTGTCAATTTTAAAACAACTAATCTCAGCTTTTAATCTCCAATCCTTAATCTTTAGTTATAAATTTACCCGTAAAAATTTAAGAATAAGTTTATCGCAGGCGTATTGACCTAGATGCACAAACACGCCCGCTTGCAAAATAATGTGTGTATGTCTCTCGCCCAGTAGGATAGTAATTTGAACCGAGCTGACGTGAACAGACGAGACGATTCGTATCCAACTTGTTTTTATTGTTCATTTCATACAATAGTACAGTAAGAGGATTCATTTTTGATTACAAGTGACCGTCGAAAATATTGAAATATTGATTCTTTTGAGCGCAGATTACCACGACTTTCGTTGTTTCAAACTATCAAAGAAAGAGGAAAAACCATTATTATTATTATTATTATTACTATTATTATTATTGACATTTGTTATTATTACTGTTACTACTACTGTTATTGTTGTTGTTGTTGTTATCGTCGTTGTTGTTATTATTATTGCTATTGTTTTTGTTATTGTTATTGTTGTTGTTGTTGTTGTTGTTGTTGTTGCTGGTATTTGTATTGGTATAATTATTATTCATTGTTGTTACGATAATCGTGCAAAAAAAAAAGAAGTAAAATATGCACTGTAAATAAGTAAGGGACCAAATATCTTTTCTCGCTGTTTGTAGCCCAGCAAAGTTTGACCAACTATGAACTTTGCGCAGGGACAAACGTCACTTCAAGTATTACTTCAAGTGGGAGTGACTTCCAAGATGGTCATCACTTGTTGATTGTTTCGAAAAAAGGGGGAATGATAAGGTTTCTGGGTACATCAAGGAACTAGTAGAGGATTAAAGTTGACTAAATTTACCGCAAATGGAAAGAACTAAAACTTCCATCGACCCGAAATTTTGGAGGCATGCTCGGAAAAGCTATTACAACTACGCCTCCAAAAAAACAACCTATTCGAGTACCCCAGTCGGCACTGAACACCTCTCAGCTCTTAATTTTTATTAAGTATTCATAGTCCATGTTCTGTTTGTGTTGCATCTCAATTTTCCAAACATGCTGCCGCAGTGTCGAGTAGAATCCGCTGTGAATCATAGCAATGTAATATAAAGACTATTTTTAGCGCGGCTTCGCGTGCAACTGACCCGTTTTGAGTTGCGTGTGGTGTTCTTGAAATGCCTATATGCATACTAGCCTGCGTTCCTCACCTACTCGAATGAGTGAGTGTGTCGACTGGGACACCGGCTAGTGCATACCGCAAATCACACTACGTATGGACACCATACTAGACGAAATGCCGCGAAAGCAAACTATGACTTAAGCATCGCGATCATGTCAACCAGGGCTCGACACTAACACTTACCCGCTTTCCATGGGAAAGTAAATTTACTTCTTAGAAAGTAAAAATCAAAAAGGAACCAAAATACTTACCCGATCTGGCAGGTAAATTTTGGGCTAAACTGGAAAGTAAATCTTACAACCGTAAGATTTACTTTCCAGTTTAGCCCAAAATTTACCTGCCAGATCGGGTAAGTATTTTGGTTCCTTTTGAAAGGTTTAAATGAAAACAGTCGGCAAAAAATAAGGCACCACCCGAAAACGATATTCAATCTTCGAAAATTACTGAAGTCTGAAGGTAATGAGACGTGGGGAAGAATTTTTTTTATTATTAATTTATCATGGTTAGCACTTAGCAGGTCTGCCCTTCGTTTTGGGAAATAAGATTTTGAAATGGAAAGTAAAATTTGAAACCTACTTTCCAAAGTGGAAAGTGTTGTAAAAACTTAGTGTCAAGCCCTGCAATTAACACACTCTTAAAAGACATTTGGATAGTCTGTCTTGTTTTGGAAAGACTAGTTCCTGGCGTCTTTAATCTGGACGAGAAAAATTTTCTATGTGTTACCCCTTCCTTAATTCCTTGATATACTGCCAAACCTACGTTTCTTTCACCAACGTTTTAAAAGCTTAATTTTACAATTTGATCGTTGACGTCGGTGCTTCGCGGGCGCACCTGCAATTTTTCTGCTAATTGTAGGCGCAATTGTTGCTTGCGTTTTTTCTCGCGTCTCTTCGCATCCCATGGGCACAAGGTTTCGTACTCATCATTTACCTTCTGCAAAGGACAGATTTTCTCTTCTATAATTCTCCGTAGATATAACTTTCCGAGTGTTGTTTTCCTGCTTCATTTCCAGTGTGGTGCCCTTGTTGCAAGGATCGGTTTTCGTCGCCTCTGGATCACATGAAGTCGTTAGTACGTCGACTAACGACAAGACAATCGACTGATCAGCCCGGCCATCGAGTTCGTCCTCATACTTCCGAAGAGCTTTCGTACAACTCTTCTTCTGTTTCTTAAGCAGGGCTATTTGCTTCTCCAACAGTCCCTCGTGGGCTTCCTTGAACGCAAGCTCATTTTCAAGACGCTTTTTCTCTTTCAACAACTCAGCTATTCCCTTGTGGTCAGTTTTTCCTGTCCAAACAAAATTCTCGCTCGTCTTCTTAGCCAAGCCTACGCCAAGATGAAAACACTTCTGGTGGAGCATTTCTGTGTATTCCTCTCCGTGTTTGACCAAAATGCACAATCTCGTCTCCATCTCTAAAGACTCCCTTATCTCATTCCCCAGCTCCTGTTTGGCTTGAACCAGTTGAATGACAATCGAGAATTGCTTTTCGTTGAGAAATCCTGTTTCGTTTTTCAGTTGATCATTATCGGCTTTCTTTTTCTTGAAATTCATAAAAGCACTTCTTTTGCTTTTCTTGGAAAGTTTCAAAGCGCAAAGCTGGAGGGAGACACGCTCCTCGTTCGTGAAGAGGTTTTGAACTTTTTCGTGAAGTTTGTCTCCTTCACTGCGTTCTGTATCCAGATTGCACTTCAGAGAACTAATCAGCATATCTTTGGCTTTTAATTTTTCTTTCAAGCTCTGCATACTTATTTGAAGCGACTTCTCGGAGACATCTTCGCCATTCTCAAGAAGATTAACGCTGCAACGAGAAACAAAAAATTAAAATAAAAACACTAAAAAGGAGAGATAAAGTAGATGGATTTTTAAGCCAGTGCAGTTAGAGGTGATTCTTGACCTAAACCTTTCTGAGAAGTAAACGCGATGCAAACATACACTTTTTATGAAGGTAACTTCCCAGGTGATTTGTCACATAAAATTATTCGGACAATGAAAAACAATTTACATTTATCTAACGCGAGCTGTAATTGGTCAATACCCATATTTGAATGTGAGTATCCGAAAGCGGCAATTTCCACCTCAAAATTTATGAAAGTTTGGGTTGTTTGGGTGCATCCTCAACATTCTTTGAAAGAAATACCTGATGGTTTTGTGTGGGTGTGTGGGTGTTGTGGGTGTGTGAGTGTGTGGGTGTGTGGGTGTGTGCGTGTGTGCGTGTGTGGGTGTGTGTGTGCGTGTGCGTGCGTTTGGATACTGTGATTCGAACACACTGATACTACTCGACTTTCAAAAGGACAATAAACACTCACCAAGCTGCCTGTGATTTTTTCACGCTTTTCTCTGGGCTTGCAGCATCTTGCGTGTTTGGATACACTGTCCAAGCACGAAAATCTGTTTGGTATTTCTTAAATAGCAAGCTTTCATAATTCTACTAGAATAACCTAACCGAAGTGAAAATGCTCCTCATTTTCCGTATTGAATGCGTTTATCTGTATAAGCAGCAGGTAAGAAATGAGATTGCGCTCTTTCATATTACAGGGGGAAGCACAATGATGGTAAAGTATTTTTCTGGGAAGGGCACATAAACTAAAATAACTAAATCAAACTTTCCCTTCAGCGCCGCCACCGAAGGTGGGATGGATCACTTATTGTTGAAAATGGTAAAAACCTTAAAAAACACATACCTAGACAACTTCTTGCATTGTTTTCCAGAAAATCCTTTCAGCTTTTGATACATAGCTTGGATTAAGTTAATCTCCTCCTGCATTCCAGAGACTTTCTTCGACAAAACCTCCTTTTGCTTCTGAACCAACGCCACAAACCTTAGCAGTTCCCGGTTGATAGTCTTCATCTCACCGACAGCACCCTGGATCTCATTCGAGCGACTGACCAGGCGGGAATATCCACGAATGAGGTCCTTGTAGTTCTCCAGGGATTTTTTATGCTTGCGTTGTTCCAATTTCAGTTCTGCATTTTCCTTCTTCATTTTATCCAGCTCTTCTCTGAGATCTTGAAGTGTTGTAATGTCTTTCATCCAGCTTCCTGTGGCCTGCGTTACTTCGGCTCTCAAGGATGTGTTTGAAGACTTCAGCGCTTTCCCCTCGTCCACGTACCGCGCTAAAACCACGCAATTCTGATCCAGCGCTCGTTTCAAAGCACATCGCTCCATGTAACCGCAATTCAGCTCCTCCATCAACATATCGACCTGGTCCGTTAAACGTTCGTTTTCTTGTGTCATGTTCCTTGCCAACCTTCTTAACTCCTCCCCATCGTTCATCATTTTCGCGATGATGTTGTCCAAGTGACGAGACCTCCTGTATATTTCGTCGTGCTTTTGAACCAGCCTCGAGGTGTTTCTTCTCAAGTATTCTCGAATTGCGTCAGAACTACGAAGGTTGCCCTTTGTTTCCTTCTTCCTGCGTTCAAGTTCAGCAAGACACGTGTCCAGGTCATCCAACTCTTGCACGGACTTCAAGAACAAACCTTTGAGTTCCTCTCGTACCTCTGGCGAAATAAGGCGGTTGGTTCCAGCACTAGAATTTTTGCAAGTCTTGATGGATTCTTTCGAAGCTTTCCTCGCCTCGAGTTCCTTTTTCAAGGCTTCGTGATCGACTCCAAGCTCTTTCAGCTTTAATTCTATGTTCTGTTTTTCCTGAACAACAGCTTCTTTTTCTCGCCGAATGCAACGTATGTTTGCTTTCAGTTCCTCCAGCCGAGTTTTGAACGACTGTGACAAGTTTTTCGCCTTTACGGATTCCTTTTTCAGTGACTCTATCTCACGTTGCAGCTTTGCTTTATCTTTCAGAAGTGCTTTGTTTTGCTTGCTCAGCTCAAGGATCTCGTCCTTCAGTGTCTTCTTTTCCTTGGAAAACTTCGATAAAGTCTTGTTCTGGCTTTCCACGTTTTCCTTGAGCCTTTTAACAGATTCCTGCAAAGGAACGGTCCTCTGCGAAAGAGTCGTAAGATCGCGGCTGGCTTGCTCAAGAAGTTTTAACACATTGTCACCATCTGATTCCTGCGCAAGTTCTGAATATCCTAACGCATTCGACAAAGTTTCGGTCAGTCCTCGACTCTCTTCGGTAATCTGAGCCAGCAGGTCATCATGGCCCTTGGTCAACTCTGCATATCGTTTCTCATTCTCTTCTTTAACCAATTTTATCTGTTCATCTTTCGACCTAAGCTTGCTTTTCAGAGCATCTAACTCCAATTTTATCCCATCGCGTTCGTTTCGATTTTCTCGTGACAGAGTGTTAGATGTTTCCTTCAACATTGCTGTGCGCTCTTTTAGTTTCGCGATGGTATCCGCGTGAGTCTTGATGGTTTTCTGAAGCTGTGTTTTCTGTCTTTGCAGTTGGCGATTGTCCGATTTGAATTCCTTCAAAGATTTTCGCATGGCCACTGTCTTTTCTAACTGTGTCGACAGCTTGGCTTCCAGAGTGGCAACTGCTGCTTCTAATTTCTGTAAAAAAGTCACGAGCTTCTTAACATTGAAATAAGAAATAATTTTTTGTATTCCTCAAACGCAACATAGTAAGATTACCATAGCACAGGTTAGAAGTTATCTACGTTTCTTTGGAGTGGTGGATGTTTTTAGGGACTATATTTAGTTTCTCAATTGGGGCTCAAATACCTTCGGCACTCGCAACTTTCTCCAGACGTGAATGCCCAAATTACGATCAGTTACTCTTTTCTTTCTTCTACGTGAACAAGACTATCCGGTAACATCCCTTTGAGGGTGGAGTTAGACACACGCATGCATATACATAAAACCAATTTATCTTGAGACGCAAGTTTACTATTTAATTCCAACATTAAATAAAATTGTCACCGCTGAGCATGACCGTCTCTTGAAGCTGCAAAACATACTCTTTGTTGCGAGATGAAGATAAGGAAGAATATCCTTTTAATCTCGAAATGTACGCTGAGAAAATAGACACCCGACTATGGTTGCTTAGAGTTAACATTCATGGGTATCAGTTACGGATAAATAGCATCAAATCTTAGCAAATTGACCTTACTTCATTTTCATTTAGCAGATTTTCTTTGATGGATCTTTGCTCGTCGTCAATGACAAAATTTTTTCTTAAAGACTCTTGATAGGTTTCGTCTTGAGATATTTCGGATCCGCTTTCTTCGAGTTCGTAATCTCGACGATCTAGTGGATCCCCATGGAAGTCGTCTTCCGATGAATCACAAGTGGAGTTCAATTGCCCCGAAGTCACTGGCTGCCCAGCTTTGCGTCGAGATTGAATGACTGTCAAGGAAGAAGAAGATTTGAGCAGAAAAAGAGAGAAAATAAAGCAGAGACAGGCTGACAGACAAACAGGCCGACAGAAAGAAAGAGAAAGAAAGAAAGAGGGAAAGAGAGAGTGAGAGAGAGAGAGAGAGAGGGAGAGAGAGAAGAAGAAGAAGAAAAGAGAGAGAAATGTAGAATGATGGGAGAGGGTGAAAACAGACATAGGAGCAGAAACAGAATTATAGACAGAGCAGGCACGCAACTAGGGGGGGGGGGGGTTGGGAGGTTGCAACCCCTGCCCTTTTTGTGGGAAATCTTATTTGTTCCCCTTTAGTGACAGCTTTTTGCCCTCATTTCCAAAGCCACGTAGATCTACTTCACTCAAAATAATTAGAATCGCCCTAAAGGTGCCTTGATACTACCATCTGACCCCTGCCCTTCGAAATTCCTAGTTGCGCCCCCTGCAGAGAGTTTTTTACATGTCTCTGACTACTCCATAAAATAGGTATGAAGTTAGACAACTACTAACTGACTAACTAGCAAACTGACTATCATACAAGCTAGATTGCTAACTAACCCTCACCCTCACTAGTCCTTTTTTGCCTTTTCCTGTTCCTCCTTGTATCTGCTACAGTTGTTTCGTTGCAAGATTCATCTGAATTAGAGGAGGAATGTTCAGGAGTCCCAGAGTTCACCATTCCAAGAATCATGGCTTTCACGATTTTCTCGGTTTCCAAGATGTCGGTATCACGATCTTCTTGTTTTTCGTGATTCTTCGAAGCAGTCCCAATCCCAGAGCTGGTCTCGCTCTCCTTCCCCATTTCTTTCTTCTGATGAGAATTGCTGCACTTTGAATTTTTCATGGAACGCACTGCGCAGGCCGACCTGGAGCAATCTGGTTTCGTTTTCTTTCTCTTGCAAGACTGCTTATCCTTTTTCTTGCCGTGATCTGGAGTAAAGCATGCGCGTCTCGTGTGCGCGTTCTTTATCCTTTTGTCAACCGTTTTGTGTTCTGCGGATTCCATGAATTGGAGAATCAACTTGTGTTTGCTAGAACTTTCCAACATAAGAAGAACGACCAATGTCATTCAATTGATTTCGTGCTTTATCTCACAAATTGACGTTTGTCGATGCCTCTGTAGCTTGTCTTTTGAGTGCTCACACAGTTCTACTAAATGTCCTTAAACGTTTGAGTAACTTTGCAATTCAGTTGAAATTTTCTTGTCGCTCTTCGGAGGGGGTTTTCCGTTCTCCTGACAACAAAACGTACCTAAAGCATTGTGACGTTGTTAATCAGCACTTTTGAACGGTAAGAGTCTGACGTCACGAAAAATTAATGTGATTACGTCATAATACTGCTCATGCGTTGATGATCAGAGTGTTTTTTTATCTGTAAAAAGTTTGAGCCTGGGATATAAATGATAGTCTGTCGCTATACTTTGATCTTCTAAATTGACTTTTTTCCGAAAAAGTACTTTCTTTTGATAGGCAAACGACAAGGAAGGGTTAACAAGATCAATTTACAACGTTAAATGCTCACTAAGTGTAAACTGGTACACAAAATAGATCCAAAATACTTCTGGTATAAATATCAGTGAAATTTTGCACTTAAATGATGTGTCCTTACATCTGTATGTCCAGATCATACTCGTGTACTTACACACTCAACGTTCCAGCCAAATATCGGTTGAAAGCTCATCAGAAATATTCTGTTTGAGCGCGAGTGACAACTTCAAGGCCCTGAGTACAAGTTTCCGGATGAAAACCAAAATGGCGGATTGCATTGAGGAAAACAAGTTTAGCTGACATATCGCCTTAAACAGCCAAACTATATTAAAATCTGCAATGAAACGCACTGTCAAGGACAGAAAAGAGTATTCAATTCGTCAGAGCAACCAGGGAAATTGTATGAGGCAGTTACCAAACACCAGAGCTTTCTTTCGCTCTCAGAGTGAAAGTAATTTGAGACAATCTGTGCCGATGCCTTTGGCCCAAGGTAACTGTCAGATTGCCGGATCTCCCATGGTTTCTGTTGTTGGTGTCCCAACTAGACCACTCATGGCTGGAATCACTCCGGGGAGGACTCGGAGCAGTTACCCTTTGCAAGTGAATCGAAATTTTCCAGTTCCTTTCTATAATCGGATATTAAAATCTATGACTACTAATCCACCTCGATACCTTTCATGGAGGAGTCCAGTGAAATTTGATGGAATTCCAAGTACTTTGCAACGATTCCAAGAACCACGAAGGAGTCTTGGCTGGGCATATCAGAGGTTCGGTTCCCGGGTCGGACATGGTGCGAAGCGAGGAAGAAATTCGATGATTCGAGAGTGGGACATGTTGCCAGAAGGCAATTTTCCTTCTTCGGAAGATTTCTGGTTTACTGTTGTGTCATACAATCTTCTCTCTGACAGACTGTTGTTTGAGAACAAATTCTTGTATGAAGGGTGTAATCAGGAGGTACTCAACTGGGAATTCAGAAGAGAAAATCTGTTGAGGGAGTTGCTTGGTTACAATGCTGATGTAAGTGCGTTGTCGTTGGGTAATAAACGTACGGCTATAATAAAAGGCTAAACAACTCAAAGATCACACAGCCACAAGGAAGGAAGGAAACGTTTCGGTCCTCATCTAAATGCTGATGTGCATCAAGTATCAAAACAAAACTTATGGGACTTATGATGTTTGGATGAAGGGTAGATAAATCCTTTCAAAATTCCCTTTTACCTACTTGTTGTCTTAGGGGAAAACTTTAGGAGATTAGAGGAGGGTCCAAGTGTTACATAGATTGCATTTGATATTCTGCCAAACAGGTTTCACTTTTACTGTAATTTTGTGTTTTAATACAATGTATTACCTGAATTTGGAGTGTCTGTCCATATACAAATGATTCATGGTAGAAATTAACATTACAGGAAGCACATCTCTTTTTTTCTTTCCTTTACAGTGTAATTTATCCTCTGTTACTTCTTTAAAGAACTGTTATGACCATAGGATCAATCTAGGGATATGAATCATCCTAAAACTCATTCAGATCTTTATGGTTTTCTTCAGTAGCCATTATTATCAGGTTAAAGTGGCCAATCCCAACAACATTTCTTTTAATGTTCCACAGGAAAGTGGTACCTGTGAGGTAGCTGGGATTTAGAAAAAATACCAGGGAGTTACTTAAATATAACAGCCTTCATTTAATATTTGTCATTTCAGAAACAAAAGGATTGTGTCACACAAATTGCTGTCAGTATTAAACCTGTGAAGAGAGTGCACCAAGTGGTTTTTAGTAGTTACCCTTTCCATATGTGAAATCATCAGGAATAGGTGAAAAACTCAGCAATAAATTGGATACAGACTTTCCCCCAATTCCTCCATTATAACTTTTGCAGTGGGGGGTTTCAAAGAGTTAAAGAGTGGTGTAGTCAAAAATGGTGTTGAAGGTTTAGATTTTATTTTGGCTTCTGCCAGACAATTTTTTTCATCTTTAGGAAAGTCTACAGAAGTGAGAGAGCTAAGATATATTTTTTCACACTTGTTTTTACCAGATTTTGTGTCTACAAGAAGTTGATGCAGACCATTATAGAGACTGGTTTGAACCCAAACTTAGTCAAGCAGGTACCTTTTTTTTTTCGTTTTGTTTTTTTTTTCACAAATTACATCTTACAACAAGTTTGTAAAGCAGTCAGCTTTCAGACCTACTTTACATCTTCTTGTGATTTAACCTCTGGATTTATTCATTTGGCCTGGAAATATATTTTCCACGTACGTCAGAAAAATTCGGCGTTGGCACCGGGTTCGACATAAAGCGAAGACTCTCTATTTTTTTTCCCACCAAATAACAGTGATTGACTACCCGAGAAAGTTAAACTAGGGGAAGAAAACAACAAAAATTAAAGCCCAGCAGAGAATGCGTTGTTGTTAAACTACAATTTCCACCTGGTTTATCAATACAACGCCGATGTCTTACGAAATGTCTTACGAACGATGTCTTACGAAAATCTAATTCTGTGCACTATCAAGTCACAATTTAGTTTGTTGGAAAAGTTTGCTCGATAGTCATATATTCACCTTTTTTCTCCTCACGAAAGCCTCGTGGCCGCATTTTTAAAAGCTTTCTTTCTTAACACCAGATCCGAAACCACAGTTTTAGGAACTGAACAAATTTAAGAAAGTTCAATAGATTTCGCCGAGTAATCTCGGAGGTATAAAATGTTTGAACCTTAGTACGTCGCTGTTTCAGATACATATCAAAAGAAATTAAAACATCTCATGAACAAAGCGAGACATGAAAATGCTATAGGTGTTTCTTTATCATTTCAAGAGTTTTTCCGAATAACGCGAACTTAGTTTTCGCTTCAGTGGCACTTAACTAAGCTAACCTTAACTGGTCAGCGGTTTTGTCGAAGTCACGATAAACTGCAGTCTAGCCGTAATTATATGTTGTCTTAACCACAGGTTATACAGGTGTATACAATCAAAGAACTGGAGGAAAGCCTGATGGTTGTGTGACATTTTATCGAAACTCGAAGTTCAAATTGGTCAAGAAAAAGCTGGTTAAATATTACACGAGGAATGTCCCTGTACTTGATAAAGACAATGTTGGCGTTGTTGTACTACTTCAGGCTCAGACTGTGAAACCCCAGACACAGACATCGAAAAGTGATAAGGACACGCGGAAGCTGTGCGTGGCCAACACCCATTTACTGTTCAACAAGAAGAGAGGAGACATAAAACTAGCTCAGCTTGCCTACCTGTTCGCCGAGGTAGACAGCCTGGCAATGTTAAGCAACGACGGCCATGATGCGGTCTACTGCCCAGTAATTTTATGCGGTGACTTGAACAGTTTGCCATACAGTCCATTACACCACTTCTTAACTAAAGGCCACCTAGAGTACAGTACCAGAAGCCCCTCTGTCATATCAGGGCAGCTGTCGCCTTCAGAGTGCGCAGGTGGCCAAAGCAAGCGGTCTATAGATTCCCCTTTGCTTCCATGGCATTGTGGAATCACCCTGGAGTGCCAATGGAGAAATCCAAAGTGTCCACAGGAACAAGATGGGGGATGTGATCCAGCAATTAATGGGACTGAAGTAGACAACAGTTCTGATGTAGGGAAGACAGAACACGAGAAGACCACTGTTATAGCAATTCCCTTTCAGTTTGCGAGTGTTTACAAACACCATCTTGAGGACGGAACACCGGAGGTTACTACATGTCATTCCAAGGCTTGTTGTAATGTGGACTACATATTCTACACCACTGGCGTGAGAGAGGGACAGGCGAAAAACAAGAAGTACACGCAGAAAGGCAAGTTGAGTCTTCTGGGGAAGTTAGAATTACTCGGAAAGTCCGACTTCAATCTTGTAAAACGACTGCCAACTCGCCAGTTTTCTTCAGATCATTTGTCTCTAATGGCTCTTTTTAAACTGACCTGAGTTTATTTTGTGTAAAAAGTTTGATAATGAAGAAACGTTAAAAA
The DNA here is from genome assembly GCA_030142905.1 of Heliopora coerulea. Lineage (NCBI taxonomy): Eukaryota > Metazoa > Cnidaria > Anthozoa > Scleralcyonacea > Helioporidae > Heliopora > Heliopora coerulea. The sequence goes on along the minus strand of JASJOG010000031.1, from coordinate 93,910 downwards.
AAGAACTATTTTATTTATATCCTTGCTGTTCTTTACCTCGGGTGGAGGTGTTTAAAACAAGCGAATGTAACGATTTTGATTCAATGAACATGCTCGTGTGGTTGTAGTCCCCCCGTGAGAAATACGGGCACAATTGGTAACAATGTTGTGCTGAAACACCAAGTAATTTGTACATGTACGCTCAAAGGCGTAAGAACGACTATAAAAGTGGGGCGCCCGGTCCCAGTCTTTATATGGGCGTGTCTGACAGTGTGCTCAAAGGGTAAAAATCCCGATGGCCAGTTGCCGTCATTATACAAGTGCCAAAAACGATAACCTGAATGTTGTTCGTAATCAAATTTGTGATTTTCTTAAGGTTGTAAGGGAAAATAACATTTAATTCAGCAACTTTCGCATTTGGCAATCATAATTTTTTAGTTTGATATTACTTACCAGTTAAAAGGTGGTGGGCCCACACATACTCTGCCCCCACGAAAAAAAAGTAGGGAGGGCAAGGTCTCCCGTTGCTGACGCTCCTGGGTACGCTGAACTTTCGTTCTGGACGTCTTCACGACCAAACACTTGAGGCGTGGTTATACCATTTTGTTTGGGAGGGGTGTCCGGTTTAATTCGCTTGAGTGTTGTACTTCACGCGTACTCAGACTGCGTATGCTGCACCCTCGCTTCCTTTGCCCTAATAAAAAGTTTCGCCCGACAGAAACCTCTCTGACTTCTGAATAGGAAATTTCTCGACTAAAGATTTCGTTCCAACGCCAGACAATTTTATTCAGCAGGGGAAGCTCCAGCCACTGTAAAAAGGTTTAAAACATATCTCCACGAACGTATTAACACAAAGCACGCGGTTTCACGACCAATTTGATGGCAACAGGTTTGTCACCATGAAGGTCATAAACTAGAAAGAGTATCAGCCTTCAACAGCGCTGCGCAGTTTTTATTTTTAAACCCAAGCCTCAGACGAACAAATAAACTGAAATGGACGCAAGAGTTTGCAAGTGAACCTCTTCTTCTTAATGTTTGGGACTTAGAATTAATAAAGGAAGCCTGTCAAACTATGTAAAATCGACAACGTTGACGTCATCAGGCCCTCGGCCAGTAATTTTAGTCTGTAGCGAACAGTCATTTGGGCGCCGCCATGTTTGGCTAATTGCGGAGCAAACATCAGGCACATTGGCGACCATAGGACTGGCACTACGACACTTGCTCCCAACCCACTGAGCGGTTACCTGATTTTCTTTTGCCGTTTCGTTTCTGTTATGAACGCACATATGACGTCACTACATGACGTCAGCCACTCAGTCACTTGACTCAACCGCCAACGGAACTTTCTGAACATCGAGGTTTATTATGCTCGTTCTGGAAATTTACAGTCAAAAATTCTACTGGATACAGCAGACTTGAAAAGTTTGTTTTGGCGAATGGCTTCTCCTCAGGTGACAAGGCCTCGTTTTCATTTAAAAGTGCACAAAATTATCTATGTTATTAACACCACACTGTTAAAAATACTAAAATAACTCGCAACTTGAGCAGTTGCTGAGGGCATGCGACCTGTTTTTCCAGGTCTTTGTCAAAGCAAATGCCTGCAGCTTGCGGGCTCACGTCTGATTCACAGACATACACATATTTACAAGTTTAATTTTACAGCAACTTGAATTGTATTTCACACCAGGCCCTTCCCTTCCAGGTTAACGAAACCAGCTAACCATCTCTGACGAAGGAAATACCTCTCCAAAGCAGTCAATATCCTTGCCATTACGATTTGAAGCAGATGGCGGATATGAACAGCAGACCGACCACCACGAAGCCTTACTCATAACTGGCGAACTGGCTTGGAGTTTACGTAACAATCTAAATGTTCTACTGTTATTAACAATAAAAACTCAACAATCAACTCCTAAGAACAACCTGAGCCCTCCAGTTCGCTACGACACTGACACCACTGTCAGTGGTCTGTCGAACTGGAGGGCTCGGGTGTTCAACCCCTCCAATGCTACCGCAAACGTCAAGGAACCGTGCCAGAAGGACCGTAAAGTGCGGTCGTACTTTAGCATCGTGTTTTTCACCATTACTTTCAGGTGGTTAGCTTGTTACAGATTGCTGCTTTCTAAACAAAGTTGTCAGTGAGAAGTTCGTTCGGCGTCCTCTACTTAATTCTACACCTGGCAGTTGGGATAGAAAAAAAACCAAAAAAAAAACATTGTATTAATTCTCAAGAATCTTCCAGCTCAACGATAAGAACGTTTAGGCTAATCTGTGGAGTTCAACTCCTCGTTAATCACACATTTTTTTAGAGCAAATTATGAGTGAAAAACGCATGTACTTATTCTGGCAGACCACGGTGGACCAAACAACTTAGTATTATACTAAACAAATATCCTACAAGAGAAGTAGGCATCCTCTTCAAATTTATTCTATTCTTGTTCTTTCTTGTCACGTCTCTCTCTCATTTCTTTCCATTCTTTTCCCTTGATTTCGTTTCATTTCCCTCTTTCTTCCCCTTCTCCCTGCCCTGCCCTTCCTCTTCCTCCCCTCCCCCTCCCATCCATTTACCCTCTCGTTTCGATCCCCTTCCTTCCCTCCTGATACCTTCCCATCCTCTCCCTCCCCTCCTCCACCACTTCCCTCAACTTACCCTCCCCTCCCCTTACCCTCCCTTTCCTGTTCCCTCCACTTTCCTTTTACCTTCCCCCCACTTACTCCCCTCCCTTTCCGGTTCCCGTCCCTACCCTTCCCTTCCGTTCAAAAATCAAACAACTGAACATACCATCACGGCCATACGTTGATAAACTAAGCCTTTCCATTCTATTTCTAATCTTGTATCCATCTAAGGAAGCAAAAAGTCAGAGGTTTTTCAAACATCATGCCAATAGAACTGCCTCAAACAACGTTTAGGTCTGTCGATAGTCAAAAAAAATGGAATAACGATGACTTTGCATCATCAACTATATTATCAAATCTGGTTTGTGGAACAACTGAACAGCAGGTATGCCTTCCTTTCGGTTCAAAAAGGCCAAATTACTATGTCATACTAAGTACAGTTCATGCAGTTCCTTTCAGCAACTCAGAAAGAAAAGACCTTCATCTTAGGCCCACAATCTGATGTTAATGAGCAAATTCCTTTTATTCAAGCTGATTAGCATTTGATTCGGCACATGAAAAGTTCCACGTTTGAACTAGGACTTACTTTTTTCAGGTCCAGGTGATATTGATCCGGAATCAGCCCTACCGACACAAAACATTCATTCAAAATATCTCTGATTAATATTAATTTAAAATAATTAATACTAAAGACACGTCTCAAGGGTCAAACCCTACCCCGTTGGAATTATGGTTCAGAAGTATGGAAACCTGGATATGCACCGAGATTTCAACAGTGGAGTTTCCTTGACGAGAAGGGTGATGGGTAGTCATGAGAAAATTAAAAAGAAACCTGATCCAATTTTCAATTTTGTACTGATTTGCCATCATTTCTCTCGCCGGGTAAATTTTTCTATCAGACTTTCGTGTTTTTCTTTTTTTCACTACTTTTTAAACTTCTTGTGTATGATATACATATTTACATCTATATCTGTGTTTATATCTACATCTTTACCCAAGTAAACTTGTGAATTAAACACTTATGATTTCACAGACAATATATATACATATGCTTATACATATACATATACATACACATATACATACACATACACATACGCAGATACATATACATATACAGTAGTGCTGCTCCCATCGGTTCATATCCGTAATCGATTAATCGTTGTCAACAATCGATTAGTATCGATTAATCGTATTGAATAAATTAAATCATGACACGTCCACAGTGGTTTGTCTCTTCAAAGGAGTGTTTTTAATATTTTTAAAGTTTCAAAATTTTCCAGTAGAAAAACTCAGGAAAAAACCGTATATAATATAATTATATAAACACAGAGAAATAGGCTAAATAAAGAAATATGCATTTTGACTGTCTACATATTGTTTTTGTTTAAAAATAACAGTGCATCAACAACGGCTGGCTTAAGTGCTGCACGCTTCTTTTTTGACCACAATTGACTGCAATGAGAGCGTGAGAATACTATCTCTTCGCATTTTTTATTAATTCCAGAAAGAAAGTTCAGGTAAATATCATGCTGTGTGTAGTTGTTGTCGATGATCCAATTATTTTTAAGGATAATCGATTGCCAAAATTAATTGATTAATCGATTAATCGGGAGCAGCATTAATATATAGATACATATAATCATACATATACACATACACATACATACACACATACATATACATAGGCATATACATACACATACATACACACTCAAGTGCGAAAATGAAAATGAGTGGTTACTGGTTAATATATCTTGTTCTCTACATTGTTGTTTTATACGATTTATCGCTATGCATAATACACATACTCGACAGCAAACCTATGTATCGTATATTCTCGTATATACTTTAAAAATATTAGGGCAACCTCATATTACAATGGTTTTCATAAATTTTACGTACCAATAAGAGTATAAGTTTGTATTACTTGATAGCAAAATGGAATACTTAATAGATTTACCCTGGTTCGGCTATGGGAGACACCATCATTGTCACTGGACCTTGGGCGCACGACTGAACCATGGCATCCATCATCACAGCCTAGTTGGTCAGAACACAAAGGAACTTTGATTATGGAATTTGGACTACCTTTTTCACATTGAGATGACTGCCAGAGACTAAGATTAAGACCGCCTTACCATCAGGTCGCCAGTTATACCTTTTAATCTCCCGAGTCGAGAAACGTTTTTCGCATGCTAAAAGTTTGAAAAAATATACCTGTCTAGAATATATCTGCATTTGTGTTATTGCAGTGTCGCCATCTTGTTCCGAGTCAAATTCTAACCAGAACGTGTCAAAGCATTCTGGATCTGATTCATCTGGCGACGGACTGTAGTCCCAAGAAAACTCGTCGTATGAAAGACCCAGTATAATTTCCTGGAAAGCCAAAAATGTGACGCAGATTAAAACATCGAAGAGCAGGACATAGAAATAACAACTGAAAAAGCTCCGCAAGTAAATCTGAAATTCTGCTGCAATCCTCCTCAATCGGCCTCATGGACCAGAGGTCTTGTAATTCCACGTTCATCCTAGCCCGTGTAGAGACCTAAATGAACTACTTGTCAACCGAGTCAGTCGTAAATAATTAGGTTTGTATTGCAAACTATCTGCCTGAGATTTCCGCTCAGACTAAGTGATGAAGCGAGATTAATTGAAATTGTTCATGAGCATGTATGTATTCAACTGCACAAGCAAACTCACACTAAAATGAAGCAGCTTTCGCCAGACGACCCCTAGTAGACCTCTAGACCCATGTTTGCTATTGCGAATCTCGCCGAAGAAAGTTGCTACCTACTTTTGGTTTTTGATTTGTGATATTTTTGAAAACCTCTTTCCGAAAATAAATACTGATCACTCACATCTGACTGATTGTGGATGTTTGCCAAGCAGCGATATTTTGCACCATAAAGGTGATGTGACATGCAGCAGTTTTCAAAGATGATTTGTAACGCAAATGAAGTTACACAAAAGATTTACAGTATAAGATTGTCTTAACCGTTTTTGGCAGGATCACTCATTTATAATTCTACACTGGTTAACGCCAGGCGAATTCACTCGCCAATGAGAGAGATCTTGCTGGGTAAGAGTTTAGTGAGAAATCACATCATTTTCTGTTACCATTGTAAAAAACTGTAACTGCGAAAGCACAACTCCACAACGGCTACAAGAGCAAGGAAAAACACGACAAACGTAGCTTACATTCTTCTTTGGGTCAATCACGTGTATTGCATCCCGGTTGATGGCAACGCGCACAGGAATGTCATGATGGTTGAGCAATGAAGTGAGACCAGATACTTGTTTCTCTATTTGACCGTTGAAAAACACACTCCTAAGAAAAATTTAAGTCAGTGAGAAGTGTGGTAGCAATCCCGAAATTTGTTCTGTTGGATGGTATTTCCAGGACTTTCTACGGAACACAGTTTCCGAAAGGGGAGAGTACTGAGACGTGTATGGAGAAAATATGTGGGACAGTGAATTCTGGTGAGGAATATAGAATATATGAAAACCTACGACAAACCTACAACCCATATTTTTTAAGTACAGAAATCTCTCAATCACTGCAGCTGGAATTTGAACAGGTTTGCTTCCTCAGTCTTTTCTATATACCTAGATTTTTCGTCAACGGGGAAACTTCGGTGAGGAAAAAAAATGACTCAAGATAAATCCAAGATTAATTTTGGCCTTAAAGCGTAAACGGGACTTGAGCAGGTGTTTTCCGTTCGGTCGCAGGGTCTTTTCCGTTTGCTGTCCAGCCCGACCATTGCTTCTCTACGTGACGGGCGGACTACGCCTAGTTTAAAGCACGCAAGCAAAATATTTCAATGTCTATATTTCTTCCTGTTATTGTCAAGCATGGTAATGAAACGCAAATTTTCCTAGAATACTTTTTCTCTCTCACAATAAAAACGAAGCAAACTTCCTCGAAATCCTTTGTTTATTCGCCATTTTGAATGGTGGATTTTTGCGGACATTAAAACCACGGTACAGTTTCACTTCACCACACTTAGTCCATTTATGTGCTGCTAGGTTTATGTGCTCTGTTTACGAATGCCCAAGTGGCAGCCGGATTAACGTAGACGACTATTTACCTAATTTAAAATCTCAGACAAAGAAAATTAACCTAACTATGCATTTACACTTGCTGTGACGTCATGTTGGAATCTCTCTTCCAATTTCAAGATGGCGATGTGCGACAATATCATTGTCTTGTGGAATGCAATTTACGTATAAGCCACAAACCTTTACGTAAAGAAAACGTCCTTTCAGTCAACCACCGGAAGAAAGTTTGACGAGAAAGAAATATCAAGACATTTTGCGAATGTTCTCAAACTAAAAAATTCTGCCTACCCGTAGTATGGAAGATCCCAACATTTTTCCAAGAATAGTTTCCCATTGCTACACGTGCTTATGGACCTGTCACTGAGTGTTTCGGATAGTTCTTTGTACCGCGTTAAAAGGTTTTGCTCAATCGTGGTCTTCGGTGACCGGCCTAAGATGACCTGCCAGCCAGGTTTACACATCCAGTACGGGACTAACTCTGAAAGCTTGTTCCTTTACAGAAACAGATGAAAAGAATATTAAGACCTTCAAAATAAAGCAACAGTTCAGGACGGAGAAAGCAGGGGAGAGACGATTGCGAAAAAATTATCAGCAACACGAAGATGTAGGGGAGACAGGCAGAGTTGAACAATGATATCGGGCAAGTCGACAGAGTAAATAATTGTTCAAATAACTATTTGAACCATTTACTGCCTCTGCCTTTGTTTTAGTAATTGAACACTTCAATGAAGTTACAACAAAATCTAGAAGCAGGTCATGTGGCCTTCTTCGATCTCATGTGATATTTCAAAATGCTTATTCAGTTTCTTCAGTGTTGACAAACTTCGGACGAAATTTTCTCTTTGTCTTATAAGCTTTCAAGTGGAACTAATTCGAAAAACCAAAGAGAAAATTTTGCCCGGGAGGAAAATTCCATTTGGTGGAAATCAGCCATTAAAAGCAAGGAGCTTACTTATTCTTCCATATTTTTCTAACGAAAACTTTTGTAGAAATGCTCAAAAATAGATACACTCGAACATTTTGTTCCTGTAAATTTTTGTGGTTTTTCTAAAGGAAAAGTACGTAAGTAGGAAGTAATATTTTCACCCGCTTTCACTTGAATGTAAAATAACAATTAAGTGAAAGCGATGACAATGAAAGCAGATTTCCAGTACCAAATTTGAAACAGAAATATGGAACAAGTGTCGGTCAAAATCCAAATTCACAGACCAACTCAGTGTCGAAAACTTTGATGTTTCTGTCCTTATATTTTAGGTCACCGCCATCTTGCATGCAAACGTCCTTGAAAACTATTCTGGCTCTGGTATAAACGCTGATACCTTTCCACGAAAAAATAAAAACAGCCCTTTTGACAACGTTGGAGTTTGGAGAGTCGAACAAACATATCTGTATGATGACAAGTATCTTACGGCAAAAACTCATCAGACGAAGACACACTTGCTAGTGACTTGGCGGCCGCAAAACACACGAAGACTAAGAAATTGTGGGACAAACTGGTTTATTAGTTATCTTAGGTTTTAATCACGTCGGAAACATGAACCAGCGAGCATTCTTCCCTGAAAATCTAAATCATTAAGTCATGACGACTGATTTAAAATGAACTGAGATCTTTGCACTTACCTGAAGTAACCGATCTTGTGTATCTGGGGACTGTATTTTCCATATTCAGTAAGCGCTAACACTGCTCCAAAAGTCTCACCCTGTTTTCTGTCCAGGGGATAATTACCGCTGAGAACGTTATACTTTGCCTGAACAAAATAATACGACTTTGAAAAATAGTAAGAGAAATGCTACGCTTTTCCGACACTTTCCAATACTATGATACCTCAGTACTCAAAACTTTTTCCACGCAACGTGACTTTTTTGTGTGCAACTTGCTGCCATTACTATTTTGACGACCCGTAGTATACGGCACGAAAAATCTCGTGATGTTGAAAGCATGCTTTGATGTCCTACGTTATCTCAAAATTTGAAAAAAGCAAGCCAAGACAACTATATTGCACACGACATAATACTTAAACACTTGAAGCATTAGCCCTTGAAAAGCACTCGTGCAAATTTATGACAGTAGAGTCAATTACCCCAATTTTACCGGAAACGTTCGCGTTTCTAGGAGGCAAATATCGCATTCGTTTGTCACACTATAGTATAATACAAGACTTTTAGAAACAAAAATTGGACCATTTAACGATTTTAATGGGTTTTCAAATTTTCGATAGTTGATTGTACCAAGGTGATTTCAGTCCTTAGCGTGTGTATCGTTTGTCTAAGGGAAATAATTTTGATGTTTATATTCCACACGCTCCCAGAGAGAAAATAGTAACACTGTCAAAAAAGGTATCTGGCCTTCGAACTTTGTAACTACGACAGTTAAACAAACTCCTTATCGAGGTAAAATACATGTATGGTCATACTCTTACTGCATAATATTTTTGCAATAACTGTTTTTTGTGGCAGATATTATACATTAAAGTCGCCTGCCTTCCCCGGGACATATTCTTCCCCGACATATCAAAGTCAGGTTTTAATGAACACGATATTTTTCATAGTCTCACCTCTTCAAACAGACGCTTAATGATCTTTTCATCATTTATCTAAAAGGAAATAGTATTCTTTAATATGAAAAGGCTTAACGCTTCAGTCAGACATGTGTTTTCATTAACCCAAAGACTTATCTTGCAATTAATAGTCGATAAATGATATGAAGCATAGAGATTTAAATGATTATTTTAACACACATACCTTTCTCTCATCTTGTAACGGGAAAAAGCTGTTTCGCTGGAAACTCAAAATAGGTTCATCTATGCAAACAGAGTTTCAAGACGATACAATTGCTAATGTATAGTACACAGTCTGTACTTTCAGGATTAATCCTTACGCATGCTAAGGCATAATCCCACGGTTATAATTCTACTGTGAGGAAAAATATTGATGTACTTCAAGATATCCTACCGGTACTGTGATCACATGTCGACATTTTAACTCTTACGGAATTTAATTTTAGCATAGATAACGAGACTAACTATACTGCTGCCCAGATTATTAAAAACAAGGAATTCATCCATTTTATTGTTGCTTAGTAGTCTGAAACAGTACACCTAAGCCATCAACTACCCAGTTTGGGATTTTTCAAGAGAACTTCACCAATCTAATATTGAAAGAAAGTCATACAAAACAACCAAAGGTCACGGATTGCTTGTAGGATTTCAAAAAAGCTTAGTCATCCTAACATGGAATCAAGTATCACAAAGTGTTTTTAAAATAAGGTAGATCTTTCCACTTCAAATCCCAAATTATCACCAGCAGAGAACCAAGAATCTGATTGCAGGATTGGGGGATCAAGAAAGGGGGTGTCAAGTAGGGGTCAATATTTTGTTAGTCACAGATTGATATTTCAGAATCATCCTCAGGGTATTATGAAACGAAAACTTCACAATTAACCTACACTGCCAAAGTCAACTGAAAAATGTTGACTCGAGCGGGATTTGAACTCACACCTTTGGGATACCGGTCTGCCGCTCTACCTGTTCAGCTATCAAGTCCACAGCTCAACAGGTAGAGTGGTGAACCAGTATCCCAAAGGTGTGAGTTCAAATCCCACTCGAGTCAACATTTTTCAATCATTTTTTAATCAGGAAGCCAGGAGGATATTCCATTGGGAAATTTTTGACTCTTTGGAACCTACAGATGGCATTTCCAGTGTTTCAAAAGAGATCACTGTAGGAAAACTTGCTTTACCTTCTGTGAAAACAAATTTTGCTCACCTGTAAGGGCACATTGATTGTACAATGTGTGCAACTTTCTGGTCGAAAGTGGGAAGGCCACCCTCCCTACAAACACCTAAAACTACCCATCATCATCACTGCATCTTTACCTTTTTCTATCATTTCTGTGGTAGCAGTTGTGAACCTCCTCAAAAGATCTGGCCACTTCATACGCATCCTTAGTGGCTGGTGATGATCCTTCAGTTGTAATTCTAAAATATTATCATTTATTAAAAAAGCAATTTTGATAGATAATTAAATAAAAAATAAACCAAAAATGTCATCCTGTAAATGTAGCTTGATATTCAAGCTAGAAAAAGATAAGTCACTGAATTTATTTCAAAGTCAAACTTTGACTCTACAACAGACAAAATTATGAGTAGATTATATTGAACTACCATAAAGAAGGGAATAAAGTTCAGTGAAACTGAGTAATTTTCTCTTACATTTTTGCTGTGCTATTTGTGTTCTTTGATTAAATTTTGGTTAGAACAATATTATAGAGTCAGGGCCAATACAGGAAATATAGGTTTTATGCTATCATCATTCACAGTCTGCTATGGCAACTAACATTGTCTTTCATTCAAAATTTTACATGGTATAAAATGTTGTCAATGTATAAACAACTAATGTACTAACATAACCATACAAATAGATTCTCAAAAAGGAAGAGCAACAAATACTCATATATTAACTGTACAATTATGTAATTTTATATGTTAACCTATCCTGAGAGAATTAAGCTTGAAGGAGTTAACCATAGCAGGGTGTATCAAGATCTAATAAATTAAACATAAATCCATATTATATTTTTGTATTCCACCTTGACTATTTAAATTTTTCCAGTCCACTAGACCAGTAAGATAGTCCAACATTACTAGCAGCAACAATAATAGAAGACCCACTGAGATAAAAAAGATTTCAACTACCAACTGAGGTCACTTGAACAACGTAAGTCAAAAGCACCTTACATAAGGTACAAATTGACACATTTATTCCCAAACAAAGCAGTATGCTGAGTAAACAAGACTTACACATAGTGACTGTGTGATTTTACGAGCCGGTCCCTATTAAATTATGTGGCTGCTTTTGGTCCAATTTGCTCGCAACAAAGAATACAAAACCAGCTATATTTTCCACTATTTATTTTACTTTATTTGAAATTACTTAAAGATTAGCATCTTTATTTTTTCTAACCTTGAAGTATGTATTATACTGCTGTAAGACTGAGCACAACTCTTATCACTCTGTATGCTCTTTGGATTTCGGTTCTGTTGATTTGTTTGGTTCTTGATGATGTTATTCAGGCTAACACCTTATGAATAATACATGCACTGTTGAGTTGTGCTCTGCCTTTTATTCGTTTAGCTAGGGGAAGAAACTATAGACTATGACTTATTTCCCTTATGCTAAAGGGTGCGTCAAAGCTTGTTCCAGCACAGGATGTCTCTTATGTTATCTTGTGGGTTAAGGCATTTTGAGGTTTAAACTATTTCCTTACTCATGCATGAAAGCAAGGTTAACTAAGGTTTTGAATATATCCTAAATATAATATCTACTTTGATGTATAACAAAATATATACTGCTAAGTATATCTCATACATATCTCATACATGTAACAGTGAAAAGTTTTGTAGCATTTACACTATATGAGTCTTTAGTGCCTTATGTTCTTTAAGGTATGTCTAATGAAAGCAGCATCTTATTTGTCTCCAGTAAACAGCATTTTAGTATCATTTTTAGTATCTTTTTCTTGATACTTATATTACAAAGTAATGGTTCAAAAAACAACAAAAATACTAGCCATGGAGGACTCTCAATTTATATTCAATAACTTGAAAATGTTATTCTGACAGTCTTCAGTCTAAAAACTAATACACTACTATGTATATCAAGCATTAGAAAGTACTTCATGATTGCAAATAAAGACAGAACATGACTGAGTGACTTACGTAGCAAAGGAGAAATCAGCCAGATACAAAACACATCTTTTGCTTGTGATGGCATAGCCAGATTTTCAACCATCATTTTACTGATCAGACCAGCAGTGGTGTCTTTGCCAAATTCAAGATTGAGTAAACGACCAACTTTTTCTATCAGAAATACAGCAACACTGATGGCTGAAAAAAGGATGGGAGAGTTCAACATCATACACTATTTGAATACTGATTTAAATAACTTTATGTCACCTTTTCCTTAAATATTCTGCAAAAACCTTTGTCACCATCCTACAATATATCATATTATAATTCTGACTTTTTTATTAATACAGTGTAATTTCTATCTTCTGCAGAATCCTATGCCTTTAATATAATGTGATATCACTCAATCATTTGAGCTGCATAAAGAATAATGGTCATGAGTTTACCTTATAACCTTAACTCAGAAGTGGAAAGTTTGAAATGCTAGGATTACAGAGATCTGAACAACACTTGACCTTCCGGTCAGTCATAATGAAAACCTTAATTAACTAATTCACTTACCTTTGTCAAAAAATGAAGAAATAAATTTGGTGAAATCTTAATTCCATTGTTATTTGACAGATTTTTAATATCAAATTCACTTGATAATCACTTAGTTTTACCTCTACAACAAATTTGGGAGTATTATATAGTAACACTATTTGATATACTGCAACATACTCACACTTCGATTGCTGATTACCATTTGACTGGGCAGAGAAAGTTCTTTGTAATGCCTTAGGAATCTTTAAATGGTGTGGTCTGTTAGATTTTGAATGGAATGAAGATTTATCCTGCCCCTTCTTATTAATTCCTTTTCCTTTGTCGTGGCTATTATCACTGGCTGAAGTATCATGTGACACATCTTCATCATCTTTTGTAATCAAGGACTGTTTTGCTGGAGTATCTGTAACATCTACATTTTCCTTATCCTCTGCAATTTCTCCTGAAAATTGAGATAGAAATAACTTGCAGACATGCAGCTGACTGAAATATTTGTTACAGAACATGTGGGTTATCATTGTCCCAAAATGGTTACGTTTACTAGCAAGGGTAGAATTGAAACAGTACAATTTGGGAGTTAATGAGGGTTAACTTCTATGCCAAACCAGACATATCTCTTGATGAGTAAAATCATCAGGCCTTAGCCAAAGTAGAATTACGTATGGGCCGGTTCAGGAGTAAATGGACTGACTGTAATATGTTGCAAGAACATTAACCCCCAAGGGGTTAAAGACATCTCCTTGACACCGCCTTCCTCTTAGCCAGAGTAAAATTACAAAAGCCCAGTATGTAACCGTATATTTTGTGGCAAATTTTGACTCTGGCCTGCCAAGTCCAAACCGTTAAATTAAAAATAAATTATCAAAGAGATTCATTTTGATGGTGGTATATTGCCATCCTCTTCAATCATTTAATACTACTTAGACGAAAATTTAATACGGAAGCTCGACGCCAAACTCCGTGGTTTCGACGGCTAATCTACTGTCATTTTCACCTCATTCGAAAACCAAGATCTCAAAAAAAAACGTTAACTAGTTCATTTAAAGAGAACTTCAACGTAAGATTTTCGAATTAAATATATGAAAGGAATTTGCAGAACAGCACATACCTCATTGAAATTCAACACAAAAATAGGACACGTACGCATAGTATTGTTATAGGCTACAGTGATTGCAACGAAGACATATAATACATTAAAATCTTGAGCAATGGGTGCCAGTGTAGGTAGTCGAGGATAACAAGATGCGATAACTTTGGGCGAAGCAACTACCTGAAATATACGAAGGTAGTTGCTTCACCCAAAGTTATCGCATATAATACATTATACATTACTTCAGTTGAATAGTTCTCCTCCTATCGTTGCTAACGAAGTGTATTTAAACTGAACTTACAAGAGGCTGGTCGTGACTGACAATGATCATCAGGTCATTCCTTTCCCCGAATAGCCTCCCTGTCTGCAATTTTACCTACTGAAGTCGTATTTCGAGGAAATACCGTATTCTTGTCACGATCAGTCTCGAGTAAGAAGACCTGGTTTAAATGTGTCACATTTGATTTAAAACTAACCTGCAGTGGCCATGGCAGAAGAGAAGTTCTATCCCACTGAATGCGGGAAAAAATCCTCCAATATACTCGATATTTACAGATTCAACCTCCAACAGTGTGGAAAGACAATGCCAACTGATCTCGAATTCGTCTTCCCGAATGTTTAATTACTCGTTACGATAATCTTCCGATCTGATGACGCACGCTCTTCGTTCCACTTACGGACAAATACGGTAATTCTCGACGCCTCCGTAAACCCTTGTCGCCCCAACCAGATGGTTCGCGGGAGTGAAATAAGTATAAAGAAAATTCAAAACTGGATTAGATGGTGGCCGGACTGCCCATCTTCAAGCTAGTTTCTTTGGCAATCAAGCAAGCAGCGAAACCTGTCGCCAATGTGATCAAAAGGGGAGCAAAAGAGAGTGACTTGTTCAAGAAATACCTTTGCTATTACCCTGGCCAAGGTAAGCAGGAAAACGTGATTCGTGGGTTTTATGAATGAGGAAGCATGCGCTCGGCATGATTTGTAACACCGTCTCAGCGATAATTGGCCATTATTGGCGTGGTCTTTGTTATAAGAAACGCCCACCCGACACGTTTAATTGTCAACTTCCCATTTAGTGAAAATATTTGTCTCGATGTTTAGTGGAACCCCTCCATCGTCATTGTTTTAACTGTGTACGTCAGAAAATATATAACTCCTTACTACATCGTGTTATGAAATGAATCTCGGCTGTATGTGCAAAGGTAGGTGAAAGAACATGTTTAGGTAATTCAGAATGATTTATGCTTCAAAAGAAATATGCAAATCGGGACTCCTCCCTTTCTCTGGATTTGTGTGACACATCAAGCCCTAACTTCCCCCTACTTCCGTTCAAATATCCTGGAATTTTCTCGGCGGGGGAAGTGAGGATCTTTTTTTGGCTGGACCAGTCAGTCACCAAGAATGCAACACGTAATCCATAGGAGGGAAAGTATGAATAAAATCCATTGGTATGAAATTCCAGTGCTTCCAACTATCAACACAAAATCCACAGGAAATTTCCATGTCTATGCAGTTGCACAAACTGGTCTGCCAAGTGTTCAGGCCAATGATTCATCTTTTCCTTGGGATGTACTCATGTCCTTGGGTATGTTTATGGTGTATTATATGGTGGATGACCAGTTTTCACCAGAAATCCGATTACTATCAAATTTTAGTGTCATCATAGCTTGGTAGGATTTGTTTTGGGATTTGCTGAATTTAACAGAAAAGTTTGTGAGGGGAAAGTTGGGCATATGTTGGTGTTGGTTTTAAAGGGAGTGTTACCTTGTCAGGTCATCATTGTAATCAATCCTCAATTTTTAACCAACATGTAGCCTATCAATTTAGTTTAAAATACTCAAATTAGTATACAAACCAGAATTTATTTCAACTGGTTGAAGATATGTTAGATGGCATGCAAATCAGAATTGCACCAACTTTTGAAATCTGTTTAGCAAATTAATGACATTTAAGATGAAAGGTTTAGGAAATTTCAAAAGGGAAAACAGGTACTATGGATACTGTTGTATTTACTGTCATTGGCTACCATCATAGCATGTGTCTGGATGGCTGAGGATGAAACTTCACCAGCCATCTTAGAAAGCTGAGCATTTCATTCCATTTCTTTAAATCCCCTTCCCTTCATTTTTCTCCTCATAGCCATGACCAAAGTTTTCCTCTTGTCATCTATATTATGAATTCTGAAAACTGTTTTCTGCTTGTACAAAGCTGGAGAGTCTTTGCTGGGTCCTGTTCATAGGAATCGCAGTGTCTAGTTTGTCTATGGACACTTCAGTGATACTCTTGCACACACCAAGCTGGGTTTGTTTTGCAATCTGTTATCTGGGAATTTCCAGTCAATGTCAATTGTTCCCAAGGAAAAGAAAGCAAAGAGGGAAAAAAGTAATTATGAATTTTTTTGTGCTATTCATTTGCCATTCAAGGATCCACAATGTTGTCATGTGAAATTTTTGAACATCAATTTCAGTCCCTTTCTTATAATCTTGATTTGGAGGAGAGTTAAAAAAAATTGGGAACAAACTGACGGATTTCCTTCTTACAGCTGAGCCTAATTTTATATCTGTTTACTGATTGGGTAATTTCTTATTTAACAAATTTCCTTTTCCAGTATATCATCGTCTAGAATTTCGCATCAGGATGAGGCTTATGGGTCACAAAGGAAATATCACTGTGGAACCGCTGAACGAAAGGAGCGCCGTAGATTTGGGGGCTGAGATGCTCGGCGAAGCAGTTGTGTTTGGCATTGGGGTCGCGGTTTTGTATGCCGAGTACAGGCGACAGAAACGCGGAGAAGCACGGGAGGAGATTAAACACCAGGACAACTTCCGAACATTGCAAAGAAAAGTGGAAGAACTGAGCTGTTGCGTAGAAAAACAATCTGAGCAGATTGATAAACTAAATGAAATAGTACAATACATTGAGAACAAAGTCAGTGAACAACAAAGATGAAAGAGAATAATTTGAGAGCAAGCAAAACTTTTTATTATCAGAACAACCAGTTTTCCATTGGTTCACAAATCAGTGACACACGTGAGGGCAAGCAAGAGTATTTGACCATCCACGCGATCCTAGAGATATTACTCAAGGCTTCCTAAATATCTTGACCACAGCGCAGTTCCTTCCTGTATGTGTGCTGTGGTTAAATTTTATTTCAGAGTTATTACGAGAAAATCTAATGTTAAAATCAAAGCATGAAGCGAGTTAATCCAGGTTATAAAATTTCAGTTTTGTTATGAATACCGTATTTGCTCGTTTTAGCGCCGCGGCGCTTATTAAATTTTTCCGATCCTGAGTGCGGCGCTTAATCGGGAGCGGCGCTTATTAAATAATTTTCAACTAAAGGTTTACCACAAATATTTTTATTGCCCAAAAACCTAACGAGTTAACACTGTATGCTCGTACACGTTTTCCTTTATGAGACAAGCTATCGTTCACTTCAGCGCTACTAGCATTTGCCATAATTGTAGCATAATCAAAGCAAGGCAACAGAAGCGATAAAACTATACAAAAGAACCCTGAGTGCTCAGCTTAGGACGCACAAAAGCGGAAACAAAGTCTATCAATGCCTTTTTAACAACGAGTGATGACTAACGAAAGCGATAAAAAAGCCTATAAATTAACGCTTTTTAACAATGAACGATGACTCACAAAGCCGCAACAAAGTCTATACCTGTTTTAACGAGTGATGACTGACGAAAGCGCCGCGGTAATAAGAGAGGACTCGCAAACGCGGTAACAAACCTATAGAAATTAAAGAGGATATTTTCTATCGAATAAATATCGAATTGGAAAACATGGCGCGTTGTGTCCCTGCAAAGTTTGAAATGCTTTACAAAGTAGATTTTGAAACAGTCATTCGTGGCCACCATGTTTACAAATCGGTTTGGAAACCGTACAATGGAGAAACATTCAGTTGTATGAAAGACATGCGTAGCGAAGCAATGGATTACGATAAAAACGCCATTGGCGTATACAGAGCTGTAGGAAAAACTGAAGAAAGGATGTTAGTTGGCCACGTTCCCATTGAGCTATCAAGTCTAGTGAACAATTTTTTGAAAGCAAACGAGTCGAACAAAGTGGTAGCCAAAGTTTCGGGCAAGAGAAAACGAGAAGTTGGTCTCGTTGTTCCAGCAAAGTTCACGGCATTGACAAAAGAGCACAGACTGGCAAAAATACTGGACGACGAACTTAGCACTCGCAAAGACAAGTACACACACATTGAGATAACGCATATAGAAAAAGCATTTAAACAATTTCCACTTATGTATTAAAGAAAACAATTCCTGCTCTGTTATGTATGAAAGAAAACAATTTCCTGTTATGTATTAAAGTCTATTCAAATATTCGTTTTTAGTTGGGATACTTTCATTGCTAGTCAATAGCACGGTATAGCAAACTGTATGATTAAGACTTGTTTTCAAACTCTGAAATTTCTGCATGATGATGATGTTTGCAGGAAAACTGAAATGGCTTATTTAGTGCCGATTATTTGTGTACCTTACTTGTATTAAAATTCGCGTGGTACTCATTTTCGCTCAGCTTTAAATTCGCGCGATATAATTTCGCGCACCCTGTTGAGGACTTATTCGCGCAGCTTTAAATGCGCACAGCTTTAAATTCACGTAAGAATTTTTTTGTTCGTTCTTTTCGGTCAGATTAATAGAAGCAATTTACGCATTTATCAAGATTATTTTTTATCAACAAATAAAACTTGTCCAAATTTGGTCAAACAACGATTTGGCTTGTCTCAAGTAAAAAAATTATTGTCAAAAGTATACAATGTAAGAAAAAATTCATGATAATAACAAAGCATGAATTCAGAATACCAACAAATACTAAAAATTTTAACGAAGAACTCTCATTTGCCTAAAACTTAATTTTTCACAACATTTTAGAGTTCAAAAGGATACTCTTTTCGTTGTGGCTCCTCCAATGCGGCGCTCACACCTGATCGTCGCCAACCTTTGAGAATGATATCCTTGTTAGATCGCATGTAGTCGTAGAACTGCACTACCCATTTTGCGTGAAGTGGTTTGAGCACACTTATTCGCAAGTCAACACACACTTTTATGGGGCTGAATACCATTCATGATTTGGGCTTGGACTTGCTCTGAGTACCATTTTTGCGCCTGGTTTTGTAGGAAAGCTTTGCAAGAGCGATTGACCGTTAAATCTAGGGGTTGCAGGTATGATGTCATGTTGGGAACAGGTACCATCATGCCGTTATTGTCGGAAACGATCTTTTTTACTGCATCCGTCCAATGTGCTCTAAAAACATCCGCGACCAAAACCCATTCTTTTGTGGTGCGAAAACCAAGCTCTTCTCTTATTTGCTTCACATAGGGGATAAGAACATGATTGACCAATTCCATTACTTTCTTCTCATTTGATCAATGATTTTCCGTGTGGGTAACGTGGAATTCTTTTGGAAAATTGAATTTAGGGTGGCACCGATTTTTATTTTTAATTTTATACTTTAAAACATATATCATATGTGTTTGCATAAATAAACCAAATGATTTTGTCTCATGTTACACCACTCTGCTTTTCGCGCGGATTATATTTCGCGCAATACTAAAATTCGCGCAACTATGCGTGCGCGAATTCTAGTACTGCGCGAATTTTAATACGAGTAAGGTATCTTGTCAAGTTAACGCCGCTAGCCGATTGCGGTAAACGTCAAGCTTATTAACTCTCTATTACTTCCGATTAAGCGCCGCACTAAAGTTGCACAGGTGAGGCGCTTATTAAATTTTTCTGATCCTGAGTGCGGCTCTTAACCGGGAGCGGCGCTAAAACGAGCATTTACGGTAAGCAGTGCCAACGGCGTCCATTTGTGAGCATTGCAGATCTCAGTATGTCATCATCTGCGGCTGCACGGATCTCCAACTTTCTTTTTAGAAAGTTGACGAGTTGAGTTGTTGAAAAGAAACAAAAAAAAAAAAAAATAAAGGTTTTGGGAAAAACAACAAGTGATCATTAGGTAGTATACTCAATACAACATCGCCGCTAATGTTGTAAACATTACTAATCGGCGACATGACACGGCATGTCGTTTTTGTAGTGTTGATGAACTGGGATTTAATCATCCGGACAGAGGTAGGATTAGTCTCGTCATAGCACTTCACTCGTGTTACCGAGTTTTTTTGTCAATCGAAAGAGGTCTTTTGAGCTGATCACGTCAGCGTTAAATGTACCGAAAGTCTGTACCGAAATGTTACTGAACACCTAACGATCACTTGTTGTTTTTACCAAAACCTTTATTATTATTATTTTTTTGTTTCTTTTCAACAATTCAATTCGTCTCCTCACATGCCTTGCCCTTATTCTCTCACCTTCGTATTCTAAGTTTTAACTTTACAGGTTATGAAGTCCAACTTCCGCTCAAGTCTATAACAACAGCGGATCGGCCACTCAGAACAAGAACGGAAATGGTCGTTGCAGAAGATACACATTTAAACCCCGTTTGCACTGTTAACATTTTGGGGTCGGCAAGGCTAAAATTTTGGCACGGGTGCCGCAATTTTTGGGGTGATTTTTGCTGTGTAAACGGTGCAGACTTCTTAAAATTTGGTACTCGTACGTGAAAATTTCGCCCGTGCCGACCACCTCTGAATATGTGGGCCCCGTGCCCAAAATGTTACAATGTATACGGGTTTTAAAGAACAAAAATTTTAATTTTTTAAGTGGTGATGGATTTACTTTTTAACAATCCGCCAGGTTTCCTCTTACCAGGATGCTGATTTTATTGTTCTAGTTTTCGCGCTGTTTTCGTTGTTTCAGCTCCGTGCTGAAGGCAGGAGTTCCGCAGTTTGGGTACAGCGAATAAATACACTGTTCGTCACATTCTGTACTCATAAACATTTCACTCTCGTCGCAGATATATCACATTCGAGGTCTCCCAAGAGAAAATATCGAGTGAACATTGAGAATGATTTCCAAGTTGTTCTTTTTATGTTTATGGCCATTCCTGATCCAGCTTGGAGTTACTCAACTAAAACCCAAGGTAATGGATGACTTTTAGCCTTAGGTTTATTTAGTGCTACTTTTGCGTTTTCCATACAAGCGTTCTTCACTCACTCTCTTTGGATATCTTAAGATGTAAACCGGACTCATTTCTTACGCATTTTGAGAAAGGATGGAATATTCTTTCGATTGTCTGGTAGTTATTTCTGTTTATTAGTTTCAGATTGCATTTATCCAAAAACGGCGCTCGCTACTTCTTTTTGAGTAACCGCGTGAGCCTTTACCCCTTTCCTGTTCCGAGACGTCTCCTTTGACGAAATAAATCGTCTGACGTTAGCTAGAGGAAAATAATAAAGTGCGTGTTTGAGCTCGAAAGACTTCCTAAGTTTATGAATCTAGGTAAATGTAATATTTGATGAACAATTAATTCATTGTCTGATTGTCGAGTGAAACGTCACAACTCTTTGTCAAATTTCGTCGAATGGACGTGTAGACCATCAGGTTTGGGTTTTTCTATTGTTTCCATAAATCGAACAAACACCTCAGGGGCCAGCCACGGAACTACGTCGGGCCCGTTCCTGTTTGTTACGAAGTCACTGTTGCTAATGAGTGCATGGGCCATTCTGAATTAGTTGTAACTGGATTCATCACAAACTGAGACTCTGTGAATTATTGCTGAGCATTTAATGTGCCGATGAAAATCGAGATCTCCGCGCAACTTTAAATGGCACTCAGATTAGGTTGAATCACGTGGAATTACTGGGACCTTAATTAGACTAGGATTTGAATTTCGACAATTTATATGTGGAGACTGTCTGAAAATGTAAACGCGTATAAGTGTGTTTAATAGAATAAGTCCTAACTTCCTAGAGTTGAAAGTTTATTATTTTTAATACCATTATTAAACCTGTTACAATGTATTACAGTATCTCATGATCAAGCAGTAAGCAGGACATTATAAATGGGATTTGTGGACAGGAAAAGTGCTGCTACAGAGTCATCTTAAATGCTGAACCCTGCCACTCTTCAGTTAATCTTTTCAACAAGCTTGGTTGGTTTCCATTTTAGGTAGAATCCAACATTAAAAAGTGTATATTAGCCTCTAAAATTCATTAAGAATTCATAAGAAAAACACAGAAAAATCATAACCGTGTCGTGTCTTTGTATTTAATAAAGACACACCGTGGCTTCATACATAATGTAGTAGTTCGTTCTTTTTCTTCAGCTCACAGAAGATAAATTTCCAAACGTTCTTCGCGAATTAGCGTATTAGAAGGTTCATTTTGGAAGACCACCACCTAAAAAACTCGCAGTGCATGCTTTATCGGGATCTAAAACACTCAGCTATCGCCTCGTGTTTTAAATCCCGATGAAGCACTCCTGCTCGGTTTTTAAATATTACATATAAGCATGTGATCGGTGATGTGCTTGATTATAACAACAATATGCCAACGCTTAGCAGCGAGCAACATAGTAGAAAAAGTCGCAATGTTCCATTGCCCGCCTTATTATATTCAAAGGCACTGTTTTGAGTGCAATTACGGAAAAAAAACAAACATAAGTGAGTTTTTCAAAACTTACCAAAATAGCACGAATCCAAGGGAGTCCTATTCGAGGAGTTTCGACTGATTTTACCCATCGCGCCTCATCCTTCGTGTAACTTTAAACGTACGATTATGTGGGTTACTTTTTTAATCAAATGTTGTAGGTTTTAAATCTTCGTCACAATCTGATGAATGGTTTGGGGGGGAATAATTATCCCAGCTGACCCAATATTAAATGATCTTCTCCTGTTATTCATCACAAATCCTAACTTTTCAGAGTACATCAGGCAATTGTGGATCACCAGGAATCCCAGGTGTCCCTGGTGTCCCTGGAAATATTGGAAGAGATGGACGACCTGGCGTAAAAGGTGATATTGGTCCCCCTGGTCCCGTTGGTCCCAAAGGTGAACCGGGAGAAAAGGGATCTGATTACGTCGATTTAACCACGAAGTCCAACTGGAAACAATGTGCGTGGAAACGAGACGATGGGAAAGATAATGGATTGATACAGGTTGGTTGGTGAAAGATTCACGACTTTTATACTTGAAGGACAGTTTACACAGGTCTTCTAACTGAGGAAGCATTCACTTGTTGTTCCTCAGTCTGGTTTCTAGTGTTTTTAGAGGTTACACGCTTATGATTGCACACTTGTTGACGCTGTAGACGACGACTTCTCCTGGTCAAATCTCACTTATTCTACTGTTAAGCCTGCGAGACGGAAGCCATTTTGACGCACATCTAGGAAAAAATGGAGAAGATATTTTAAACGAACATTTTTGAATCAGCAGACTAACGAAAAACTTGTATTACTCTTCGGCTTTTCACAGTTGTTGTTTTCACTTTGATTACCTTGAAGGATTGCACGTTCATGAAGAAATACGACAACACCTCCTTACGAGTTTTTTACGGCGGAAATCTTTGCATTCACAATTGCAATTACTGCTGCAAACGTTGGTACTTCACTTTTGATGGTGCAGAGTGCAAGAACCCAATGGCCATTGACGGAGTTTTCTTCATGTGGAAAGGAGCAGGAACGCAAAGTATTCATCGTCATCGCCATATTGAAGGTTACTGTCATAAAGTTCCCAAAGGTCACGTCCGAGTTGCATTTTGGGTTGGAAATTGTGCAGGTTATGGAAACGCAGTTGTTTGGAGTGGTTGGAATTCGGTGTCCCGTATTGTGATTGAAGAAGTACCACCACCTCAAGCTTAGAGCATCCTGTGTGCGAGAGAAAGAAAAATAATGATAAATGTAAAATCAGTGAAAATTAGAGAGTAAACGTTGTTTAGTGTAAGTCATGTTCACGTGCACTCAGTGACGGTTTTAGCATTTGAAAACTTGAGGGGTGAGAGTGCAGTAGTGGTTTTGGGCATAGTGAAGCATTACTTGAGAATAAATCAATATGAATGGTCGTATTGGTAGTTTTCATTAGGTTTTAGTAGTGGAAACAAGTTATTGCGGGCTCAGATTACAGCTCACGTAATGCGCGAGTTGTATGATGTTGATGACACCTGGTTTTGTCTTGATTCAGAATAGTAAAATGGTTTTGATTTGGGTCATGAGTCTTAACTTTCCACTCAGCTTTAGTTTATCTTACAGATCAACAAGCGTCAGCGGGCCACATGCGCTGGTTGAACTGGGGGGCAGGGGGGCATGGTCTTCTCAAACCCATCCATGAAAACGCCACTGCGTGCATTAAAGTTTGTGTGAGATTTAGTCGTGTGAAAATGAAATAAAATTTCAACTTCAAGCAATGGATAGGTGTGAAATTTATTCACATTTATTCTCAACAACCGCCTCACTGCTAGTACAAAAATGCCAGATTTTGAACTGTGCCAAAGACGACGTGCTTCCTACAATAGAATATTTCATTCAAGACAAAGAGAATAGAAAACCTTTTATGCCAAGAGAAATCCCAACGCCGTCCTTGTTCTGAATACAACGTCACTCAGGGTGTTTTAACGTATTCAGGACGATGGTAAATCTTGAAGCTGTGAAAGTTGTTAGTTGAGTTTGACTTCAACGCATTCAACTGGATCCTTTTAGAAACTGAAGTATTGTAAAGGTCGAAAAACAAATATTAAGTACCAAATACGACGTCAGTGATGCACGGTTTCTTTTAAATGATAAAATTCAGACTCCCTAATCACCGCCGTCACCGTCCTAGCTTGATAAAGGTCCCTAATATTTCATTGAAACGACGGGAAATGAAAAATTAGGATGGCAGTATGGAGATTTCATCCAAAGGTGTCAAAACGACAAATGACAAAGGGACAGCAATTCACTCATATATATATATATATATATATATATAGTCTATTTGGTTAATGTCTAAGCTTCGGGCAACTGCCGTTACACGGTGTTTCACGCTTACGCGATCATCAGACGACCGATGATCTGATGATCGCGTAAGCGTAAAACACGGCAGTTGCCCAAAGCTTAGACATTAACCAAATAGACTATTAAAGCTCTACACCTTTGTATTGAGCACTCTCCTTTTCAGAGACCAGACAGCTACATTTATATATATATATATATATATATGTATATATATATATATATATATAACTAACTACAGACGGAACCGTTTCGGCCTAGAGAAGCCTATATTTTATAGGCAACTCAAATGTCAAGCCCAGTTCAGACACCGAACGTCTTATGAGCCGAACCTAATACATTGAATTAAGTTCATGAGAAGTTCAGCGTCTGAATCAATTAAGTTCGAAAGATTGCATTAGAATCGGCTCAGCCTTACTTCCCGGCTGCTTTAGCCGTAATTACGGCTTTGGAGCGACGTTGATTCAAACCCCGATCTTTTCATGAGCCGAACCTAATGCATGAATTATTACAATATATTTTAATCAGTTTTAATCACTAATCGGCGCTATAGAGCATACGCAATAGAGAGTTTCGTTCGGCAACATGGCTGCTTCCAGTGGAAATCTACAGTGGAGTTGTCACCAAAGAAAACGTGTGTGATTCATGCTCTGTCGGCACAAAATATCGTTCTATACACTGCAGGATGCATATTTCTAACAAATGTTCAGTTTTTGAAAGCGACAAAGATACTATTGGCTGGGTTGCATGCAAAAGCGTTGGGTACTGTGAACCTTGTAAGAAGTCGATGGACGGAAAACCGGAGAATGACAATAGTGAGATGCAAAGAGATTTAAATGATGAAGGTCGAAAGAAGACTAAGGTCAACTTGAAGCGGAAAAGGTATGTATTAAAGCTATAGTGTAGTGGACTTCTTATCTCTTAAACAGATAATGATTACTCACGTTTCACTTCTTGAAAGTGAATATACCACACATACATATTGTCTCCTTTACGCTCTTTTGTCATCATTTGTGAATCTGCCAATTACTTTTCTCTTAATCTTGCTGTCTAACAGGAAAATAAGATAGATCTCTCTAAATCCCTCTCTAGATATCTTTCTAAATCTCTCTTTAAATCTCTTTCTGAATCTCTCTAAATTTCCTTCCAAATCTCTTTCCATATTGGTTTCTCAGTAACAGAACGCAGTACACGGAATCGTATAATTTGTGGAATATTTATTGTGATGGTATTAAATGAATTTAAGATGAGTTTAAGATGAATTATTCGATCTAAGAAAAAGAATTAACAAAATATGGCTAAATATAAAATAGCTTACACGTGCCTAATATGTAAATTACATATAAACCGATATCTTTACTTACTTCTTGCCGGGTTTCCGCGTTCTATATCTTTAAACAGTCTTAAATCTCCAATTATGATTCACAGGTTAGCAAACAGAATAAACAAAACAGAATAACCCTACAACAGTTTTTCCCGCCCAACGCGCTCTCACGTGTAGACTGCAGTTTATCATATGAGATCATATTACTTGGTGAACCTCGTGCTCCTAATTAAATGTCAATCAACTTATCTATTATTAAATGTTCTAACGAACGTATGTAGTTCCTCATCGATACATCCTCCGCCCCCATAAAGGGGACTCTTTATCTTCATTCTTCGTCACCCTCCGCTGGATGGATTACTGCGATCCTTTGGACTGGTCTGGAATACTCTCCCGATGGGGTTCTTACCTTCACGTTTCTAACTTTCTTATCCTCTCCTGGATAAACTTCTATCACACGTCCGACTCTCCACTTTCCTCTGACTGCCGTCCCATCTTGCACAACTACAACATCATTCACTCGTACATTCCGTCTCTCCGAGTTCCATTTCTTTCGTGGTACCAATAGGGGAAACACGTCCCTCGTCCAACGCCTCCAAAACGAATCTACGATCTTTTGGACGAACTCAACTCGCTTTCGTGGATTCTTTGTTTCTTGAAAGGGTCCTTGCGGGACTTCAGGCGATGCTCTTCCCAGCAACATATCATTGGGACACAGATACGCACCGTCGTCAGGATCATTAGTGGGTCTTCCGATGGGTCTTTGATTCACCAGATTTGCTACCTCGAGCAAACAGGTATACAGTTCGAATGGTGTTAAGACGTGTTCACCGGTGGCTTTCTTGAGGGCCAACTTGCAACTCTTTACTAGTGCTTCTGCTGTTCCATTCTGGTGGGGTGCTGCAGGGGTAATGAATTTCCACTGTACGCCTTTGTCGACACAATACTCTTGCAATATCTTCTTACCAGTTTCTTGAAGCATTTTCTTCAGGTCGGTCAAAGCTCCAACAAACTGCGTCCCGTTGTCGCTCATAATCATCGCGGGATATCCTCGAATAGAGAAAAATCGTCTGAGTGTCTGAATAAACTCCATTGCTGAGCAATTTGTCGCAATCTCTAAATGCACAGCTCTTGTATTTAAACACGTGAAGATGACTCCGTAGTGCTTGGTTGTCTTGTTACGACTGATCTTGACGGTTAACGGTCCGAAATAATCACAGGATACGTAGTGGAAGGGAGGAGTATGAGGTGCTACTCGGAACGGTGGTAGGTTTGCCATCAATTGACTCTCGACTTGTGGGTTCGTTTCTTTACAGACTACGCAATTGGACTTGATAGTCTTTACCAAGTCATGCACTCTGATGATCCAATAACGTCTTCTAATCTTTGCAGCTGTCGTCGCGATACCCGAATGTCCCATTCTGTGAGCTTCCTCTGCAATCAATCGCGAAACTCTATGATCGTAAGGTAGTAACGCGGGATGCTTCGTCTCGTATGAAACTAATGCATTTTCGACACGTCCACCGACTCGGATAATACCTTCTTCATCTTCAAACGGAGAAAGTGTTCGGAATTCGTTTCTTTTCAGGCGATCCTTTAGGTACTTTTGCGCTTCATTTATCCAAACCTTTCGACTTTCCTCGAGCTCGTTCGGAGTTAACGACTCTTCAGCTACAGAATTCTCTTCTCGGACTCTTCGTATCTTTGCCATAAGCTTATTCTTGAATTTTAACACCCATGCCGTAACGCGTTGGAGTCTTTTCCAGCTTGAATAATCTTTGCATTCAATCACATTCTTTAACTCGACTGCTTCAGTTGTCACCATTCCAACGGTTTTCTTCTTTATACATTCTCGCTCGACCTCGGCTGCATCAGGTTTGCTATCTTCTTTCGGCCATTCTTCCATTGGTTGCTGCAAGAATTCTGGACCGTTCAACCAACGTCCAGACAAATCAGTAATAGATAAGCCGCGGGATACATCATCGGCAGGATTTTGCTCCGTTGGAATGTGTCTCCATTGGACCGGTTTAACGTTGCTTCGAATTTCTCCAACTCGACTTGCTACAAATGGTTTCAGACGCTTTCCGTTATTCTTTATCCAGGCTAAAACAATCGCACTGTCCGTAAACAAGA
The DNA here is from genome assembly GCA_030142905.1 of Heliopora coerulea. NCBI lineage: Eukaryota > Metazoa > Cnidaria > Anthozoa > Scleralcyonacea > Helioporidae > Heliopora > Heliopora coerulea. Next base: position 65,629 of record JASJOG010000031.1, on the reverse strand, counting down.
TGCTTTCTTGGAGCTCGATCCGAATTTCTCGCTCGATCGTTTTGCACAGTCTGCTCGCCAATACTGCTGCTTGGAGTTCCAAACGTGGGATGGTCAACTCTTTCAGAGGGGCTACTCTAGATTTGGCTGCGATAAACTTTACTTTAACTTCACCCGCGGAGCTTTTACTTCTAAGGTACGCGCACGTTCCAAAAGCACCACGCGATGCATCTGCAAACACACACAGAATTGGCGGCTCTACTACGTTTCGTGGACAAATACATCTCTCGAACGATACGCCATTCAGCTGCTTCATTTCTTCGAAGTATGACGACCATTTCTTCTGAATACTCGGGGCAAGCTCGTCGTCCCAGTCCACACCTTCTTCCCATAACTCCTGGAGACTTATCTTTGCTCTCACGAGAAATGGCGCGACAAACCCAATTGGATCGTATATTCGAGCGATTTGGCTGAGTATCTTGCGCTTGGTCAGATCAGTAATACCGCCTTTCACAGCTTCAATTTCGAACTTATACTTTAGGACGTCTCTCACGCAGTCCCAGGATATACCAAGCACTTTCGTGTCGGTTTGACTTTGTGGCATCTTGATTTCATCCAATTCCGTTTTACGCTCTTCTAGATCTTTATTCGATTGCCATCCTTTTACTGTGAATCCGCCTGTCTCCAGAATTCTGTCTACGCCGCTTGTCAGTTTCTTGGCTTCTTCCTTCGTGTCAACTGAGTCGAGAATGTCGTCCATATAGGTGTTGTCCTTAATGGTTCGTGCAGCTTCTGGATTACTGCTTTCTCCTTCCTCTGCCGTCTTTTGCAAAGCGATCTGAGCCATGGCAGGTGCGGGCTTGTCACCGAACGTCAAAACATTCATTACGTAAATGTCCGGCGGTCTGCCCGTTTCCAAATTTCGCCAAAGGAATCTGTGCACGTGTCTGTCCTCCATAGGAATGAGGACTCGATGGTACATTTTGGATATGTCAGCGGTTACAGCGACCTCTTTTTCTCTAAAGCGTAGTATAATTCCGAAGAGATCGTTCAATAAGTCGGGTCCCTTTCGCCAATATTTATTGAGTACATGGCCTTGATATGACGACGACGAGTTGAAGACTATGCGAACAGGTGTGCTTGTACTGTCGGGTCGGAGAACAGCATGGTGCGAAATGTAATGCACTGGACCTTTGTACTCTTCAATTTCCTTTGCTGTCAACTTGCTCGCAAAGTTCATTTCTTCCATCTCGATAATTTTACGGTTATAGGCGTCGGCCTCGTTTGGTTTCTTCAACAGTCGGCGTTCAGTAGATTCCAGACGTTTAACTGCTTGCTCTTTATTGTCAGGTAGCTCAGCGGGATTTCTTTTCCATGGGTACGGTATCATCCATTGGTCTCCAACTTTTCTGGCGGACTGTTCTATCATTCTCTTTTCTTCTCGATCCAGCTGATTTAATTTGTTTGCATCACAGACACAAGGATCAACTTGGACACCCATTCCTTCTGTTGTCCAAAAATCAGAAAGGTCCACTAGAGAAGTTGTCTTCACATGGAGAACGGTGGTTGTCACATTACTTAGATCACCGGGCGTCGAACCAAATATCACCCAACCCAGAGGAGACTCTCTTGCGACCAGATGGTCAACTTGTCTTGTCTGACCAGTATGCATATGTGCATGATCAATTCCCACGAGAAGATCTACATGCCCGTTTCCACGTCTGATTTTCTCCCTCGGTAGGTTGAACTGCTCTGCTAGTGCACTCGATCGGACACCTTTGATTTCTTCACTGATGCATGGGATTCCAATTGCTCTAACCACATACTTCTTCTTATTCATTCCAGTCACACTCACTTTGTACACTTTTGTTTGAATTTCTTCCTCTTCTCCTCCGACCTTTACGATATTCACAGTTATATCTTGACCACGCAAACGTAGACTGTCCGCAGTCTCTCTTCGAATTAAAGTGATTTGGGCTCCAGAGTCAAACAAAATATTTCCGGGCTTGTATACTCCATTAGATCCACAGATATTGGCAGTGATTACTGGTAATATTGTGTCCTTTTGGTCAGAAATGGAAGCAACACCGACATGAGTTGTTTTGGATTTGTGCAACAATGGGTGGTGAGTTGAGGTACATTGGTTTCCGTTCTCGACTTTCGTACATTGCTTCCGTCTGCTGCAATTCGCTTGTCGGTGGTCTCGGCCTGCTTTCTTTAAACAGCTGAAACACGCGTGGTTCGTCTTTGCTGCGCTTATCCGGTCGTCTACACTCTTTGCTGCGAACCTTTCACATTGATCTGGCCAGTGATTCGAGTTACTACAGAACCAGCACTTGTGTCGGATTTTACCACCAACCTCAGCCTCTCCGTACACCGTATTGACTTGTCGACGATTGGGACCGCTTCGAACCGGAGCTGTGGCACGCATTCTCGACTTCATTTCGATCGTCATCCAGTTTATTAGGTTATTCAACGTAGCTGATTTTGCTTCGCGTTCAAGATCTCTAGACCACACTTTCCGGTCATCAGGGCACATCTTTTGCTCAATAATGGAAAGCATGTGACTGTTGTCCATGTCATTAGGGATTCCCACTTCTTTTAGTGTATTGTAACATCGTCTCACTAGATGTACCAGGTCGCAGAATCGTGCATCCTCCCCATCACTTAGTGGTTTAAATTTCACAATGTCCTGCGTGATGGTGTCCGCCACAAACCGGGGGTCCCCATATATAGAATCCAGGTATTCCCATGCAGCATCGTAATCAGATCCAATACCTTTTATCAACTCCAGTGGCTTGTCCTTTAAACAAGTGCGCAACAGGGTGATAGCGTCTCTTTTAGCATATCTAGACTCAATAGCATGTTTGAAATCGGCTCGAAAAATCACATATTCACGGACATCACCAGAAAACTTGGGCAATTTGGGTTTCTCCATTTGAAACCCACAGGGTTTGGTGCCAGAAACAGTTCCTACTTGGCTGTCTATTTCAGATTGTAACACAATTTGGCCTTGACTCTGTTCAGGTTTGCTTAGTATAGATGTAGATGGGCTGCTGACAACTGTTTCTTCCTTGGTATTAACGAGGCTTGCTTGGGGACTCTCAATCACACTGCTGTTGTCTCTACTGGTACTTGGCTGGCTGTCATCTGTATTCGCTGGGTTCAAATTACTTGCGCTGTCTAGGTTTTGCATTCCTAACATTCCTGAAGCCTTTTGCTCGTTTATTTCTACATTATTTTCGCTATTCTTGGCAGAAACTTCTTCTATATAGCGTTTAGCATCGATGTCAAGCTTAAGAAAGTTATTTTGACAATCCTCTAACCATTGTTCCTCCGTCTCAAAGTCCTCATCCTCGACTATCAAATTTGCGTACTCATCATGTTTCATGACAACATTATCAAAGGCTTGCTTAACTTTCACAAGGTAATTGCTTACCTCATCCACGGGTCTTTTCTGCTCTTGTAGTATGACCAAAGCCTTTCCTAATCGCGTCAACGTAGCTTTCGCAGTTCGGCGTTGTATTTTCGCTGTCTTCAGCGCTTCATCAGTGGTACTCATATTCACAATTCACATATGGAACTTCCACTCATATAATCCTCCCGAAATCGAATGTTGTGGTTTCTCAGTAACAGAACGCAGTACACGGAATCGTATAATTTGTGGAATATTTATTGTGATGGTATTAAATGAATTTAAGATGAGTTTAAGATGAATTATTCGATCTAAGAAAAAGAATTAACAAAATATGGCTAAATATAAAATAGCTTACACGTGCCTAATATGTAAATTACATATAAACCGATATCTTTACTTACTTCTTGCCGGGTTTCCGCGTTCTATATCTTTAAACAGTCTTAAATCTCCAATTATGATTCACAGGTTAGCAAACAGAATAAACAAAACAGAATAACCCTACAACAGTTTTTCCCGCCCAACGCGCTCTCACGTGTAGACTGCAGTTTATCATATGAGATCATATTACTTGGTGAACCTCGTGCTCCTAATTAAATGTCAATCAACTTATCTATTATTAAATGTTCTAACGAACGTATGTAGTTCCTCATCGATACACATATCTCTTTCTAAATATGTATATCTCTTTCGAAATCTCCTTCGGAATCTCCACGCAATTCTCTAAATCTCTTAAACTCTAAATTTCTGTCGTTCTATTTCTCTAAATCTCGAACCATCTTTCGACAAAATGCCCACAGTCATCCTTAAAATGTCTATCTATTTCCAAATAGCTTTCCACGTGATTGCTCTCTTCCTAAACAACAGACAATAATGCACACAGACACACACATTAGACGGACCCCAAAAAATAAAGCTGATTTGTAATAATTATACCTTAAACGGATAATATTCACCTTTGACGTACCTAACTAGTAAACAGACCACAATTACTGGGTTGCTTCTTTATTTATAATAATATTTTACCTCTTCCGCTCAATTTTTTATTAATGCCATATCCCTTACTCGTTCATGGTCTCTTTAAAGTCCTAGTTAACAGAATTTCGCGACGAGTGCTACCTTTCATGCTAAATAAAAAACAATACACTTTTTACGTCAATCATTCCACGTGTCTACATCAACCAGAGTACCGGACTACACAAATAAATTGCATTCTGATCGTAATTTTAGGCAAGTGCCACTCACGATTGACCTTTGTTCTCTTCAAGACTATCGCCAGTTTGATGTCTTGGAAAGACTATCGACGCCCATTCTTGCCGTTTTTGTCTATAATTAAGTTCCCATGATTCATGCTCGTTTCTTTGTTAAAATGTGACAAAAATCCACTTTTGTTGACGAATTTCTCACATTCCTTCAATTTTTGTTGTGGATTTAAATAAGCAGATAAAACTGAACTTTTAATCGTTCAACTATAAAAAGGACATACATGCACAATACAGGAAACTTTGCTTCTTGATCACGGTTCTCACGTCGTCCGTCTTTACATAAACAGAAAACAGTCACTCTTTTACATAAAGTTATATATAATTATGAATGTATGCAAAATTCGATTAAAGTAGACTAAAAGCTAACAGTCGTGAGCTTTGGCTTGTTTCAAGATAGACATCAAACAGATTCGGAATTTGCAGCAGACGTATTGTTTCAGAACTCGCTTTGGTCTTCATCAAACTTTGGAAACTCACGTCAGAATGAGTTGATAGACATGACACGATTACTTGTCAACATCTCTTTCTCTAATGAACGTAGCACATAAATACCAGTGACAGGACTAAGAACGCTCAGTACACCAAAACGATCGTCGAACGAAACATCACTTGGTCACTCCGTGAATGTTGAACCAAAAAAGATATGGCCCTCAATCAGTATTTTGCTGGAATCAGCTTCTGCCTGCTGGTAGTTATTTCTTACGGACTTGCAGCTTCCCCAAAAGTAAGTTTGTAAAGTAACCAAATGCATGAAACGTATTAAGACCAAAGAGTTTGGCTTGCGTACTCGTATGTTCAAGCTATTAAAGCTGACCAAAAGCGGTGAGGACCATCAGAAGTAATTCCACCTGCGCGTTTTCTACTTGAAGAACCGTTTAGTAACTTAACTTTGAAAAAATCTAGTTTGTAGTTTCCAAAACGTGGCGTAAGCAATAAACTGGTTAAAACTTCAATAAGAACTGGTCTTAGATGACACATGTTTCGGACTATCTAGTCCATCATCAGTCATAAACAAGGGATGGATTCTTTATGACTAATGATAGACTAGGTAGTCCAAAACATGTATCATCTAAGACTAGTCGTTCTTCTTATTAAAGTTTTACCGAGTTTATAGTTTATTTTTAATGTCTTATAAAGGTCGCTGCTCAATGTCGTTCAGGCTGTTGTGCTTTCCCAGGCACCCCGGCTGTTCCTGGTATCCCTGGTACTCCTGGAACACATGGGAGGCCGGGTACAAAAGGTGACATTGGTCCTCAAGGTCCCGTTGGTCCCAAAGGTGAACCAGGAGAAAAGGGATCTGATTACGTCGATTTAGCCACGAAGTCCAACTGGAAACAATGTGCGTGGAAACGAGGTGATGACAAAGATAATGGATTGATACAGGTTGGTTGGTAAAAGATTCACGACTTTTATACTTGAAGGACAGTTTACACAGGTCTTCTAACTGAGGAAGCATTCACTTGTTGTTCCTCAGTCTGGCTTCTAGTGTTTTTAGAGGTTACACGCAATCATTGCACACTTATTGACGCTGTAGACGACGACTTTTGCTGGTCAAATCTCACTTATTCTATTGTTAAGCCTGCGAGACGGAAATCATTTTGACGCACATCTAGGAAAAAATGGAGAAGATATTTTAAACGAACATTTTTGAATCAGCAAACTCACGAAAAACTTGTATTACTTTTCGGCTTTTCACAGTTGTTGTTTTCACTTTGATTACCTTGTAGGATTGCACGTTCATGAAGAAATACGACCACACCTCCTTACGAGTTTTTTACGGCGGAAATCTTCGCATTTACAATTGCAATTCCTGCTGCAAACGTTGGTACTTCACTTTTGATGGTGCAGAGTGCAAGAACCCAATGGCCATTGACGGAGTTTTCTACATGTGGAAAGGAGCAGGAACGCAAAATATTCATCGTCATCGCCATATTGAAGGTTACTGTCATAAAGTTCCCAAAGGTCACGTCCGAGTAGGATTTTGGGTTGGAAATTGTGCAGGTTATGGGAACGCAGATGCTTGGAGTGGTTGGAATTCAGTGTCCCGTATTGTGATTGAAGAAGTACCACCACCTCAAGCTTAACACACATTACGTACGAGCAAGCAGAATGATATTGTTCTCTGTAAAACTGATCAAAATAATTAAGATAGCAGAAATTTTTTTTAAATCTTCTGCAATTCCTGTTTATTTGTACTTTAGTTACGTTAAACGTAGCGGTCGAAACAAGAAATAAAAGTTGTTCCACCCGAAGAACAAATCTAAAATCTCTTAATATTCACTCACCGCCATCTCTTCGTTGAAGGTGCAGAAAAGTCAAATTTAAAAATTGTCCACGACTGATATTTACAAATGTGGGATCTTGGGGGATATTCACAAAACCTTGCGGGTCCAATCCCTCTCTGCGGCTCAGAAATCGGAAAACTGGCACTAGCGGATAACTCTGGACAGTAACTAAACTAAACTAGACGCTTGCCAGGAACATGGCAGAATATGAATCACTGATCTGAAAAATAGGACTGGATTGAGCCACTATTGTTCAAAAAGTGAAGCCGGAAGTCAGCCGTGGCTACCATATTGGAGTGACCACTTTTCAAGGTGCACCATATATTTTGTGTAGGTTACATTGAAGAAATTGGAGGAGAACTTTCAACGTGTGAAGGTTCTTGGCGTATAATTGTCAAATTTTAAGTGAAAACATGCCGAGGAGAGACAACAGCCTTTAAAATTCTCCAATTTTCTTTAAAATTACTGATTTTCCCGTGATAAATAATCGACTATAGAGCAACGAGTGATCGTGTTGGTGGCGTGTACTGCACTTCGAGGTCTACTGTATAGTCTACGTACTGTGGAGGCCAGAGATTTTTTCTTTTACAGTGACCGGTTTTATGGATGGAAAAGGCCGTGGTTGTTTGGCCTTCCCAAGCCACAAAATTTTCATAGATTCAAGAAGGTTTCATGGGCCACATCTAGGACAGCAAGCTGCCAATTGAAGATTCCTGGGCTGTACTATGACATGTAATTTGTTAAACTGATCTCCAGTATGCTAAAGTAATTTATTAACAGTTTTACCACAATTCACAGGTGGCTGTTTCAGTTATGCTTGTTTCATTGATATTTGGATTTTTAAACTTTGATTAACCTTTAAATGAACTGCTCTACACAGTCATTTGAAACAGGAAAATGTTTCTCAGGATAAGAATTACATTTGGTAAAAAATCTTTGTACTTTGCACATATTTGCAATATAATGTTTTAATGCCATTGCTTAAGCAATTTTTAAAGAAATATACCATTAAAATAGATATTGATGGTATTTGAGGCAAAGTTTGTTTTGATAACACTTGCCATTTAAAGGTGTCTAAAGGTTTAGTTATATGAAGTAATTTTAATTTTTCAATGCAGTTGTGTTTAGAGTTGTGCTGAAACTGTTTTGCTGTTGATCTATAAAACGAATTGTACAAGTTCAAATATACACAATTAAAGCAACCAACCACCTTGTTCTGATGTTGCATTTTGGTTTGTGAGAAAAGTAGCTCATTCAGAGGGGTGCCATGAATTTGACATTTAACTAAGGGTGAAGATATTTTTTAGCCAGTTTGTAAAGTTTAAGTTTGTCTTCTGTTTAATGTTGATTCTTGAAGTGCCATAGTTCTTTCCTCAAACTGTGTAAGTTGTTCACTTGTTAAAGCAGGACTAGTTAGTGAAATGTCCACTGAACTGTCATCAAGTGGGATAGGTCCATCCCAGTCAATACCATACTTGTCAGTTACTTCAGTAGGATTGGTACCTTCTTCAGATGTCATCAATGAACCTTGGACCCAAAGCTGAAGGGGTGTATAGTTGTTTGCTGTGGACATGGGATGTCTCAACCAGGCAGCAGACCATTCATCCAAACAATGGTTTATGTGATGAAGGAATGCATAATGTAAGCACTATAAGTCATTCTCTGCTTAATACTCCAAGATATTCAGATCCTCCATTAATGAAAACAGATTGTAGCAATTCTTTAAAACATCCTTAAATACATCCCACCAGAGGTACTCAATTTGTTGATTGTGCATGCTCTTACCCACAAGAGCTGACCCCTTACCTGGAGCACAAGCGTTTAACTTATTCTTGACAACATCCACATTTTCAGTTCCCTGACAACATCACACCTGGTTCTGGAGGGCAATCCCCAGTTTTATACTGCTTTTATGAAATTTTAGAATACTGTGGCAGCTTCATTGTTAGCATTGCAGGGTAAATACACAGGCATGAAGCCACCCTCACACCCGTGAACAACAAAACACCATTTGACAAGTTTATGATTGCCATCAAAATGCCAAAGTCCAAGTGGCCTTGTTCCATTGTATATACATCATTTAATTGCCATGCACCATCAAGTAGCCACTCGCTGGGGATCAACTCATGAAAGAGCTTCTCTCATATGATGTCTGATGATGAATATACCCCTTGAGCCAAGGTGTCCCATCAACATTTTTAATCCCCATTTTCGATTTGTTCTTTTAGTTGCTCTCACTATGTCATCTGATTATCTTGTATTTCTGTGTAAAGGGAATGCACTGAAAGACTGTATTCTTGCATTTGTCATTTTACAGTCCATGAACTCACATGAAGTAGCTCTGAAATTGAACGGATACTAAACCTGGCTTTTACAAGCATTGTGAGCTGTTCCTTGCTAACTGCATACTTTGGTCTACCTGGTTATCCAGTGAAAACAGCATTTTCTCTGATGTTCATCCCTGAGCACTCTAAAATTCACCATGCACTGCTCAACAAATTGAATATTTCTTCTGGTATTCTTGTCAACGAGTCTAAGACAATGACAAACTTCTGAATTTCTTGAAGCTCTTCTGCTATGTCAAAATTATCAGCACTATGAACACTAGAAACAATCTCCCTTAATGTGGATGTTATTACGTCTTTCAACTCGCCAGTGAAATCTGTCACCATGTTCGTTTGTCTTTCTGCCCTGTTCAACGTACCAGCTACTCACACGCACATGAAATTTTGCTAGGTGATGATAATAGTACAACACTGCATAATAATGCCACAGTGCATGATAATATCGAAACATTGCAAAATAATACTGAAACAGTGCCTAATAATAACAAATCGGTACAAATGATGAAACATTGCACAATAATAACGAAACAGTGTGTACCAATACAAACCAATGCTTTATAATAAAGAAACAGCGCATAATAATAACAAATCAACAGTGCATAATACTAACAAAGCAGTGTATAATAATAACAAATAAATGCAGATTAATAACTAGACATTGCATGATCATGATGAACTTGGGAATAATAATAACGAAAAACTGTATAATAATGAACCGGCAGATAATAACGAAACATAATAGTTTTGACGGTAATGACACCCCATACTTACCAGTGAAATGTCCGTGAAAATTTTCTTTCTAACTTGGATTCTTCATCGTCAGATCCCTCACTACCACTTTGGGATGTGTTGTCGTTTCCTTTCACATTTTTTCTTCGTTTACTACAGCCCTACGTACGAGTTTCCTCATTTTCACAATAGCCTTATAACAACGTTACCTCGAAAGTGGTCACTCCAATATGGCGCAGATTGAATTTCGCGGGCTTCATTTTCTCCCGCAGTCCAACCCTGGGTTGCTCGATCCAGTCCTATTTTTCAGGTCAGCGGTCACAAAGGAAAGATCACTGTGGAACCGCTGAACGAAAGGAGCGCCGTAGATTTGGGGGCTGAGATACTTGGCGAAGCAGTTGTGTTTGGCATTGGGGTCGCGGTTTTGTATGCCGAGTACAGGCGACAGAAACGCGGAGAAGCACGGGAGGAGATAAACACCAGGAAAACTTTCGAACATTGCAAAGAAACGTGGAAGAACTGAGCTGTTGGGTAGAAAAACAATCTGAGCAGATTGATAAACTGAATGAAATAGTACAAAACATTGAGAACAAAGTCAGTGAGCAACAGAGATGAAAGAGAATGATTTGAGAGCAAGCAAAACTTTGTATGATCAGAACAACCAGTTTTCCATTGGTTCACAAATCAGTGATACATGTGAGGGCAAGCAAGAGTATTTGACCACCCACGCGATCCTAGAGATATTGCGCAAGGCTTCCTAAATATCTTGACCACAGCGCAGTTCCTTCCTGTATGTGTGCTGTGGTTAAATTTTATTTCTGAGTAATTAGAGAAAATCTAATGTTAAAATCAAAGCATTAAGTGAGTTAATTCAGGTTGTAAAATTTCAGTTTTGTTATGAATAAGCAGTGCCAACAGCGTCCATTTGTGAGCATTGCAGATCTCAGTATGTCATCATCTGCGGCTGCACGGATCTCCAACTTTCTTTTTAGAAAGTTGACGAGTTGAGTTGTTGAAAAGAAACATAAAAAAAAAAAAAAAAAAAAAAAAAAAAAATAAAGGTTTTGGGAAAAACAACAAGTGATCGTTAGGTAGTATACTCAATACAACATCGCCGCTAATGTTGTAAACATTACTAATCGGCGACATGACACGGCATGTCGTTTTTGTAGCGTTGATGAACTGGGATTTAATCATCCGGACAGAGGTGGGATTAGTCTCGTCATAGCACTTTACTCATGTTACCGAGTTTTTTTGTCAATCGAAAGAGGTCTTTTGAGCTGATCACGTCAGCGTTAAATGTACCGAAAGTCTGTACCGAACTGGTACTGAACACCTAACGATCACTTGTTGTTTTTACCAAAACCTTTATTATTATTTTTTTTGTTTCTTTTCAACAATTCAATTCGTCTCCTCACATGCCTTGCCCTTATTCTCTCACCTTCGTATTCTAAGTTTTAACTTTACAGGTTATGAAGTCCAACTTCCGCTCAAGTCTATAACAACGGCGGATCGGCCACTCAGAACAAGAACGGAAATGGTCGTTGCAGAAGATACACATTTAAACCCCGTTTGCACTGTTAACATTTTGGGGTCGGCAAGGCTAAAATTTTGGCACGGGTGCCGCAATTTTTCGGGTGATTTTTGCTGTGTAAACGGTGCAGACTTCTTAAAATTTGGTACTCGTACGTGAAAATTTCGCCGTGCCGAGCACCTCTGAATATGTAGGCCCCGTGCCCAAAATGTTACAATGTATACGGGTTTTAAAGAACAACACTTTCAATTTTTTAACTGGTGATGGATTTACTTTTTAACAATCCGCCAGGTTTCCTCCCACCAGGGTGCTGATTTTATTGTTCTAGTTTTCGCGCTGTTTTCGTTGTTTCAGCTCCGTGCTGAAGGCGGTACTTCCGCAGTTTGGGTACAGCGAATAAATACACTGTTCGTCACATTCTCTACTCATAAACATTTCACTCTCGTCGCAGATATATCACATTCGAGGTCTCCCAAGAGAAAATATCGAGTGAACATTGAGAATGATTTCCAAGTTGTTCTTTTTATGTTTATGGCCATTCCTGATCCAGCTTGGAATTACTCAACTAAAACCCAAGGTAATGGGTGATTTTTAGCCTTAGGTTTATTTAGTGCTACTTTTCCGTTTTCCATACAAGCGTTCTTCACTCACTCTCTTTGAATATCTTGAGATGTAAACCGGACTCATTTCTTACGCATTTTGAGAAAGGATGGAATATTCTTTCGAGTGTCTGGTAGTTATTTCTGTTTATTAGTTTCAGATTGCATTTATCCAAAAACGGCGCTCGTTACTTCTTTTTGAGTAACCGCGTGAGCCTTTACCCCTTTCCTGTTCCGAGACGTCTCCTTTGATGAAATAAATCGTCTGACGTTAGCTAGAGGAAAATAATAAAGTGCGTTTTGAGCTCGAAAGACTTCCTAAGTTTATGAATCTAGGTAAATGTAATATTTGATGAACAATTAATTCATTGTCTGATTGTCGAGTGAAACGTCACAACTCTTTGTCAAATTTCGCCGAATGGACGTGTAGACCATCAGGTTTGGGTTTTTCTATTGTTTCCATAAATCGAACAAACACCTCAGGGGCCAGCCACGGAACTACGTCGGGCCCGTTCCTGTTTGTTACGAAGTCACTGTTGCTAATGAGTGCATGGGCCGTTCTGAATTAGTTGTAACTGGATTCATCACAAACTGAGACTCTGTGAATTATTGCTGAGCATTTAATGTGCCGATGAAAATCCAGATCTCCGCGCAACTTTAAATGGCACTCAGATTAGGTTGAATCACGTGGAATTACTGGGACCTTAATTAGACTAGGATTTGAATTTCGACAATTTATATGTGCAGACTCTGTCTGAAAATGTAAACGCGTATAAGTGTGTTTAATAGAATAAGTCCTAACTTCCTAGAGTTAAAAGTTTATTATTTTTAATACCATTATTAAGCCTGTTAAAATGTATTGCAGTATCTCATGATCAAGCAGTAAGCAGGACATTATAAATGGGATTTGTGGACAGGAAAAGTGCTGCTACAGAGTCATCTTAAATGCTGAACCCTGCCACTCTTCAGTTAATCTTTTCAACAAGCTTGGTTGGCTTCCATTTTAGGTAGAATCCAACATTAAAAAGTGTATATTAGCCTCTAAAATTCATTAAGAATTCATAAGAAAAACACATAAAAATCATAACCGTGTCGTGTCTTTGTATTTAATAAAGACATACCGTGGCTTCATATATAATGTAGTAGTTCGTTCTTTTTCTTCAGCTCACAGAAGATAAATTTCCAAACGTTCTTCGCGAATTAGCGTATTAGAACGTTCATTTTGGAAGACCACCACCTAAAAAACTCGCAGTGCATGCTTTATCGGGATCTAAAACACTCAGCTATCGCCTCGTGTTTTAAATCCCGATGAAGCACTCCTGCTCGGTTTTTAAATATTACATATAAGCATGTGATCGGTGATGTGCTTGATTATAACAACAATATGCCAACGCTTAGCAGCGAGCAACATAGTAGAAAAAGTCGCAATGTTCCATTGCCCGCCTTATTATATTCAAAGGCACTGTTTTGAGTGCAATTACGGAAAAAAAAACAAACATAAGTGAGTTTTTCAAAACTTACCAAAATAGCACGAATCCAAGGGAGTCCTAGTCGAGGAGTTTCGACTGATTTTACCCATCGCGCCTCATCCTTCGTGTAACTTTAAACGTACGATTATGTGGGTTACTTTTTTAATCAAATGTTGTAGGTTTTAAATCTTCGTCACAATCTCATGAATGGTTTGGGGGGGAATAATTATCCCAGCTGACCCAATATTAAATGATCTTCTCCTGTTATTCATCACAAATCCTAACTTTTCAGAGTACATCAGGCAATTGTGGATCACCAGGAATCCCAGGTGTCCCTGGTGTCCCTGGAAATATTGGAAGAGATGGACGACCTGGCGTAAAAGGTGATATTGGTCCCACTGGTCCCGTTGGTCCCAAAGGTGAACCAGGAGAAAAGGGATCTGATTACGTCGATTTAGCCACGAAGTCAAACTGGAAACAATGTGCGTGGAAACGAGGTGATGACAAAGATAATGGATTGATACAGGTTGGTTGGTAAAAGATTCACGACTTTTATACTTGAAGGACAGTTTACACAGGTCTTCTAACTGAGGAAGCATTCACTTGTTGTTCCTCAGTCTGGCTTCTAGTGTTTTTAGAGGTTACACGCAATCATTGCACACTTATTGACGCTGTAGACGACGACTTTTGCTGGTCAAATCTCACTTATTCTATTGTTAAGCCTGCGAGACGGAAATCATTTTGACGCACATCTAGGAAAAAATGGAGAAGATATTTTAAACGAACATTTTTGAATCAGCAAACTCACGAAAAACTTGTATTACTTTTCGGCTTTTCACAGTTGTTGTTTTCACTTTGATTACCTTGTAGGATTGCACGTTCATGAAGAAATACGACCACACCTCCTTACGAGTTTTTTACGGCGGAAATCTTCGCATTTACAATTGCAATGGCTGCTGCAAACGTTGGTACTTCACTTTTGATGGTGCAGAGTGCAAGAACCCAATGGCCATTGACGGAGTTTTCTACATGTGGAAAGGAGCAGGAACGCAAAATATTCATCGTCATCGCCATATTGAAGGTTACTGTCATAAAGTTCCCAAAGGTCACGTCCGAGTAGGATTTTGGGTTGGAAATTGTGCAGGTTATGGGAACGCAGATGCTTGGAGTGGTTGGAATTCGGTGTCCCGTATTGTGATTGAAGAAGTACCACCACCTCAAGCTTAACACACATTACGTACGAGCAAGCAGAATGATATTGTTCTCTGTAAAACTGATCAAAATAATTAAGATAGCAGAAATTTTTTTTAAATCTTCTGCAATTCCTGTTTATTTGTACTTTAGTTACGTTAAACGTAGCGATCGAAACAAGAAATAAAAGTTGTTCCACCCGAAGAACAAATCTAAAATCTCTTAATATTCACTCACCGCCATCTCTTCGTTGAAGGTGCAGAAAAGTCAAATTTAAAAATTGTCCACGACTGATATTTACAAATGTGGGATCTTGGGGGATATTCACAAAACCTTGCGGGTCCAATCCCTCTCTGGGGCTCAGAAATCGGAAAACTGGCACTAGCGGATAACTCTGGACAGTAACTAAACTAAACTAGACGCTTGCCAGGAACATGGCAGAATATGAATCACTGATCTGAAAAATAGGACTGGATTGAGCCACTATTGTTCAAAAAGTGAAGCCGGAAGTCAGCCGTGGCTACCATATTGGAGTGACCACTTTTCAAGGTGCACCATATATTTTGTGTAGGTTACATTGAAGAAATTGGAGGAGAACTTTCAACGTGTGAAGGTTCTTGGCGTATAATTGTCAAATTTTAAGTGAAAACATGCCGAGGAGAGACAACAGCCTTTAAAATTCTCCAATTTTCTTTAAAATTACTGATTTTCCTGTGATAAATAATCGACTATAGAGCAACGAGTGATCGTGTTGGTGGCGTGTACTGCACTTCGAGGTCTACTGTATAGTCTACGTACTGTGGAGGCCAGAGATTTTTTCTTTTACAGTGACCGGTTTTATGGATGGAAAAGGCCGTGGTTGTTTGGCCTTCCCAGGCCACAAAATTTTCATAGATTCAAGAAGGTTTCATGGGCCACATCTAGGACAGCAAGCTGCCAATTGAAGATTCCTGGGCTGTACTATGACATGTAATTTGTTAAACTGATCTCCAGTATGCTAAAGTAATTTATTAACAGTTTTACCACAATTCACAGGTGGCTGTTTCAGTTATGCTTGTTTCATTGATATTTGGATTTTTAAACTTTGATTAACCTTTAAATGAACTGCTCTACACAGTCATTTGAAACAGGAAAATGTTTCTCAGGATAAGAATTACATTTGGTAAAAAATCTTTGTACTTTGCACATATTTGCAATATAATGTTTTAATGCCATTGCTTTAGCAATTTTTAAAGAAATATACCACTAAAAGAGATATTGATGGTATTTGAGGCAAAGTTTGTTTTGATAACACTTGCCATTTAAAGGTGTCTAAAGGTTTAGTTATATGAAGTAATTTTAATTTTTCAATGCAGTTGTGTTTAGAGTTGTGCTGAAACTGTTTTGCTGTTGATCTATAAAACAAATTGTACAAGTTCAATTCAAATATACACAATAAAAGCAACCAACCACCTTGTTCTAACTGATGTTGCATTTTGGTTTGTGAGAAAAGTAGCTCATTCAGAGGGGTGCCATGAATTTGACATTTAACTAAGGGTGAAGATATTTTTTAGCCAGTTTGTAAAGTTTAAGTTTGTCTTCTGTTAATGTTGATTCTTGAAGTGCCATAGTTCTTTCCTCAAACTGTGTAAGTTGTTCACTTGTTAAAGCAGGACTAGTTGGTGGAATGTCTACTGAACTGTCATCAAGTGGGATAGGTCCATCCCAGTCAATACCATACTTGTCAGTTACTTCAGTAGGATTGGTACCTTCTTCAGATGTCATCAATGAACCTTGGACCCAAAGCTGAAGTGGTGTATAGTTGTTTGCTGTGGACATGGGATGTCTCAACCCGGCAGCAGACCATTCGTCCAAACAATGGTTTATGTGATGAAGGAATGCATAATGTAAGCACTGTAAGTCATTCTCTGCTTAATACTCCAAGATATTCAGATCCTCCATTAATGAAAACAGATTGTAGCAATTCTTTAAAACATCCTTAAATACATCCCACCAGAGGTACTCAATTTGTTGATTGTGCATGCTCTTACCCACAAGAGCTGACCCCTTACCTGGAGCACAAGCGTTTAACTTATTCTTGACAACATCCACATTTTCAGTTCCCTGACAACATCACACCTGGTTCTGGAGGGCAATCCCCAGTTTTATACTGCTTTTATGAAATTTTAGAATACTGTGGCAGCTTCATTGTTAGCATTGCAGGGTAAATACACAGGCATGAAGCCACCCTCACACCCGTGAACAACAAAACACCATTTGACAAGTTTATGATTGCCATCAAAATGCCAAAGTCCAAGTGGCCTTGTTCCATTGTATATACATCATTTAATTGCCGTGCACCATCAAGTAGCCACTCCCTGGGGATCAACTCATGAAAGAACTTCTCTCATATGATGTCTGATGATGAATATACCCCTTGAGCCAAGGTGTCCCATCAACATTTTTAATCCACATTTTGGATTTGTTCTTTTAGTTGCTCTCACTATGTCATTTGGTTATTTTGTATTTCTGTGTAAAGGGAATGCACTGAAAGACTGTATTCTTGCATTTGTCATTTTACAGTCCATGAACTCACATGAAGTAGCTCTGAAATTGAACAGATACTAAAGCTGGCTTTTACAAGTATTGCAAGCTGTTCCTTGCTAACTGCATACTTTGGTCTACCTGGTTATCCAGTGAAAACAGCATTTTCTCTGATGTTCATCCCTGAGCACTCTAAAATTCACCATGCACTGCTCAACAAATTGAATATTTCTTCTGGTATTCTTGTCAACGAGTCTAAGACAATGACAAACTTCTAAATTTCTTGAAGCTCTTCTGCTATGTCAAATTATCAGCACTATGAACACTAGAAACAATCTCCCTTAATGTGGATGTTATTACGTCTTTCAACTCGCCAGTGAAATCTGTCACCATGTTCGTTTGTCTTTCTGCCCTGTTCAACGTACCAGCTACTCACACGCACATGAAATTTTGCTAGGTGATGATAATAGTACAACACTGCATAATAATGCCACAGTGCATGATAATATCGAAACATTGCAAAATAATACTGAAACAGTGCCTAATAATAACAAATCGGTACAAATGATGAAACATTGCACAATAATAACGAAACAGTGTGTACCAATACAAACCAATGCTTTATAATAAAGAAACAGCGCATAATAATAACAAATCAACAGTGCATAATACTAACAAAGCAGTGTATAATAATAACAAATAAATGCAGATTAATAACTAGACATTGCATGATCATGATGAACTTGGGAATAATAATAACGAAAAACTGTATAATAATGAACCGGCAGATAATAACGAAACATAATAGTTTTGACGGTAATGACACCCCATACTTACCAGTGAAATGTCCGTGAAAATTTTCTTTCTAACTTGGATTCTTCATCGTCAGATCCCTCACTACCACTTTGGGATGTGTTGTCGTTTCCTTTCACATTTTTTCTTCGTTTACTACAGCCCTACGTACGAGTTTCCTCATTTTCACAATAGCCTTACAACAACGTTACCTCGAAAGTGGTCACTCCAATATGGCGCAGATTGAATTTCGCGGGCTTCATTTTCTCCCGCAGTCCAACCCTGGGTTGCTCGATCCAGTCCTATTTTTCAGGTCAGCGGTCACAAAGGAAAGATCACTGTGGAACCGCTGAACGAAAGGAGCGCCGTAGATTTGGGGGCTGAGATACTTGGCGAAGCAGTTGTGTTTGGAATTGGGGTCGCGGTTTTGTATGCCGAGTACAGGCGACAGAAACGCGGAGAAGCACGGGAGGAGATAAACACCAGGAAAACTTTCGAACATTGCAAAGAAACGTGGAAGAACTGAGCTGTTGGGTAGAAAAACAATCTGAGCAGATTGATAAACTGAATGAAATAGTACAAAACATTGAGAACAAAGTCAGTGAGCAACAGAGATGAAAGAGAATGATTTGAGAGCAAGCAAAACTTTGTATGATCAGAACAACCAGTTTTCCATTGGTTCACAAATCAGTGATACATGTGAGGGCAAGCAAGAGTATTTGACCACCCACGCGATCCTAGAGATATTACGCAAGGCTTCCTAAATATCTTGACCACAGCGCAGTTCCTTCCTGTATGTGTGCTGTGGTTAAATTTTATTTCTGAGTAATTAGAGAAAATCTAATGTTAAAATCAAAGCATTAAGTGAGTTAATTCAGGTTGTAAAATTTCAGTTTTGTTATGAATAAGCAGTGCCAACAGCGTCCATTTGTGAGCATTGCAGATCTCAGTATGTCATCATCTGCGGCTGCACGGATCTCCAACTTTCTTTTTAGAAAGTTGACGAGTTGAGTTGTTGAAAAGAAACATAAAAAAAAAAAAAAATAATAAAGGTTTTGGGAAAAACAACAAGTGATCGTTAGGTAGTATACTCAATACAACATCGCCGCTAATGTTGTAAACATTACTAATCGGCGACATGACACGGCATGTCGTTTTTGTAGCGTTGATGAACTGGGATTTAATCATCCGGACAGAGGTAGGATTAGTCTCGTCATAGCACTTTACTCATGTTACCGAGTTTTTTTGTCAATCGAAAGAGGTCTTTTGAGGTGATCACGTCAGCGTTAAATGTACCGAAAGTCTGTACCGAACTGGTACTGAACACCTAACGATCACTTGTTGTTTTTACCAAAACCTTTATTATTATTTTTTTTGTTTCTTTTCAACAATTCAATTCGTCTCCTCACATGCCTTGCCCTTATTCTCTCACCTTCGTATTCTAAGTTTTAACTTTACAGGTTATGAAGTCCAACTTCCGCTCAAGTCTATAACAACGGCGGATCGGCCACTCAGAACAAGAACGGAAATGGTCGTTGCAGAAGATACACATTTAAACCCGGTTTGCACTGTTAACATTTTGGGGTCGGCAAGGCTAAAATTTTGGCACGGGTGCCGCAATTTTTTGGGTGATTTTTGCTGTGTAAACGGTGCAGACTTCTTAAAATTTGGTACTCGTACGTGAAAATTTCGCCGTGCCGAGCACCTCTGAATATGTAGGCCCCGTGCCCAAAATGTTACAATGTATACGGGTTTTAAAGAACAACACTTTCAATTTTTTAACTGGTGATGGATTTACTTTTTAACAATCCGCCAGGTTTCCTCCCACCAGGGTGCTGATTTTATTGTTCTAGTTTTCGCGTTGTTTTCGTTGTTTCAGCTCCGTGCTGAAGGCGGTACTTCCGCAGTTTGGGTACAGCGAATAAATACACTGTTCGTCACATTCTCTACTCATAAACATTTCACTCTCGTCGCAGATATATCACATTCGAGGTCTCCCAAGAGAAAATATCGAGTGAACATTGAGAATGATTTCCAAGTTGTTCTTTTTATGTTTATGGCCATTCCTGATCCAGCTTGGAGTTACTCAACTAAAACCCAAGGTAATGGGTGATTTTTAGCCTTAGGTTTATTTAGTGCTACTTTTGCGTTTTCCATACAAGCGTTCTTCACTCACTCTCTTCGGATATCTTAAGATGTAAACCGGACTCATTTCTTACGCATTTTGAGAAAGGATGGAATATTCTTTCGAGTGTCTGGTAGTTATTTCTGTTTATTAGTTTCAGATTGCATTTATCCAAAAACGGCGCTTGCTACTTCTTTTTGAGTAACCGCGTGAGCCTTTACCCCTTTCCTGTTCCGAGACGTCTCCTTTGATGAAATAAATCGTCTGACGTTAGCTAGAGGAAAATAATAAAGTGCGTGTTTGAGCTCGAAAGACTTCCTAAGTTTATGAATCTAGGTAAATGTAATATTTGATGAACAATTAATTCATTGTCTGATTGTCGAGTGAAACGTCACAACTCTTTGTCAAATTTCGCCGAATGGACGTGTAGACCATCAGGTTTGGGTTTTTCTATTGTTTCCATAAATCGAACAAACAACTCAGGGGCCAGCCACGGAACTACGTCGGGCCCGTTCCTGTTTGTTACGAAGTCACTGTTGCTAATGAGTGCATGGGCCGTTCTGAATTAGTTGTAACTGGATTCATCACAAACTGAGACTCTGTGAATTATTGCTGAGCATTTAATGTGCCGATGAAAATCCAGATCTCCGCGCAACTTTAAATGGCACTCAGAATAGGTTGAATCACGTGGAATTACTGGGACCTTAATTAGACTAGGATTTGAATTTCGACAATTTATATGTGCAGACTCTGTCTGAAAATGTAAACGCGTATAAGTGTGTTTAATAGAATAAGTCCTAACTTCCTAGAGTTAAAAGTTTATTATTTTTAATACCATTATTAAGCCTGTTAAAATGATTATGTGGCTTACTTTTTTAATCAAATGTTGTAGGTTTTAAATCTTCGTCACAATCTGATGAATGGTTTGGGGGGGAATAATTATCCCAGCTGACCCAATATTAAATGATCTTCTCCTGTTATTCATCACAAATCCTAACTTTTCAGAGTACATCAGGCAATTGTGGATCACCAGGAATCCCAGGTGTCCCTGGTGTCCCTGGAAATATTGGAAGAGATGGACGACCAGGCGTAAAAGGTGATATTGGTCCCCCTGGTCCCGTTGGTCCCAAAGGTGAACCAGGAGAAAAGGGATCTGATTACGTCGATTTAGCCATGAAGTCCAACTGGAAACAATGTGCGTGGAAACGAGGTGATGGGAAAGATAATGGATTGATACAGGTTGGTTGGTGAAAGATTCACGACTTTTATACTTGAAGGACAGTTTACACAGGTCTTCTAACTGAGGAAGCATTCACTTGTTGTTCCTCAGTCTGGCTTCTAGTGTTTTTAGAGGTTACACGCTTATGATTGCACACTTGTTGACGCTGTAGACGACGACTTCTGCTGGTCAAATCTCACTTATTCTACTGTTAAGCCTGCGAGACGGAAGCCATTTTGACGCACATCTAGGAAAAAATGGAGAAGATATTTTAAACGAACATTTTTGACTCAGTAGACTCACGAAAAGCTTGTATTACTTTTCGGCTTTTCACAGTTGTTTTTTTCACTTTGATTACCTTGTAGGATTGCACGTTCATGAAGAAATACGACAACACCTCCTTACGAGTTTTTTACGGCGGAAATCTTTGCATTCACAATTGCAATTACTGCTGCAAACGTTGGTACTTCACTTTTGATGGTGCAGAGTGCAAGAACCCAATGGCCATTGACGGAGTTTTCTACATGTGGAAAGGAGCAGGAACGCAAAATATTCATCGTCATCGCCATATTGAAGGTTACTGTCATAAAGTTCCCAAAGGTCACGTCCGAGTAGGATTTTGGGTTGGAAATTGTGCAGGTTATGGGAACGCAGATGCTTACAGTGGTTGGAATTCGGTGTCCCGTATTGTGATTGAAGAAGTACCACCACCTCAAGCTTAGAACATCCTGCGTATGAGAGAAAGAAAAATAATGATAAATGTAAAATCAGTGAAAATTAGAGAGTAAACGTTGTTTAGTGTAAGTCACGTTCACGTGCACTCAGTGACGGTTTTAGCATTTGAAAACTTGAGGGGTGGGGGTGCAGTAGTGGTTTTGCGCATAGTGAAGCATTACTTGAGAATAAATCAATATGGATGGTCGTATTGGTAGTTTTCATTAGGTTTTAGTACTGGAAACAAGTTATTGCGGGCTCATATTACAGCTCACGTAATGCGCGAGTTGTGTGATGTTGATGACACCTGGTTTTGTCTTGATTCAGAATAGTAAAATGGTTTTGATTTGGGTCATGAGTCTTAACCTTCCACTCAGCTTTAGTTGGTCTTACAGATTAACAAGCGTCAGCGGGGCACATGCGTTGGTTTAATTGGGGGGCTGGGGCATGGTCTCCTCCGGCCCACCCATGAAAACGCCACTGCGTGCATTAAAGTTTGTGTGAGACTTAGTCATCTGAAAATGAAATAAAAGTTCAACTTCAAGCAACGGATAGGTGTGAAATTTATTCACATTTATTCTCTACAACCACCTCAGAACTAGTACAAAAATGCCAGATTTTGAACAGTGCCAACAGGAACCGTAAACAACGTTAAAGACGACCTCCTTCCTACAATAGAATATTTCATCCAAAACAAAGAGAATAGAAAACCTTTTATGCCAAGAGAAATCCCAACGCCGTCCTTGTTCTGAATACAACGTCACTCAGGGTGTTTTAACGTATTCAGGACGATGGTAAATCTTGAAGCTGTGAAAGTTGTTAGTTGAGTTTGACTTCAACGCATTCAACTGGATCCTTTTAGAAACTGAAGTATTGTAAAGGTCGAAAAACAAATATTAAGTACCAAATACGACGTCAGTGATGCACCGTTTCTTTTAAATGATAAAATTCAGACTCCCTAATCACCGCCGTCACCGTCCTAGCTTGATAAAGGTCCCTAATATTTCATTGAAACGACGGGAAATGAAAAATTAGGATGGCAGTATGGAGATTTCATCCAAAGGCGTCAAAACGACAAATGACAAAGGGACAGCAATTCACTCATATATATATATATATATAGTCTATTTGGTTAATGTCTAAGCTTCGGGCAACTGCCGTTACACGGTGTTTCACGCTTACGCGATCATCAGACGACCGATGATCTGATGATCGCGTAAGCGTAAAACACGGCAGTTGCCCAAAGCTTAGACATTAACCAAATGTTCAGTTTTTGAAAGCGACAAAGATACTCCTGGCTGGGTTGCATGCAACACCGTTGGATACTGTGAACCTTGTGGACGGAAAACCGGAGAATGACAATGGTGAGATGCAAAGAGATTCAAATGATGAAGGTCGAGAGAAGACTAAGGTCAACTTAACGCGAAAAAGATATGTATTAAAGCTATAATGTAGTGGCCTACTTTTATCTTAAACAGATAATGATTACTCACGTTTCACTTCTTGAAAGTGAATATACCACACATACAAATTGTCTCATTTACGCTCTTTTGTCATCTTTTGTGAGTCTGCCAATTATTTTTGTCTTAATCTTGCTGTCTAACAGGAAAATAAGATAGAGCTCTCTAAATCCCTCTCTAGATATCTTTCTAAATCTCTCTTTAAATCTCTTTTTTGATCTCTCTCTAAATTTCCTTCCAAATCTTTTTCCATATCTATTTCTAAACCTCTTTCTATATCTCTTTATAAATCTCCTTCGGAATCTCCACATAAATCTCTAAATCTTTTAAACTCTAGATTTCTGTCGTTCTATTTCTCTAAATCTCGAAACATCTTTCGACAAAATGCCCACAGTCATCCTTAAAATGTCTATCTTTTTCTAAATATGTTTCCACCGTAATTGCTCTCTTCCTAAACAAGAGACAATAACGCACACATACACATTAGACGGACCGCAAAAAATAAAGCTGATTTGTAATAATTATACCTTAAACAGATAATATTCACATTATTAGACGTCCCTAATTAGTAAACAGACCACAATTACTGGGTTGCTTTTTTATAATATTTTACCTTTTCCGCTAAATTTTTTATTAATGCGACATCCCTTACTCGTACATGGTCTCTTTAAAGTACTAGTTGACAGAATTTCCCAGCAAGCGCTCCCTTTTCATGCTAAAAAAAAACCGCACTTTTTACGTCACACATTCCACGTGTTTTCATCAACCAGAGTACCGGACTACACAAATAAATTGCATTCTGATCGTAATTTTAGGCAAGTGCCACTCACGATTCACCTTTGTTCTCTTCAAGACTATCCCCAGTTTGATGTCTTGGAAAGACTATCGACGCCCATTCTTGCCGTTTTTGTCTATAATTAAGTTCCATTGATTCAGACTTGTTTCCTTGTTAAAATGTGACGAAAATCCACTTTTGTTCACGGATTTCTCACATTCCTTCAATTTTTGTTGTGAATTTCAATAAGCAGATAAAACTGAACTTTTAATCGTTCAACTATAAAAAGGACATACATGCACAATACAGGAAACTTTGCTTCTTGATCACGGTTCTCACGTCGTTTCTCTTTACATAAACAGAAAACAGTCACTCTTATACATAAAGTTCTATATAATTATGTATTGTTGGGGAATTGCCTCCTCTGTCGTGTCGCCCAACAATCCCGAAAATCACAAAACTCACTCAGCAATCTTTTACGGTCTATTAATGTCCGATGACCACTCCCGAATTCATTGACTTTATATAAAACAGCTCAGGTTTCATGACGTCACATGCAATCTAATTAACTAATTTAACTGTGGTGTCCAGTGTCTTACACCACCTTGCACTTAACAAAACATCTGCTATTAATGTTCTAAATATGTGAGGATAATCCTCAACAGTATGTATACAAAATTCGATTAAAGTAGACTAAAAGCTAACAGTTGTGAGCTTTGGCTTGTTTCTAGATAGACATCAAACAGATTCGGAATTTGCGGCAGACATACTGTCTCGGAACTCGCTTTGGTCTTCATCAAACTTTGGAAACTCACGTCAGAATGAGTTGATAGACATGACACGATTACTTGTCAACATCCCTTTCTCTAATTAATCTAGCACATATATACCAGTGACAGGACTAAGAACGCTCAGTACACCAAAACGATCGTCGAACGAAATATCACTTGGTCACTCCGTGAATGTTGAAACAAAAAAGATATGGCCCTCAATCAGTATTTTGCTGCAATCAGCTTCTGCCTGCTGGTAGTTATTTCTTACGGACTTGCAGCTGCCCCAAAAGTAAGTTTGTAAAGTAACCAAATGCATGAAAAGTATTAAGACCAAAGAGTTTGGCTTGCGTATTGGTATGTTTAAGCTGTTAAAGCTGACCGCAAGCGGTGAGGACCATCAGAAGTAATTCCACCTGCGCGTTTTTCACTTGAAGAATCCTTTGGAAACTTAACCTTGAAAAAATCTAGTTTGTAGTTTCCAAAACGTAGCGTAAGCAATAAACCGGTTAAAACTTCAGTAAGACCTAGTCTTAGATGACACATGTTTCAGACTATCTAGTTCATCATCAGTCATAAACAAGGGATGGGTTCTTTATGACTGATGATAGACTAGGTAGTCCAAAACATGTATCATCTAAGACTAGTCGTTCTTCTTATTAAAGTTTTACCGAGTTTATAGTTTATTTTTAATGTCTTATAAAGGTCGCTGCTCAATGTCGTTCAGGCTGTTGTGCTTTCCCAGGCACCCCGGCTGTTCCTGGTATCCCTGGTACTCCTGGAACACATGGGAGGCCGGGTACAAAAGGTGACATTGGTCCTCAAGGTCCCGTTGGTCCCAAAGGTGAACCAGGAGAAAAGGGATCTGATTACGTCGATTTAGCCACGAAGTCCAACTGGAAACAATGTGCGTGGAAACAAGGTGATGGGAAAGATAATGGATTGATACAGGTTGGTTGGTGAAAGATTCACGACTTTTATACTTGAAGGACAGTTTACACAGGTCTTCTAACTGAGGAAGCATTCACTTGTTGTTCCTCAGTCTGGTTTCTAGTGTTTTTAGAGGTTACACGCTTATGATTGCACACTTGTTGACGCTGTAGACGACGACTTCTGCTGGTCAAATCTCACTTATTCTACTGTTAAGCCTGCGAGACGGAAGCCATTTTGACGCACATCTAGGAAAAAATGGAAAAGATATTTTAAACGAACATTTTTGACTCAGCAGACTAACGAAAAACTTGTATTACTCTTCGGCTTTTCACAGTTGTTGTTTTCACTTTGATTACCTTGTAGGATTGCACGTTCATGAAGAAATACGACCACACCTCCTTACGAGTTTTTTACGGCGGAAATCTTCGCCTTCACAATTGCAATAACTGCTGCAAACGTTGGTACTTCACTTTTGATGGTGCAGAGTGCAAGAACCCAATGGCCATTGACGGAGTTTTCTACATGTGGAAAGGAGCAGGAACGCAAAATATCCATCGTCATCGCCATATTGAAGGTTACTGTCATAAAGTTCCCAAAGGTCACGTCCGAGTTGCATTTTGGGTTGGAAATTGTGCAGGTTATGGGGACGCAGATGCTTGGAGTGGTTGGAATTCGGCGTCCCGTATTGTGATTGAAGAAGTACCACCACCTCAAGCTTAACACACATTATGTATGAGCAAGCAGAATGATATTGTTCTCTGTAAAACTGATCAAAATAATTAAGATAGCAGAAATTTTTTTTAAATCTTCTGCAATTCCTGTTTATTTGTACTTTAGTTACGTTAAACGTAGCGATCGAAACAAGAAATAAAAGTTGTTCCACCCGGAGAACAAATCTAAAATCTCTTAATATTCACTCACCGCCATCTCTTCGTTGAAGGTGCAGAAAAGTCAAATTTAAAAATTGTCCACGACTGATATTTACAAATGTGGGATCTTGGGGGATATTCACAAAACCTTGCGGGTCCAATCCCTCTCTGGGGCTCAGAAATCGGAAAACTGGCACTAGCGGATAACTCTGGACAGTAACTAAACTAAACTAGACGCTTGCCAGGAACATGGCAGAGTTTGAATCACTGATCTGAAAAATAGAACTGGATTGAGCAACTATTGTTCAAAAAGTGAAGCCGGAAGTCAGCCGTGGCTACCATATTGGAGTGACCACTTTTCAAGGTGCACCATATATTTTGTGTAGGTTACATTGAAGAAATTGGAGGAGAACTTTCAACGTGTGAAGGTTCTTGGCGTATAATTGTCAAATTTTAAGTGAAAACATGCCGAGGAGAGACAACAGCCTTTAAAATTCTCCAATTTTCTTTAAAATTACTGATTTTCCCGTGATAAATAATCGACTATAGAGCAACGAGTGATCGTGTTGGTGGCGTGTACTGCACTTCGAGGTCTACTGTATAGTCTACGTACTGTGGAGGCCAGAGATTTTTTCTTTTACAGTGACCGGTTTTATGGATGGAAAAGGCCGTGGTTGTTTGGCCTTCCCAGGCCACAAAATTTTCATAGATTCAAGAAGGTTTCATGGGCCACATCTAGGACAGCAAGCTGCCAATTGAAGATTCCTGGGCTGTACTATGACATGTAATTTGTTAAACTGATCTCCAGTATGCTCAAGTAATTTATTAACAGTTTTACCACAATTCACAGGTGGCTGTTTCAGTTATGCTTGTTTCATTGATATTTGGATTTTTAAACTTTGATTAACCTTTAAATGAACTGCTCTACACAGTCATTTAAAACAGGAAAATGTTTCTCAGGATAAGAATTACATTGGGTAAAAAATCTTTGTACTTTGCACATATTTGCAATATAATGTTTTAATGCCATTGCTTTAGCAATTTTTAAAGAAATTTACCACTAAAAGAGATATTGATGGTATTTGAGGCAAAGTTTGTTTTGATAACATTTGCCATTTAAAGGTGTCTAAAGGTTTAGTTATATGAAGTAATTTTAATTTTTCAATGCAGTTGTGTTTAGAGTTGTGCTGAAACTGTTTTGCTGTTGATCTATAAAATGAATTGTACAAGTTCAAATATACACAATTAAAGCAACCAACCACCTTGTTCTAACTGATGTTGCATTTTGGTTTGTGAGAAAAGTAGCTCATTCAGAGGGGTGCCATGAATTTGACATTTAACTAAGGGTGAAGATATTTTTTAGCGAGTTTGTAAAGTTTAAGTTTGTCTTCTGTTAATGTTGATTCTTGAAGTGCCATAGTTCTTTTCTCAAACTGTGTAAGTTGTTCACTTGTTAAAGCAGGACTAGTTGGTGGAATGTCTACTGAACTGTCATCAAGTGGGATAGGTCCATCCCAGTCAATACCATACTTGTCAGTTACTTCAGTAGGATTGGTACCTTCTTCAGATGTCATCAATGAACCTTGGACCCAAAGCTGAAGTGGTGTATAGTTGTTTGCTGTGGACATGGGATGTCTCAACCAGGCAGCAGACCATTCATCCAAACAATGGTTTATGTGATGGAGGAATGCATAATGTAAGCACCATAAGTCATTCTCTGCTTAATACTCCAAGATATTCAGATCCTCCATTAATGAAAACAGATTGTAGCAATTCTTTAAAACATCCTTAAATACATCCCACCAGAGGTACTCAATTTGTTGATTGTGCATGCTCTTACCCACAAGAGCTGACCCCTTACCTGGAGCACAAGCGTTTAACTTATTCTTGACAACATCCACATTTTCAGTTCCCTGACAACATCACACCTGGTTCTGGAGGGCAATCCCCAGTTTTATACTGCTTTTATGAAATTTTAGAATACTGTGGTAGCTTCATTGTTAGTACTGCAAGGTAAATACACAGGCATGAAGCCACCCTCACACCCGTGAACAACAAAACACCATTTGACAAGTTTATGATTGCCATCAAAATGCCAAAGTCCAAGTGGCCTTGTTCCATTGTATATACATCATTTAATTGCCGTGCACCATCAAGTAGCCACTCCCTGGGGATCAACTCATGAAAGAACTTCTCTCATATGATGTCTGATGATGAATATTCCCCTTGAGCCAAGGTGTCCCATCAACATTTTTAATCCCCATTTTGGATTTGTTCTTTTAGTTGCTCTCACTATGTCATCTGATTATCTTGTATTTCTGTGTAAAGGGAATGCACTGAAAGACTGTATTCTTGCATTTGTCATTTTACAGTCCATGAACTCACATGAAGTAGCTCTGAAATTGAACGGATACTAAACCTGGCTTTTACAAGCATTGTGAGCTGTTCCTTGCTAACTGCATACTTTGGTCTACCTGGTTATCCAGTGAAAACAGCATTTTCTCTGATGTTCATCCCTGAGCACTCTAAAATTCACCATGCACTGCTCAACAAATTGAATATTTCTTCTGGTATTCTTGTCAACGAGTCTAAGACAATGACAAGCTTCTGAATTTCTTGAAGCTCTTCTGCTATGTCGAAATTATCAGCACTATGAACACTAGAAACAATCTCCCTTAATTTGGATGTTATTACGTCTTTCAACTCGGCAGTGAAATTTGTCATCATGTTCGTTTGTCTTTCTGCCCTGCTCAACGTACCAGCTACTCACACACACATGAAATTTTGCTAGGTGATGATAATAGTACAACACTGCATAATGCCACAGTGCATGATAATATCAAAACATTGCAAAAATAATACCGAAACAGTGCCTAATAATAACAAATCGGTACAAATGATGAAACATTGCACAATAATAACGAAACAGTGTGTACCAATACAAACCAATGCTTTATAATAAAGAAACAGCGCATAATAATAACAAATCAACAGTGCATAATACTAACAAAGCAGTGTATAATAATAACAAAGAAATGCAAATTAATAACTAGACATTGCATGATCATGATGAACTTGGGAATAATAATAACGAAAAACTGTATAATAATGAACCGGTAGATAATAAAGAAACATAATAGTTTTGACGGTAATGACACCCCATACTTACCAGTGAAATCCCTCACTATCACTTTGGAATGTGTTGTCGTTTCCTTTCACATTTTTTCTTCGTTTATTGCAGCCCTACGTACGAGTTTCCTCATTTTCATAACAGCCTTACAACAACGTTACCGAGATAGTGGTCACTCCAATATGGCGCAGACTGAATTTTGCAGGCTTCATTTTCTCACGCAGTCCAACCCTGGGTTGCTCTATCCAGTCCTGTTTTTCAGGTCAGTGGATCGATCTAACTTGAATCAATCTGAGACCGATCTGTGAGCGATCTGAGGCCGATCAGATATCGATCTCAGTTCGCTTCGTGAAGGCGTTCACACTTTAAATGGACTCGTTTGGATCGATCTCAGTTCACATTCAAGCGTTCACACTCAGATCGCTTTTCAGTTAAGTCGATCTGAGATCGATCTAACTAGCTAGTGTGAACGGGTCCTTAGCCTAAGTGTTTTAGATCTGATAAAGCACGTACTACGACTTTTAATGCGCTCGGCATGATTTATAATACCGACTCAGCGATAATTGGCCATTATTGGCGTGGTCTTTGTTATAAGAAACGCCCACCCCACACGTTTTATTGTCAACTTCCCCTTTAGTGAAAATATTTGTCAGGATGTTTAGTGGAACCCCTCCATCGTCATTGTTTTAACTGTGTACGTTAGAAAATATATAACTCCTTACTACATCGTGTTATGAAATGAATCTCGGCTGTATGTGCAAAGGTAGGTGAAAGAACATGTTTAGGTAAATCAGAATGATTTATGCTTCAAAAGAAATATGCAAATCTGGACTCCTCCCTTTCTCTGGATTTGTGTGACACATCAAGCCCTAACTTCCCCCTAATTCCCCACCAATGTCCCGGAATTTTCTCCACAGGGGCAGTGAGGATCTTTTTTTAGAATGACCAGTCAGTCACCAAGAATGCAACATGTGGTCCATAGGGGGGGAAGTATGAATAAATTCCATTGGTGTGAAATTCCAGTTCTTCCATCCATCAACACAAAATCCACTGGAAATTTCCATGTCTATGCAATAGCACAAACTGGTCTGCCAAGTGTTAGGGTGAATGATCTGTCTTTTCCCAGGGATCGACTCATGTCCCTAGGTAAGTCTACAATGTATTGTATGATGGATGATCAGTTTTCACCAGAAATCCCATTGCTATCAAATTTTAGTGCCGTCATAGCTTGATAGGATTTGTTTTGGGATTTGTTGAATTTAAAAGACAAGTTTGTGAGGGGAAAGTTGGGTATATGCTGGTACTGGTTTTGTAGAGGGTGTTACCTTGTCAAGCTGTCACTGTAATCAATCCTCAATTTTTAACCAATATGTGGCCTGTCAGTCTTGGTCATTGCAAAGAAGTCTCAGTAAAGTTGTCAATTTAGTTTAAGACACTCTTATTAGTACACAAACCAGAATTTATTTCAACTGGTTGAAGATATGTTAGAAGGCAAGCAAATGAGAATTGTACCAACTTTTGAAATCTGTTTAGCAAATTAATGACATTTAAGATGGAAGGTTTAGGTAATTTCAAAAGGATAGACAGGTACTAGAGCTACTGTTGTATTACTGTCATTGGCTAGCATCATAGCATTTGTCTGGATGGCTCAGGATGAAACTTTGCCTGCCATCTTGGGAACTTGAGCATTTCATTCCATTTCTTTAAATCCCCTTCCCTTAACTTTTCTCCTCATAGCCATGACCAAAGTATTCCTCTTGTCATCTGTATTGTGGATTCTGAAAACTGTTTTCTGCTTGTACAAAGCTGGAGAGTCTTTGCTGGGTCCTGTGCATAGGAATTGCAGTGTCTAGTTTGTCCACAGACAATTCAGTGATGGTCTTGTGTACACCAAGTTGGGTTTATTTTGCAATCTGTTATCTGGGAATTTCCAGTCAACGTCAGTTGTTCCCAAGGGAAAAAATGCAGAGGGAAAGAAGTAATTATGATTTTTTTTTTGCTATTTTTTTGCCATTCAAGGATCCACAATGTTGCCACGTGAGATTTTTGAACATCAATTTCAGTCCTTCTCTTATAATCTAGATTTGGAGGAGAGTTAAAAAAAATTGGGAACAAACGGACGGATTTCCTTCGTACAACTGAGCCTAATTTTATATCTGTTTACTGATTGGGTAATTTCTTATTTAACAAATTTCCTTTTCCAGTATGTCATCGTCTAGAATTTCGCATCAGGATGAGGGTAATGGGTCACAAAGGAAAGATCACTGTGGAACCGCTGAACGAATGGAGCGCCGTAGATTTGGGGGCTGAGATGCTTGGCGAAGCAGTTGTGTTTGGCATCGGGGTCGCGGTTTTGTATGCCGAGTACAAGCGACAGAAACGCGGAGAAGCACGGGAGAAGATTAAACACCAGGACAACTTCCGAACATTGCAAAGAAAAGTGGAAGAACTGAGCTGTTGCGTAGAAAAACAATCTGAGCAGATTGATAAACTGAATGAAATAGTACAAAACATTGAGAACAAAGTCAGTGAACAACAAAGATGAAAGAGAATAATTTGAGAGCAAGCAAAACTTTTTATTATCAGAACAACCAGTTTTCCATTGGTTCACAAATCAGTGACACATGTGAGGGCAAGCAAGAGTATTTGACCAACCACGCGATCCTAGAGATATTACGCAAGGCTTCCTAAATATCTTAACCGCAGCGCAGTTCCTGCCTGTATGTGTACTGTAGTTACAATTTATTTCCGAGTTATTAAGAGAAAATCTAATATTAAAATCAAAGCACCAAGCGGAATTAATCCAGGTTATAAAATTTTAATTTTGTTATGAATAAGCAGTGCCAAGAGCATCCATCTGTATGTCATTAGCTACGACCGCACACATCTCCAAATTCTTGGTCAGAGAGACTCGTTCCACTCTAGTGTTTAGAAGGTGAAAAGTGGAAAAAAAGTATGATTCAACGTTTCGTAATAGACTTAGGCTTCCACCTATGGGCTGAGGCGTTCATCAGCAGCGGTCAAGTTAAGCATAGGATCAAGTTAATACTATGCAAATTTAAAATTACCTACACATAGCAACAGGTCTTCCTGTGCAAATATAAAGTTATGTATGATTTAGAAATCCAGCCGAAACATATCCACTATGTAGCTACTTCTAGTCGTGCCTAGTATACCCACGGGCTTTACCACTAAACGTTGCATTTTTATGTAGTAACCATTGCGTTGGCAGATGTATGTGGCTTGATACTTGAATATCGTGGATCATGTAAAATGTCTGTTGCTATGTTTAAGAAATGTTAAATTTGCACAAGATGTCCTGCTGCAATGCTTAGCATCGCCACTGTTCGTCAGAGCAAATATCAACTAGTTTTTGCAATAGTTTCAATTCGGATTTCGTCACTTCTTTGTAATCTTACCTAAGTTAACCCAGACTGTGATATAAAAATCTGATGCTGCGTAGGCAGTATAAAACAGCACAAAAAGTTAAAAGGTTGGTAGACTGCCGAATTTATGATAAAGAATTCTAACGTTTCGAGTTATGATCGTTCGTCAGAGTGAAACGGATTATTTTACTCGTCAAAGGGAGAGTTCTAGCCTCGAAAGAGTTAATAATTCTCATGTGCTGAAATTAGGCATTTCCTTCATTTATGAGATGTTTATATTCGTTTTCAAGGGGTTCATAAAAAATATCATAGAGAAGATATCCGAACGCGAGGGGTGATGGTCGTTACTGCAAGGGAAGTTTTCGACACGAAAATGTTCATTTTTTTTAACTGCATATTTACTTTTTAATAATCCAGACTTCCTTACCCAGGGTGTTGATTTTATCATTCATAGTTTTTGCGCTTTTTTTGCTGTTTCAGCTCAATGCTGAATGCAGGACTTCCGCTTATTTGCGTGCAGTTGATAAATACACTGTTCGTCACATTCTGTACTCATAAACATTTCACTCTCGTAGCAGACATATCACATTCGAGGTCTCCCAAGAGAAGGTATCGAGTGAACATTGAAAATGATTTCCAAGTTGTTCTTTTTATGTTTATGGGCGTTCCTGATCCAGATAACTCTTGCGTTCTCCATACAAGCGTTCTTCACTCGCTCTCCTCGGATATCTTGAGATGTAAACCGGACTCATTTCTTACGCATTCTGAGAAAGGATGGAATATTCTTTCGAGTGTCTGCTAGTTATTTTTGTTTATTAGTTTCACATTGCATTTATCCAAAAACGACGTACGCTACTTCTTTTTGAGTAACCGCGTGAGCCTTTACCCCTTTCCTGTTCCGAGACGTCTCCCTTGACGAACTAAATCGTCTGACGTTAGCTATTGGAAAATGATAAAGCGCGTGTTGGAGCTGGAAAGAGTTCATCAGTTTATGAATCTTGGTAAATGTAATATTTGATGGACAGTTAATTCGTTGCCTGTTTGTCGAGTGAAACGTCACAACTCTTCGTCAAATTTCGCCGAATGGACGTGTAGACCATCAGGTTTGGCTTTCTCTGTTGTTTCCATAAATCGAACAAACCCCTCGGGGCCCGTTTTTTTACGAAGTCACTGTTGCTAATGAGCGCATGGGCCATTCTGAATTAGTTGAAACTGGATTCATCACAAACTGAGACCATGTGAATTAGTGCTGGGCCTTTAATGTGCCGATGAAAATCGAGATCTCCGCGCAAGGTTAAATGGCACTCAGAATAGGTTGAATCACGTGGAATTATTGGGACCTTAATTAGACTAGGATTTGAATTTCGACAATTTATATGTGGAGACTGTCTGAAAATGTAAACGCGCATAGATGTGTTTAATTGAATAAGTCCTAACTTCCTAGAGTTAAAAGTTTATTATTTTTAATACGATTATTAAGCCTGTTACAATGTATTGCAGTATCTCATGATCAAGCAGTAACCAGGACATAAATGGAATTTGTAGACCGCAAAAGTGCTGCTCCAGAGTAATCTTAAATGCTGAACCCTGCCACTCTTCAGTTAATCTTTTCAACAAGCTTGGTTAGTTTCCATTTTAGGTAGTATCCAACATTAAAAAGTGTATATTAGCCTCTAAAATTCATTAAGAATTCATAAGGAAAACACAGAAAAATCATAACGGTGTCGTGTCTTTGTATTAAATAAAGACACACCGTGGCTTCATACATAAAGTAACAGTTATTTTTTTTCGGCTTACAAAAGATAAATTTCCAAACCTTCTTCGCGAATCAGCGTATTATAGGAGGTTCATTTTGGAAGACATCTAAAAAAACTCGCATCACGTGCTTTATCGGATCTAAAACACTCGACTATCGCCTCGTGTTTTAAATCCCGATAAAGCACTGCTGCTCGGTTTTTAAATATTACATATAAGAGTGTGATCGGTGATTGCATGCTTGATTATCATAACAATATGCCAATGCTTAGCAGCAAACAACATCGTAGTTGACACCTCCATTCACCTCACTTACCCGATTGGATGGTTAGGTGCAAGCTGTAGACCGGGGGACCTTGGCACAAACAGTGGTATTTGTATTCAGGTTAAGATCCGACCTGAAGGTATCTTGAACTGACCACTGCCCCCCTCTGTAGCTTGCACTTATCACACCAATACAAATTGGTGGAAATAACTACCATTTAAACATTGAATGAAGAGTGGAGCGGTGGGTGATGAGATTTAAGGAGCAGCCTACTGTACGTCTGACTGCTTGTCGTGCAAGTGAACTACTGATGCTCGTTGAGCTGTATCCATGCCTTAAGTTATCATCCTCGATCTAAGTTGCATCCAGACCATACCACGCGCGGTTCCCTCGTTGTTAACCTTCGTTATTTCATAACCTCACAAAAAGTCGCTATGTTCCATTGCCCACCTTATTGTAGTCAATGGCATTGTTTCGAGCGCAATTACGGAAAAAAAAAAACAAACACAAGTGGGTTTTTCAAAAATTACCAAAATAGCACGAATCCAAAGGAGTCCTAGTTGAGGAGTTTCGACTGATTTTACTTAACGCGCCTCATCCTTCGTGTAACTTTAAACGTACAATTATGTGGGTTACTTTTTTAATCAAATGTTGTAGGTTTTAAATCTTCGTCACAATCTGATGAATGGTTTGGGGGGGGGGAATAATTACCCCAGCTGGTCCAATGTTAAATGATCTTCTCCTATTATTCATCACAAATCTTAACTTTTCAGAGTACATCAGGCAATTGTGGATCCCCAGGAATCCCAGGCGTCCCTGGTGTCCCTGGAAATATTGGAAGAGATGGATGACATGGCGTAAAAGGTGATATTGGTTCCCCAGGTCCCGTTGGTCCCAAAGGTGAACCAGGAGAAAAGGGATCTAATTACGTGGATTTAGCCACGAAGTCGAACTGGAAACAATGTGCGTGGAAACGAGATGATGGGAAAGATCACGGATTGATACTGGTTAATTAAGCGGCCACAAAGCCGATCCCCGAGGGTGGCCGCATAGTAGAGATTCGACTGTATTTAGCTCCATATATTTTGCTGACCAGTCCAATTGAAACTTTACATTATAAAATCTGTTGTCTCTCCCCAAATCCTCCATCGTTAATGTTCAACATTTTTCACGAAGATCATCAGAATTTATCCACAGGATTATGATAATTACCCTTGGAATAACCAGACTCGTGTGGTCACCCTTTCAATCGCTTAATGACTACAAAGAAATAAGTGCTTTCCATCTCAAACGTATTTCTTGGTTGTCATTAATTTAACTTGGATGATGAGAAAACTGCATAATGACATGTTTATTAAGACATAGAAAAAGTCTTCGCTCACGAAAGTTAAAAAGTCTTCGTGAAAGTCGCTAAAGATCATTTATCTACCCCTGATGATCTTATTTTTTCTTCTTATACGCGCGCACCAAGGGAAAGATAGAAAAAAATGAAACATGAACAAGAAGGCCACCAAAAATTTCTTGACTTCCATTTTCCCAGTGATTTTGAAGTAAAATTACTCGGGTCTTTACATTTGATGCGCTGTCGTTTGGGAATCCTATAATGTTAATTTGGTATGTCATACGCTTCCACAATTTCTATTTTCGTATCCAAAGATTCAAGTCATCAGTTTACGAGTTATGATATAATAATTTATTAGTGCGTCGGCAGTGTTGAACGTTTTTTTAAAAGCCGGAAGGTCAGCAAACTGCCGAAACTTAAAAGATGAGAAACTGAAGTTTCGAGTGGGCTCATGAATTAATCACGAGACAATAAGTTGAAATTGTCCACCGTAACTACAAAACTATAAATGGTGTATTATCATGAAGAGAGGTGTCAGGTCTTGCTCACATGACGTTAAGCGATTCAAATAAAAGATTATTGTCCTTTTTTTCCGTCTTCATTATGTCGCAATCTCCCACTCTTCATTTTCCGTTTATGTCCATTGAGTAGCTGTAATGTTATACTGTTGAAATATCAACATTAAATGTGTGCTTTTTTCTTTGACTTATGACTCTTGTAATGTCAATTATGTCGTTCGTGAGCACCAGGCTTAATGAAACTCATAAACATATCAGTTAAGCTTATCAGCTTTTGTCGACAAAATTATGGGTGTTTTCTATCTCAAAAAAATGTTTAATGCTTATCATAAACCTGTCCAGGACTATTTGAACAAAATGGAAAACTCACCAGCAATAACCGCGTGAGTTGGAACAATTATTAAAAAGTTGAGTGAAGCAAATTATGGCGCAAACAAGTGAACAATTATTCGCCGACGGTGTGGTGAATAATTGTTTTACCAAATACCTCGCATAAGTGTTTTCACACACACACACACACACACACACACACACACACACACACACACATATATATATATATATATATATATAAACGGTTCCGTCTGCAGTTAGATATCGCTCTATGTTCCCTAGGTCCATATTGAGCGCTCTTCAGGATGAGTCATGCCGCTAGCGGATTTGCGCACGCTCACTAGTCTCTAGTTAGAGCGCTCTGGCATGGCTTAGATGTACCACATGCGTGGCACATTTGAGTTGCCTGTATAATGTAGGCTTCTCATATATCTCGTGTATATATATATATATAATTTTTAAATTTTTAAAAAAGTTTTACGGGACATCGACCTGTCGCCCACTCATCACTTGTAAATGAAACATTTTGAACACATCCTGAGAGCATTTATCGCTAAAAAGTAAAAGAATTGCATATCTCTGATCATTTTATTACCAAATTTCGTTGCTGTTTTGGAATTGTCTGGCATGACGCATTCATTTAGTAAAAAAATATTCTTCCCTAACATAAACAGGAGTGGACGCAATCTTGTTTTGTTTGGAGGCGAATTGTTGGATATTCCGTGATAGAAGAACCAATCGAATTGCGCAAAAAACACTATTCACCCGCGAGTTTTATGCTAATGCCGATTATTCCATGGATAACTCAGAAGTTTACTCAGTAGTATCGCTACTGCGGTCACACGAATGCCAATCCTTCTCAAATTACATTAGTTACAAAGTCTTTGGTCCCTTCACGACAATCGAACTTTTAACTTTGTTCCACATCATCGGTAAACATGGTCTCACATTAAGCTATATATGTATTCAGGATCGTAGATTAATGTGTATCCTTGCTCGTTATTTGTGGAATATTTATATTGTGATTCAAAGAAGTGTGTCTCTGCACATGCTAATACCATTCATTAATTGATGATTTGGAATCAATAAGTTGTGACAAAAGAGAGGATGAGGGGACGGCGGACATCTTGAAATATTTTAATTAAGAAAGGGTGTGCTGCTTTTCTTTTTCTGACGACATTTTGTGATCACATCGCTATTACTAACACAACTAAACGAATCTTATCGGTGGAAATTCTTGAGTGCAGTTAATCGTGTTTGTTTTACTATTGGTATCCACCAAACCACCAGTTAGTAGTCGCACTGAGATCAGACGAGCAGCGAAACTTGCTGTTGATGATTCCGTTGACACCAAAGTTGTCTTCCCCACCTCCAAGAACTGCACCCGGCCTAGGCACAAACTCACAACCTGTTGCGGAGCTGTCGATATGAGGAGCGTATGTGTTGAGGACTTGCCACCACTTGGAAGTGCAATGAGCACACCGATGACCACGAATATTGACATACTCCACTTTCTTGCAAACACCGTGGCCTAGGAATGTCATGACGTCAAAGTCTGCAAACTTTCCTCGGACGTAATCAGTGTAGTCAACACCAAGAATTGGAAAGCTACAAGTTGCTCTCCAGTGAGTGGACTGAGACTTCAAATGAGTCATCTGTGCGAGGCTCATTCGGTAGACGTTCCAGTTGGGCGAGTTCTCGTTTACCGGAGCATTTTCCTGTAGTGTACTTTTCCGGAACTGTTTCATTATCCTATTCTTCAAGGCATAGGACATGACTAGCGTCCAGGCTGCTCCAGCCTCTGAATTCATATCGCAGTAAACGGTGAAGGTATTTCCGCTCAGATCGTTGATCTTGTAGAAGCCGCAAGTTCTTTGACCTCTCTTGAAGTAGGCCAAACAACTTCGTGCAGGGATTTCTTTCGTCATTTTTCCTGACTTTTTTGGGCATGCAATCTGTAGAACATTCACAAGTTGTCACCTATGGAGAACACTTTTAGCTCTCGTTATGTCTGTTTTAATATTTCCTTGAGCAGGGAAGACAAATGAAATTCTGCTCTAAACCATAACTAAATATGAAACATTACTGAACAGGTTTATTAAACGTTACTACATACGTTTGGTTTTAATTTGGGTAAAAATGTGAGGGTCGTAAGTTGTAAAGTTGGTGGTTAAGTTGTAAAGTTGGTGTGACACGCATGCCATAAGCATAAAACTGAGCTATAGAACTTGGATTGGCTCTAAATCAAACTATTGTTTTGTTGGGGAAAAAAATCAGATTAGGTAGAATGGGGAAATATGTACTTAAGTGCTATTAAAGCCTTGTTCTTTATGTAATAATGTCTTTTATCGCAAATAACTGCGCTGCTTACTGATCTAAAAAATTACGGAGGTAATGCACATTAGTTCTTAGCTCTGGTAGGCCACTACTTAAGGTGAGCCATTTCCCCTGGCAGTCTCTTGTATATACACGACTACTGTTCGGACCCTTTTTGTAGATAGCTGCACGGTTTTGAGTGCAATTTGGAAAAAACGCACGCAAGTGAGTCTTTCAAAGACTATCAGCCCAAAAGACGAGTACTACTTGTGGGTCTTTGAAAAACTCACGAGTGAAGGCTTTTCCAAATTTCACGATGAGCTATGTTACTACCAAATAATTAAACGTGTGAAAAAAGTAATATAGTGCCAAACAAGGGTAATCAGTAAACTAGGGAAAGAAGATAATTAAGTGTAAGTTAGTCTCTCTTTTTCCAGTGCTGTGCTACTTTGATAATGCACTGCTCTTAGACAATCAGAATTGGCAAACTATTTAATGCACATAAATATAATGCCATATTTAGGGCTAAAGGATCTCGAAACATTCTTGCACGTCATTGTAATGTAAACCGAACGGCACTTAAAGATTTACTATATTATCATAAACTTTCTGCGTTAATACCAATCTGCCTCAAATTAAACTATCCGAGGTAAAATTTTGCATGAAATTGGAAACGATTTTTCAAGGGTGGCCGGACTTGAGAGACGTATTTATTCAGATATACGTAAGTGACAAGCTGGTAAGTGAAATAAATCCATAAATAATAAGTGATCCGTTAAAATCTTTGGAAATCTAAATTGTCCGCAACTTCAGGTATTTTTCTTTTAATATAGCTTTGTGGCTTCGTCTGTCACTGCTTCAGGTATGAAATAAAACAAGGCTCGTTGAGAAGGACTAGTTCCTCATTCATAATGCTTCTATTATTTTGAACGCGCTCTTATTTTATGTTTTCAGAAAAAATGGGATTAAAATAATTTTAAAAATGTGTTATCTCTCTCGTCAATAATGTCAATGTTATGAACCACTTGCATCTGACGTGGAAACGTCTCATAAAAAGAGCAAGTTAACTCACAGTACTGACATCGAACAGATCGAATATTTATGGCAATTCCTTTGTTTACATGCACTTTTTTTGCCGAACAACAGAACATGTACAAAAAGTCTGTTATCAGTCAAATCACGAGAGCTTTTTGTTAATGCAAAATAGTTTTATGAGGCTAAGGTTAGACAAACTGCCAAATTGAATTGTATGTTGACTTAAGTTAATAAAACTTTTAACGACTTATTGTGCAAGTCCATCCACCTTTTTTATTTACAACCCTTGATACTCTGCAGGACGTTATACTACGGCAGAAGAAAATTATCCTTAATTTCCTTCATAAAACTGTATAAGTAGGAAACAGCCTATAGTTTACAGCGTTACTGTCTTGCATCTCATTCCAGTTTAGAACCGCGTTTGGTGAGAAGACCCACCCGAACAATCATTGGATTTTTGATTAACTTTTGCAGAATTTGATATCCATTCCTAAGCAATTCGAAAGATTCTGATAACTTGGAATGGCGTTGCTCAACATCGATAGATATCATCCTTTACAACAATGAAACCACGGGTTCACTATAACAATTAGACTTTGTTTATCTGTCTGAGTTTCCTGAGGAAGGAAGAAACTTTCTGATTACGAAATATTTGAGTCGACATACTTTGTTTGGCTTGGAGGTATGTTCATGCACGTACCTGGACTTATAGTAAAAGGTTAAGAGCAAAAATAGCATTGTCATCTTATATCTGTTTCCGTGTAAACCACATACTAATCGTTTTCATCACTGGTTTAGACAAGCCGGATGATTTTTATTTAGATTTTGAAACTAGGAAAAAAATTAATCCAGTTTAAGAAATTCGTTGAAAACATTGATTATATTGATATAATTTACCTTGGGTTGGCATCCTTTATTAGTGGCTTTCTAAACAGAGAAGAAAATGTTTATCATGGTCTTACAGCTGCTCGTTTAAAGGTTCAGTAAGTCGTAACTAACGTGGCTCAATATTATTGACTTACCGTTGGCGATTGTTGTCGCTTAAGCATTCCTTCGGAAGGAAGGATGGAAGAAATGAAGAAGAATGCCACCAAGAATTTCATAACTTCAATTTTCTCAATGATCGGAAAATTGCTCGTTGTCACTCTGACTCGAAATCTGTCTACCAAAACTCCGATGAAGTGAATTTGGCATGTCATCCCTCCTCTATTTAAATGTTCATATCCCAAGATTCTACCCGGCAGTGAATCAATTACGACACATTTAAGTTGAAAATGACCAGAGCATGTCATTACGAAGATTAACGTGTGAAGACATCTGTGAAGCTCGTTTACTCACAAGGAAAAAACAAAACAATGTGGACCCAGACGAGGTTCGAACCCGCAACGTTCTCATAACCGGGCGACGCTCCAGATGCACCGCAGAATTGTAAAGCCGTTGGCTCGAGGTATTAGCTGCCTGAGTAGTAGCCACAATAATAATTGACAATGTTTCATGAATAACATGAATGATATGCAGAAACTAAACGTGGAAACTTGACCTTGTCATGGACAATCTGTGCAAAAGGTTCGCCGAGTTTATTCCTTGAGAAAGTTGTATATTCTGAGCTGCAGATGGGGCCCCGTCTAGGCAGCACATTTCAATCTTGAACCCACACCGTTACTAGCTCGTACCATGCGAGTCTCGACAGCTCAATGGTACAAGCGTCTCAACGGTCTTCAAAAATTTGAGTGTTCAATGCATGTCATGGATTCAGAATACCTTTTTCCTACTTAAGTGAGTTGACGAATGTCCAAATATCACCTCTAAGAACTTCTGGCTCCCACGCACTTTGTCATGTCAAGATTACCGCGTGGTAAGTTCACTCTTAGTACATAATGACATAAACACAACTAACAATCTCAACAATGTCATAAAGAAAAGGTCAGGGCTGTGTTTTTC
This sequence comes from Heliopora coerulea, assembly GCA_030142905.1. Lineage (NCBI taxonomy): Eukaryota > Metazoa > Cnidaria > Anthozoa > Scleralcyonacea > Helioporidae > Heliopora > Heliopora coerulea. The sequence continues at coordinate 22,617 of JASJOG010000031.1, read as the reverse complement.
GTAGTTAGTTCACAGGGGCGCATCCAGGATTTTAGAAACGGGGGGTGCGAAAACGAGCACCAAAGACGTGAGAAATTTCTAGGGGGTCTTAGGGCATTTTCCCCAGGACATTTTGAATTCCTAAGTATTTGCATTTCGTGCAGCAGATGTGGTCTGCTCTACGTTGGAGAAACGGGAAGACGTTTATCCGACAGATTTGCCGAACATCTTCACTCAGTAAGGAATGGAGACGTTGACGAACCTGTCGCCCGACATTTTAATAGTGCCAATCATTCTCTTTCGGACATCAAAGTTTGTGCCATCTCCCGAATTTCTGACGGTAATAACAGTCGCAAAAGGTAGGAAAAGCGTCTCATCTTTAAAATTGGTACCATTCAGCCTCAGGGACTCAACGAACGTTTTTCTTTTACTTAATCCCTGTGTGGCTTATGTTTTCGCTTTGCATGGGTGAGCGTTAACAATAGCTACTTAGCTCCTTTGTGTTTAGCTTTCACTCACCCACATTGTTTTTGAAACACCCACCTGGTTTGCTGATAGGTGATATTTTAGGCGAGTAACAAGCCACTAGCGGATCGGCCACTCCGAACAAGAACGGAAATGGTCATTGCAGAAGGTACACATTTAAACCCCGTTTGCATTGTTAACATTTTGGGCTCGCAAGGCTAAAATTTTGGCACGGGTGCCGCAATTTTTCGGGTGATTTTCACTGTGTAAACGGTGCGGACTTCTTAAAATTTGGTACTCGTGCCTGAAAATTTAGCCGTGCCGAGCACCTCTGAATATGTGGGCCCCGTGCCCAAAATGTTACAATGTATACGGGTTTTAAAGAACAAAAATTTTAATTTTTTTAGCCGGTGATGGATTTACTTTTTAACAATCCGCCAGGTTTCCTCTTACCAGGGTGCTGATTTTATTGTTCTAGTTTTCGCGCTGTTTTCGTTGTTTCAGCTCCGTGCTGAAGGCAGGAGTTCCCCAGTTTGGGTACAGCGAATAAATACACTGTTCGTCACATTCTGTACTCATAAACATTTCACTCTCGTCGCAGAACTATCACATTCGAGGTCTCCCAAGAGAAGATATCGAGTGAACATTGAGAATGATTTCCAAGTTGTTCTTTTTATGTTTATGGGCATTCCTGATCCAGCTTGGAGTTACTCAACTAAAACCCAAGGTAATGGATGATTTTTAGCCTTAAGTTTATTTAGTGCTGCTTTTGCGTTTTCCATACAAGCGTTCTTCACGCTTCACAGTGATGTGTCGCATTTTAGCTCAAGAACTGTGCTATGATGAGACGAATCCTACCTCTGTTTCTGCGTTCTTCACTCGCTCTCTTCAGATATCTTAAGATGTAAACCGGACTCATTTCTTACGCATTTTGAGAAAGGATGGAATATTCTTTCGAGTGTCTGGTAGTTATTTCTGTTTATTAGTTTCAGATTGCATTTATCCAAAAACGACGCTCGCTACTTCTTTTAGAGTAACCGCGTGAGCCTTTACCCCTTCCTGGTCCGAGACGTCTCCCTTGACGAACTAAATTGTCTTACGTTAGCTAGAGCAAAATAATAAAGTGCGTGTTGGTGCTCAAAAGAGTTCATCAGTTTATGAATCTAGAACAAAACATAATCCGAAGATCAGTATCTTGAGAAATCCAAGATATGGATTGAAACAAGACGAGAAATGAGTTTGTGATATTTCGATTTTATCACAAACTCATTTGTTTGAGGAAGTTGATCGTCCAGGTTAGTGTAGTCTTGAGAAAGACTGTTGGTTGAAGTGACTGACGTTTCGACAGCCTTAGCGGCGGTCATCTTCAGAGTCAAAAGGAGAGTAAAGGTCAGGTTCGCCTGTATTTGTATCTGGCTCGTCCGTGATAAGTGGGCGGTCGTATTAGTCATGGAGGTGTGATATTTGGCGAGAAGCAATGGGTGTGGTTGTGTAGGCGTTAATTATCAGTTTGTCGAAGTATAAGTCTATTGGCTGCTCGCACGTTTGACTTTGTGAATTAGTCGTTTGTAAGGTCCCGGTAATTGTTGTGATCGGTTTAATGGATTTTGTTCTAAGTTCGTATACCAGCTTTCTAGTGTGAGTCGCTGTTTGTAGTTGGTGCTGTACGTAATGCATTTTGCCGAATCCCAGTCAATGTTGTGTTTGGTTTGTCGGTGGTGTTCGGCAATGTGGTTGGTTTTGTCTCCGTTTTTTGTCGCTCGTTTGTGTTCTGTTAGTCGTATATTTAAGTTTCTGCTAGTCTCACCTATATAAGTGGCTTGGCAGTCGGAGCAATTAATTTTGTAAATTGCACCTTGTCTTTCGTGCGGTTGTTCTCTGTCCTTAACGTTAGTCAGTACATGTCGTAAAGTTGTGATGGGTTTGTGCGCTACTCGTATGTTGTATGGTCGTAAGATACGCGAGATAATCTCAGACGTACCTTTTATGTAGGGTATCGTTGCTGTAGTTGTTGTCGGACTGTTGTTTTTGTCGCGTTCATTGTCTTTGTAAGTGTTAAGTTTGATGAAGTCAGAGTTATAGTTGTTTTTGTGGAAAACGCATTGTAGGTAGTCATTTTCTTGGCGTAGAGCGTCGGGTGAGTTACAAATGAGTTGTGCGCGCCTCGTCAATGTTTTGATGGTGGTAGCTTTGTGTGAGGTTGGATTGTACGATGATTGGTCAAGTAGTCTGTCAGTATGCGTTGGTTTCCTGTAGACAGTGGTCTGTAGTTTGTTATTGTCACGACTTACCAAACAGTCAAGGAACGGAATAGCTCCGTCTTCTTCAATCTCTTTGGTAAATTGTATGTGACTGTTCTGTTCGTTAATGTGTTTGTGAAACTCGTCAATCTCGTCTTCGGGTAGTGCAGTAATCGTGTCGTCAACGTAACGAAACCAAAAAGGTAACGTGTGTTTGTAAGTTGCAAGAGCTCGTTCCTCTATGGATTGCATTACAATTTCAGCAACCACAACAGAAACGGGTGAGCCCATTGCCGTGCCATGTAACTGTTTGTAGTGTTTACCGTTGTATTGAAAGTAAGTTGATGTGAGACAAAGTTCCAGTAGTTCCACGATGTCCCCTGTAGGTAAAGGAAGTGCGTCAGTAAATTCGTTGATGGCAGTTTTGGTGCATTCTAGCGCCAGTTGAAGCGGAATACTGGTAAACAGTGATTTCACGTCAAAAGACACTAGCTTGTGGTTGTGTGGTACTTGTACTGTTTTGAGATTGTTGATGAAGTTTTCAGTCGATCGTAGTCTATGTTGTGACTTGTTGGTTAGTGGTTGCAGTATGGTTGTTAAGTATTTGGAAAGTTCGTAAGTAGGCGACCCACAGAACGAAACTATAGGTCGCATGGGTATTTGTGGCTTGTGAAGTTTCGGTAGTCCGTACAGCTTTGGTGATCGCGGTACCGAACACCTGAGTCGATAGTAGGTTTGTTGAGTGATCGTGTTAGTTTTTCTCATTGAGAAAATTTTGTTGTTAAGTTTTCGTTGAAGTGATGGTGCAGGGTCTCGTTTAAGTAGTTCGTAGGTTTGTTTGTCGTTAACTAGTTCGTCCATTTTGTCGTAGTAATCGGTCTTGTCCATAACAACAGTAACGCGTCCTTTGTCTGCTGGTAGTATGACAATGTTTTCGTCATGTTTTAGTCGTTTGAGTGCTTGTTTTTCGACTGTCGTCAAGTTAGTATCACGTATAGAGGCCGATTGTACGGTGGAGGCGACCCTACTCCTGATCTCGTCTTTTGTTTCCTCTGCCAAATCTCTTCGAGAAGCTAAGACAGCCTCGACACTCGATATAATCGCCTCAGTCGGTATATGTTTGGGTGTTATAGAGTGTTTTAGTCCGTAGGATAGTAATCGAGTTTCAGTTTCGTCTAAAGGGCGCGAGGAAATATTCTTGACCCAGTTATCGTCATGCTTTTGTCGTTTACGTGTTCTGCTGCGTTGTAATCGTTCAAGTTTCTGTTGGTATTTCGCTCGATATTTTGTTTCGTTTTTGAGAGCTCGTTTGTCAGCAATGGTTTGTATAGTAGAAAGTAAGTCGGCACTCACGTTTGTTGGTATCAGTTGTCTCAGCTTGTCCAGTCTTCGTTGCTGTTGGTTTTTGTAGAAGTTGAGTCGTCTGTGGCAGTCGTTAATCCGCGCTCGGATCAGTCGTCTGCTGGTGGAGTTGACGATCTGAATAGCCTCTTGTGTGTTCAACGGGGACTTAATTCTAAGTCCTGCGGGAACGAGACCAAAATCCTTGCAGCGGTGGTTGAACCAGAGTTGTTGGCGAGTACGTCTGACCTTGCTTGCGAAACGGATGTAGTCGTTGGCAAGCTGTTCGCTCTGTCGTCCAAATGATCGTAATAAAGTAAATGGTTTGAACCTGGGAGAATCGTGACATGTTTGAGGAAGTTGATCGTCCAGGTTAGTGTAGTCTTGAGAAAGACTGTTGGTTGAAGTGACTGACGTTTCGACAGCCTTAGCGGCGGTCATCTTCAGAGTCAAAAAAAAAAAAAAAAAGAAAGCTGGTATACGAACTTAGAACAAAATCCATTAAACCGATCACAACAATTACCGGGACCTTACAAACGACTAATTCACAAAGTCAAACGTGCGAGCAGCCAATAGACTTATACTTCGACAAACTGATAATTAACGCCTACACAACCACACCCATTGCTTCTCGCCAAATATCACACCTCCATGACTAATACGACCGCCCACTTATCACGGACGAGCCAGATACAAATACAGGCGAACCTGACCTTTACTCTCCTTTTGACTCTGAAGATGACCGCCGCTAAGGCTGTCGAAACGTCAGTCACTTCAACCAACAGTCTTTCTCAAGACTACACTAACCTGGACGATCAACTTCCTCAAACATGTCACGATTCTCCCAGGTTCAAACCATTTACTTTACAAACTCATTTCTCGTCGTGTTTCAATCCATATCTTGGATTTCTCAAGATGCTGATCTTCGGATTATGTTTTGTTTTATATTTTTTCAAATTGTCTGCTGGTATTGGTTTTTATGAATCTAGGTAAATTTAATATTTGATGAACAGTTAATTCGTTGCCTGTTTGTCGAGTGAAACGTCACAACTCTTCGTCAAATTTCGCCGAATGGACGTGTAGACCATCAGGTTTGGCTTTCTCTATTGTTTCCATAAATCGAACAAACCCCTCGGGGCCCGTTTTCTTACGAAGTTACTGTTGCTAACGAGTGCATTGGCCATTCTGAATTAGTTGTAACGGGATTCATCACAAACTGAGACCATGTGAATTAGTGCTTATCATTTAATGTGCCGATGAAAATCGAGATCTCCGCGCAAGGTTAAATGGCACTCAGAATAGGTTGAATTACGTGGAATTATTGGGACCTTAATTAGACTAGGATTTGAATTTCGACAATTTATATGTGGAGACTGTCTGAAAATGTAAACGCGTATAAGTGCGTTTAATAGAATAAGTCCTAACTTCCCAGAGTTAAAAGTTAATTATTTTTAATACGATTATTAAGCCTGTTACAATGTATTACAGTATCTCATGATCAAGCAGTAACCAGGACATTATAAATGGGATTTGTAGACCGCAAAAGTGCTGCTCCAGAGTCATCTTAAATGCTGAACTCTGCCACTCTTCAGTTAATCTTTTCAACAAGCTTGGTTGGTTTCCATTTTAGGTAGAATCCAACATTAAAAAGTGTATATTAGCCTCTAAAATTCATCAAGAATTCATAAAAATACAGAAAATCATAACCGTGTCATGTCTTTGTATTTAATAAAGTCACACTTGGCTTCATACATAATGTAGTAGTTCGTTCTTTTTTTTCAGCTCACAGAAGATAAATTTCCAAACCTTCTTCGCGAATTAGCGTATTAGGAGGTTCATTTTGGAAGACCACCACCTAAAAAACTCGCACCACGTGCTTTATCGGACCTAAAACACTCAGCTATCGCCTCGTGTTTTAAATCCCGATAAAGCACTCCTGCTCGGTTTTTAAATATTACATATAAGAATGTGATCGGCGATGTGCTTGATTATAACAACAATATGCCAACAAAAATCCCTCGGCAGTGACTGAAAACAGGCCATCACCATGACTGAGGCATGCATGTTAGCCCTTAGGCGTTCATCGTGAATGCCTAACATCAACATGCATACCTCAGCCTGACATCTCCGTTAACAAAAGCTTACAAAAAGTAATTTACACTCCACTGACACATACGGCGCACAAATGCCCCCATATATGATACGAAACATCATGGCCCTTCGGCGCTCGACCGTACCAGTTTCACATATACATATGTTGGCATGTATGGATTACTGCTAATGGTAATGACTCGGTCATTACCGTGTTTTAGAAGTAATCTTGGAGAGATATCTGGTGACCCTTATTTCAAGGGAGACACCCAGTGACCCTGTTTTAATTTTTAATTATCAGGGAGATATCCGGTGACCCCTAAATCTAGGGGAAATACCTGGTGACTCTTTTTCAGTCTTTAATTAAGAAATGTTTTCCAGCAACTTGTATGTACCTTTCGCTGGCCACCAAACTAGAGTAGCACTACCTATAAAAATGACTATTAACTTCAGGAGTTATACACACAGACTTAAGTTATTTTATTTCAATCATGTTTCTATATATACATGAATCGTTACCATAAAAGGATTTATAAAGACTACAGGATATGAATTAAATTAGTTCTCATCAGTCGGAATGCATGTGGCGCACTTCCGAGTTTTCTTTATCTCATTCTGTATGTAAATGGCGGCGTGTTTGCCCCAAATACGATACACCGCAGCATCGACACGTGTAATTATAAACAACACGCGATCTCATTAACATGGGAATCCGGTCTTTGAAGGGAAAGAAACTAGACAAGCGCCGGCCAGATTGGAAAATAAAGCGTAAAGACAAATCTGGGAAGGCAGAAGAACACAATTTTATGATTTGTGTTCGGGTCTGTAGAGAGTGAGACCCTGTGAAGGGAAGAGAGAAATTGATAACAGTTTTATGAGAGACATTTGTATCGTGAGGGGGTGGACAAAACAGCCTGTCAAGAAAGACACGAATACAGCGATCAAGAAAAACCTCGGATTTATAAAAACCAAGAAAAACCAAGGATTTATAAAGAAAAACCAAGGATTTATAAAGACCACAGGATATGAATTAAATTAGTTCTCATCAGTCCGAATGCATGTGGCGCACTTCCGAGTTTTCTTTATCTCATTATAACGGTTCCTGTTAGGCTATTACACATATTTCATCAAGACAATTAAGACAATTAACTTACAGAATATCAGAGCACAATATTCTAACAAATCTTTGTCGCAATCTGAAGAATGGTTTGGGGGAAATAATTATCCCAGCTGACCCAATATTAAATGATCTCCTATTATTCATCACAAATCTTAACTTTTCAGAGTACATCAGGCAATTGTGGATCACCAGGAATCCCAGGCGTCCCTGGTGTCCCTGGAAATATTGGCAGAGATGGACGACCTGGCGTAAAAGGTGATGTTGGTCCCCCTGGTCCCGTTGGTCCCAAAGGAGAACCAGGAGAAAAGGGATCTGATTACGTCGATTTAGCCACGAAGTCCAACTGGAAACAATGTGCGTGGAAACGAAATGATGACAAAGATTATGGATTGATACAGGTTGGTTGGTAAAAGATTCACGACTTTTATACTTGTAGGACAGTTTACACAGGTCTTCTAACTGAGGAAGCATTCACTTGTTGTTCCTCAGTTTGGCTTCTAGTGTTTTTAGAGGTTACACGCAATGATTGCACACTTATTGACGCTGTAGACGACGACTTTTGCTGGTCAAATCTCACTTATTCTATTGTTAAGCCTGCGAGACGGAAACCAGTTTGACGCACATCTAGGAAAAAATGGAGAAGATATTCCAAACGAACATTTTTGAATCAGCAGACTCACAAAAGACTTGTATTACTTTTCGGCTTTTCACAGTTGTTTTTTTCACTTTGATTACCTTGTAGGATTGTACGTTCATGAAGAAATACGACCACACCTCCTTACGAGTTTTGTACGGCGGAAATCTTCGCATTAACAATTGTAATAACTGCTGCAAACGTTGGTACTTCACGTTTGATCGTGCAGAGTGCAAGAACCCAATGGCCATTGACGGAGTTTTCTACATGTGGAAAGGAGCAGGAACGCAAAATATTGATCGTCATCGCCATATTGAAGGTTACTGTCATAAAGTTCCCAAAGGTCACGTCCGAGTAGGATTTTGGGTTGAAAATTGTGAAGGTTTCGGGAACGCAGATGCTTGGAGTGGTTTTAATTCGGTGTCCCGTATTGTAATTGAAGAAGTGCCACCACCTCAAGCTTAACACACATTATGTATGAGCAAGCAGAATGATATTGTTCTCTGTAAAACTGATCAAAATAATTAAGATAGCAGAAATTTTTTTAAAATCTTCTGCAATTCCTGTTTATTTGTACTTTAGTTACGTTAAACGTAGCGATCGAAACAAGAAATAAAAGTTGTTCCACCCGAAGAACAAATCTAAAATCTCTTAATATTCACTCACCGCCATCTCTTCATTGAAGGTGCAGAAAAGTCAAATTTAAAAATTGTCCACGACTGATATTTACAAATGTGGGATCTTGGGGGATATTCACAAAACCTTGCGGGTCCAATCCCTCTCTGGGGCTCAGAAATCGGAAAACTGGCACTAGCGGATAACTCTGGACAGTAACTAATATGTGGTGTAGGTCCAGAGCAGTGAACTCAATTTCCATATCTGGAATGCTAACTCCCAGTCATTCGCTCGGGCAAAATGTGAAGCCAAGATAGCCGGCCATGGAGGGAAATTTTGGACCAGTTAACTCGATTTCCATATCTGGAATGCTAACTGGCTAATGAAAAGTGAAGCCAAGATGGTCGCCCATGGAGGCCAATTTTGGACGTCAGTTTCAGTCCCCTACGCGGGCTTGTACGTCAGTTTTAGTCTCCCACGCGACTTTTTAGATTTTCTGAAGAGTTTTCTTTGGAAGTGCACACTAAACGTGTCTTCAAAGATAGAAATGAGTTTAAGAATTTCAAGTATATTTCGACAAAGTCAAACCGAGTTATAGGTTATATATTTTCATGAAAATAAATTACTAAACTCACGAGAAACCTGATAAAACGGTCTCGAAAAATTGCTTGAGGAAAGTACTAAGTGCACGTCCTTTTTTTCCGTTAGTATACCATCTTTAGAAAATTTAGGACAGTTCTTAGGCCACACGACAATAACGAATCCTTTTAAACACTCGAATATGTAAAACTGGTCCAGTAATACTTCGTCTGTGCTCTTTTTCCATGGTTGTGAATGTTTCCGAAGTCGAACCAAACAAAAACTGAAAATTAAAGTAGTGCAAAGGACTGGAATTAACGTACAAGACCGCGAAGAGGACTGAAACTGACGTCCAAAATTTCCCTCCATGGGCGGTCATCTTGGTTTCACTTTTTGCCCGAGCAAATGACTGGGAATTAGCATTCCAGATATGGAAATTGAGTTCACTGTTTTGGACGTCAGTTTCAGTCCTCTTCGCGGTCTTGTACATCAGTTCCAGTCCTTTGCGCGACTTTAATGTCTAGTTTTTGTTTGGTTCGGCTTTGAAAACATTCCCAACCATGGAAAAAGTGTTTAGACAAAATAATATTGGACCAATTTTACATAATCGAGTATTTAAAAGGATTCATTATTGCCGTGTGGCCTAAGACGTGTACTAAATTGTCTGAAGATGGTAAACTAACGGTAAAAAAAGAACTTGCACTTAGTATTTCCTTCAAGTACCTTTTCGAGACCGTTTTATCAGGTTTCTCGTATGTTTCGTAATTTATTTTCCTGAAAATATATAACCTGTAACTCGGTTTGACTTTGTCGAAGTATATTAAAAATTCTTAAACTTATTTCTATATCTTGAAGACATGTTTTGTGTGTATTTCCAAAGAAAACTCGTTAGAAAATGTAAAAAGTCACGTGGGAGACTAAAACTGTGACGGACAAAATTGGCCTCCATGGGCGCCATCTTGGCTTCACTTTTCATTGGCCAGTTAGCATTCCAGATATGGAAATTGAGTTCACTAATCCAGAGCAAGCAAATTCTCTAAAGTCGCGTGGAAAGCCGCTGGAGATGAATGTCATGCCTATGAAACACCATATACTTTTTTACTTCCGGCAATGACAGGAAGGGAAAGAGATGACCACAAATTGGGCTCTCAACGTCAAGAAATGTCGTTTTCAGCGATGGCGACGACGACCAGATGTCATTTTCACTTCCGGATGACGTTGTTGATTTTCCTGACACCCCCCGTCCATCGGACTTCTGCGCCGACGCCAAAATTGAGGTTTTGCCGTTTTCTGTAGAACACGGGCAAAATATTTACCTTTTAGGCTCGAAAGGGCATTTCGAGGTTAGTTTACTTTGTGGTTAGTATGCTCAGTCTATTTTTTTGTTACTTTGCTCAAGGAGAACTACAATGTTTATGTTCACATAAGGTTGGTTGTAAACCTTATTCAACCACAATGGACACGAAGATAAAATACTTTCAACTAGGTTCATCATTCGTTTATTTGTGTTCCCGGATTGTTTCCGAATAACGAATTACCCAAGATGGTTAAGAAGGCAATTCAAGCTCACGGCACGACAAAATCGAAATTTTAAGTTGTATTAATGTCAATTATTCGTAACCCATAATGCAGCAGAAACATGTTGGACTCCGACATAACATGGTGAATGAATTTTTGAGGATCCACTTCCGAAACAAGATGTCTGATAAATTCAAAACAAAAAAGCCTTACTCCGTCATACATAGAAACCGTGACTCGGTCTGAAAGAAACAAATGTTCAAACACCAACTTAGAGGTTGCAGTTGGACATTTCGCTCTGTTAACTTTCGTATTTTGATGTGAACAACGCCGTACCCTTCCCAATCCCACTTGAGCTCAGTCACTCACATTGCCTTCTCCCAGAAAAAAAGTCGTTTTTTTAAATTCCCTAACGTTGTTACACGTCACCCGTAGAGTCAAAAATGACTCTTCTGCGTTAAATCGATCAATATTTTTTCCGACTCCTTACCACGCCAGATGATTTTACTCGTCGAAGGGAAAAAACATTCCGGGAAAAGGTTAATTGACAAGCTCCAACGTGCTGAGTGTCATCGTCGATCAGTGTTGACGGGTATGTCCTTCCTCTTTCCTCATCGGCTGTGTTATCCTATACCTTGTAAATATAATTTAGTATATCAACTTACTCACTGTATTCATATTACTCTCAAGGTGTCACAGTTATAGCGACGAAACGTCAGTGAAATATATTCATATGTTCCTCTCAAGATGTCGCAGCTAGAGCGACGAAACGGCAGCAAAATACTCTAACGTGTTTACTTTGTTTTAACTTTATTGTTTGAGAGATGTCTCTCTGTAAAAATTTTGAGCTGGGCTCTTATTTTCATCTTGCGACTTCGCTTTCCACCTGGTAAATCACTGGTCACTATTTTGGCACATTAAAAATATTGGACTCCCCATAATTAAATTTCATCTTCAACAAGTTACTTTCACTATAGAAAAACCTTACAGGCCTCTGGTAATGCTGTTTAAAACTTTGCCATTTTCTGAACAAGCGCCAACGTCCGAATGCCTGTCACCACTGATCGGTAGCCCATTCAAGGCCAACTCGGCGTCTTGTTGGAAACTGAGCCAAGATTAATTTTTCGAACACCAAGAGCTACAGTTAACATTTGTATAAGGAACAAATTTTTGCCAGAATTCATTATCATTTTTTCAAGCGGAAGTTTAATAGACCATTTGCCCCCTTCCAATATCAAATTGCTTCCAATATACTGTAACTGTCCACAAACTATAGCTGTTCAAAGTTCTACTAGCTGTATATTCAAACTGTTCATCCTGACTAACTTGTGTCAATTCCTGTCCCTTTCTATTCAGACATATATCCCTTGTTCTTAATAAACCATTTTTTCTGCTTAGATTCAAGAAACAAACCGGTTATTTCGCAACAGCAACATCGGTTTCCGGGTTCTACCCCTTCATTCATCATGACAACGTCAAAGGAAATTCTCGCTGTTTGTTTTGCGCAATACATGTAGAAACTCTCTTGTCAATGTCTTCCTTAACACTAAACTATTTAGGTTAGAATCTGTGTCTTCTAATTGTGGATTTTAGTCGACAGGGATACCTCAACAAGATTTACACGAGGAACGAATTCAGGAAATTAGAATTACTACGAACTACCCAGAAAAAATAGAAGGCAAAGGTAAGAGCGAAGCGACTTCACATTGTTACTCCATAACGAATACTTTATAGGTCCACAAATGCCTCTAAGTACCATTCACAATATGAGCAGCAGTGTTGAATTGGACATACAATTTATCGTGTTTCATCAGGGGACTCCAAACACTCGAAAATAATAAAAACCTAGGGGCGAAGCGCCTAGGTTTTTGTTATTTTCGAGTGTTTGGAACTCCATGATGAAACAGTCAAACTCGTATTTAAATTATCACATGAAACATCCAAACTTGTAATATGACAATGCGTGACGAATAAACGTTTTTCTGTTTCGTTTTTAGCCCGAAGCCTTCTTCAAACCATACAATTTGTAAAGGGGTTTTGTTGCTTCATCTGACATGAGTGACTTTGACTGTGGTGACTGTGACTGTGGTGACTGTGGTGATTGTGACTGCGGCTTATGCGATTGTGGAGCTGATGATGCAGACACGTGTGACTGCGACTTGTGTGACTGCGGAACATGTGACATAAGCGAGTGTCTCTTCAAAGCTTGCCTGTGTGATCTGTGTTTGGGTGAGAGCTCCGATGGGACAAGTAATGAAGAAATTTCAAACAACGTTACCCAAGTGACGGATTTCATGAAGAAATTGTTCTGCTGTGTATGTGAAGGTCTGGCCGAAGCGCAGGCAAGTAATAATCTCCCAGTATAAAAAGATCGTCCGTAGCCGAGACTTCTATGACACCGAGGGTGTCATAGAAGGTGTTATATTCGCAAACCATGTCAAAACTATTGACGTGTACCCCCACAAGTAGGTGCATTAAGCTTGCTATCTCAAACCAGCACATTATGTAATATTTAAAAACCCAGCAGGATTGCATAATCGGATTTAAAGCACGACGAGAGGGGCCGTTCACACGGAGATCGATCTAACTTGAATCGATCTGAGACCGATCTGAGATCGATCTCAGTTCGCTTCGTGAAGGCGTTCACACTTTAAATGGACTCGTTTGGATCGATCTCAGTTCACATTCAAGCGTTCACACTCAGATTGCTTTTCAGTTAAGTCGATCTGAGATCGATCTAACTAGCTAGTGTGAACGGGTCCTTAGCCTAAGTGTTTTAGATCTGATAAAGCACGTACTGCGAGTTTTTTAAATGTCTTCTAAGACGAACCTCTTAATACGGTAATCAGCGAAGGAAGTTTGGAAAATTTATGTTTCCCAAGCGGAAATAATTTGGGGAGGAACGTAAGCGTGTTTTTATCACATATGAAGACAGGACGTGGTTATGATTTTCTTTTGTATTTACCTCATGAATTCTTAGCTATAACGTTTTTCACCACCTCGCAGTCCTGTTGGTTTACGGCCAATATTTATGCCTCGTTTTCACCTAAAATCCTAGACCCTCAACTTCCAAGAATTCTTAACAGTTTACCTCTCCTTTTCATTAACGGAGATCTCCCCTTGACGAGTGAAAAAATCATCTGGCGTAACCTAGAGTTGAATACTAAAGTACAGTACATCTCAGTAAGAAAAAAGGCAAACTTCCCTTTATAGAAATTATCGTGGATAATAGCTAGCTATGCTATTTGTTCCATCCAAATCAGCATTTACGATATTGTAGTGTTATACAAAAATATGCCATTTTTTTACGTCCATTCTTTTTTCTCAGAACACACCGTCTCATGTGTCATCTGACAACGACAGAAGGCCGAAAACCAATGGCGAAGAAACGCCTCGGCTTGCGCCAGAAGGGAACAATCCTGGAAACATGATAATAGACAGCCAACCATCAGTAATCACACGCATTAACGGGGAGTGAATTACTACTTCGTCTTCCAGCAGACGGTCATGGCAACGAAGAGTACAACAACAAAATACCGTGAAACATAATGAAATGAGAGTTCAGTAAAGTCGTTTTATCAGAACATCAGTGACCCATTTCACCATTATCTCAATGGTCACTTTTTCGTTGCTACTGCGATGTGATTCCGATGTGCATCTGTAACTGACCAGATAATGCCAAAATAAAATCCGTTCGTTAATTACAGGAAAAACGATGGCACATTCTTCTGTTTGGATTTTGGACAGCAGTGCGAACATTCTTATCTTTGGATTTCAGACAGTGATTGAAACATTCTTATATTTGGATTTGGGATAGTGAATCAAACATTCTTATTATTGGATTTTGGAAAGTCATTCAAACATTTTTATCTTTGTGATTCAAACTGCCGTTTGTGTGAAATCAAGTGTCCAGCGACAAAAAATTCGTTACGCGGAGACGATTGCTAAAAACATTACTCCATTTTTTACGATTTTCAAGTGTCAAAATGTCCAGGTATTGGAACGAGCAGGCGAAGCTGAAATTGAAAAAATTCTAAATTCTAACTATTATTATGTAATCCATGTAACTATTAATTATTATGTAATTTATGTAAGTATTATCAAGTAATTTACCTAACTATGAATATTAAATTTATGTAACTATTAATATGTAATTTGTTCACCAATTTGTTTAATTACTTCTCTGTTTCAGTAGGTTTTGTCTAATTTGCGATGAAGTTATGAAATCCAAATTAAATTGTACTTAAAAATTATCAGTCTCCCATGGCTTCAACCTAAAGCACCGCGCGTATAAAGTTCTTCAGGCCAGGTTAAGCGTCGAACTTTTCATGAACTGAACTAAATCCATTGAATTAAGTGCAAGAAAAGTCCAACGTTTCCCCAATAACGCTTGATCGATTGCATAAAAGTCGGCTCAAGTGTTCTTCATGCCTGAAAGAGGCGTGAAAAATGGCTGAATTTCGCCGTTGGTCCAACAGTCCTCCTTTGAGCCAGCCGAATCAAATGCATGTCTCCAAAAATCTTCTTCAGTCGACGACATCTTCACTTCGTTCGAAGTTTGAGTTAGGCTGAAATGAGCTCAGCGTTTGACTCCATGTAATTAATTTGGGTTGACCCAAACTGTACTTAAGTTCAGCTCATGAAAAGTACAGCGTTTGGCCCGTGTCTGAACATGAGCGCGCCAAATGTTGTGGCACCTACATAAACAAAGGATCCAAAGATTTCTTTACGTTTAAATCACCTTTTACGCCATTATGGTTATGTTGCCATTATCACTGCCAAACAAATAGCTTCGATTCAGCGGAAGGACACCAAAACATGTCAGGTTCCCTTTGAAAGCGTCGTTACGCAAGCGAACGCTCGAATACGCCGGCTAGGAAATAAAAACCAGACATTATCGCACAATGTTAAAGACTTTTTCAAAGTAATTAGATTGAACTATATTGGAGTACGAAGCATGGGGGACGGAGGGGCACAGGCCGACATATAATAACTGTTGAGGGGCTGGCCCCCAATATTTTGATTTCTAACACCTGTCATAAGAATTAGGAAAGTCCTATTATATTCCACTACAGTGTATAAAAATCCTGACAAGCGGACATCTCAAAAGTTTCAGATGATTCTGTTTGAGGATGACTTTGAAATAAAGTCGAAATATCACAGTCCCAACGAAAGTTTCGTCGTTATTCACTCATATCTTTAGTTTTCAAGATGACATTCTTCGGGAATATGTTTCATCTTATAAAGCATATAATGTCAGCAGAGAAATTAATAGACGGAATCTCAGTAAGTATTGATAAGTGATGAACAGGAATACGACCTTTTCCGCCGTTTTTAGAAAGGACCTAGAGACGAGCAGGTTGCGAGTTTTTAAGCGATGTTTTTTTGTGAAACTGCTGAGCTGGTTTGCTGGGCATTGTTAATGCTTTTCTTACCTCTTTCTCGTTAAATGTATGCCATCCGATACGATTGTTTCCTGTACACGAAACAATCACTTTGTCATAGACACAAATATTCTGAACAGACTCACCTGAAAAATTGGGGGGAAAATACAAAACCAGTTTGATGGTTGTTTCTCACACTTTCAACAGGTAGAGACAACACGTTCACTTTTCAACAGCACAACAGAGATAAAATATTTAAAACAAGTGCCCAGCTTTTGTCTCAGAATTTAAATGAAGCATCTCTTGGTGGACGAAGTTTAGAATAAGACTTGGAGGCTAGATTGCAGTTTAACGGACGCAGACAATCCGCTGACCTTTTAGGGTTGGGTTTTCGTGAGTTGAGCCCGTGATTGCCTAACTAATCCAGCTGCATCCGCTAAAGCGCTCTTGACCCAACTTGGATTTGTAAGTAATGAATAAGGCCTTGGCATAACGAGCTTTCACATTCCATGATTATGGTGAGGCGGTCTGAGAGTGTACTTTCCTGAGATGGTTTACATTAACTTGCAGGGAAATTTTCTGTGTTTCGATACTCTGACGCAAACACGGGTATTAACTAATCAGGCCTCACGTAGGACAAAGGTTATATTATCATAAAATTGGTTTCCTATTACGCACGCAGTGATTGATCAGTTACCGTGTTTATACCAGGCTATGCAAACACGGTTAAGACATCACAGCGCAGCTTAACGCCAGAGTTTGTTCTTGGCGCGAATGAGAAACTCTGATTGGTTTAATGACGCCAGAATTTGTTCTCAGTCGGAATGGGAAGCTTTGATTGGTTTAATGACGCCAGAATTTACTGCTTTGATTGGTTTACTGACGAATATCTGTGCATGTAAACGGCCCCTTGGAAATCAGCATTTAATATACATAAGTAGGCTAGAGCGCTGAAGGGCTACCGTTTTCAAATAAGTTTAAATAAGTAAATAAATTTGTTCTCGGCGCGAATGGGAAGCTTTGATTGGCTTACTGACGCCAGAATCTGTTCTTGGTGCGAATGGCAAGCTCTGATTGATTTACGAACTAATAAGAACTTACAATTTGATATTGAAAATAAATTTCCTAATTCACAACTATTATTGCTTAGTTTTTTGTTTATATTATAAATGAAATAGAAACTGTTTAGTTGTGTTTATATAGCCTGATGAAAACACTCGGAGAGGTTGAAAGAACTCTCAAGCGGCTGTGTAAGCCGTAGCTTTCGTTCAGTTCTCCCAACCTCTTCCTTTTGTTTGCACCAGGCTATTTTAAACACGACAAAACAGTTTCAATTTCTTTACTGTTTTTCCTGGATGTACGCTGCTAGTTCTTTAGTTACTTTTTGCTACATCGAATATTTAATTAAAAATACGTTGAACCCCAAACTGCAGTTTCTTACCAGTCACTGAGGGAAGCGACGCCAATAAATTACTATCTTGACCCCACAAATCCATCTTCTGGGTGGATGACGATGAGACTAAACTAGAATTCGTATATGCTTTCACCTAAAAACAAATAGAACCTGATATTTTATTCTTTTCTACGTATGCAGCTAGCCTACATAAGGCGAAAAGGATGTGCAAACGGCGATTCAGAGTTTGGGATATGAATTAGAAAAATTGATATCTTAGACACTTTTCTTTATATTACGCTTGAGATTCCTGCCTAGTTGTTTGATCTCAACGATGTTGAAATATTAAAAAGACTCTTCTCCTTGACTAGTGAAGGATATTCGATTGACGAAGCCAACCGATCGCCCAACACATCCCATTAATTTGTTCATTGACCTTACTTTTATCACGTCGGTTTCATGAGCCTTCCACTGGCTCTTGAGAATACCTCCGCGAAGATCAAGGACGGATAAATGTCCACTTGAAAACCCAGCTGCAATCCACGTGCCTTCAAAGTTCACGCACATACAACGAATCATCCCTGTCAAGAGAAAGTAAAGTAACTAGTTCTTTCACTAGAGACAAGGGGTGATTGGCATGAGGTTTCCACGGTATAATGTACATCGCTAAAACAATACCAATATCATCAGTATACCGGCTTTTGGATAGGGTAGTTTTGCAGGTGCTGCAGAGGCATCGATAAATCCCTAACTTGTCAACATAACCTCTCGAGGGTCGCTAGCTTCTCTTAGTGATTTTAATTTTCTGTGTTTTTCCGAGTTAAGAACCAAACATTTCTTGCCCATTTCGCGCTAGACAGAAGTTAATCATGAATGACTCCAAATCTTATCACAAGATATATATCATTACACCAGCCCCCTATGTTGGTAAAATCGGTACATCGGCATACCAACCATTCCTATTGTAGACCTTATTCGAATCAGAATGGCGACTACTTTAGATCAACAGACATAATTTTATTGTCGAAAGAAGTCTGAAGTTCAAATGTAAGAAAGCTTGCTTAACCTTTCCGGTCCTAATCTGGCTTCTAATATTTTATTCTGGTTAACGCCTGACATTTGCGACTGGAAAGAGTTAATCAGGTTCGGTAAAATATGATATATTATGACTAATAAAGCACCAGTCCCACATCAACATTTAGAGACAGTGTTGCCCGCAGCTACACAAAGAAATAAAACATTCATCAAAAAACAAGAGACCGTTAGCCAACGTGCGTTTTTTGCACTGGTAATTTTCAGTATTATAGTTTGTTAAAAATTGTTGAATAGTTCACAGAATTCGTGTCCGATCCATACCGAAATGGAAAAACCATTTTACATCGTTTTATCTGCATATCCCAATACAGAAAGCTCAATTACTTTGTGAGCAACACCCAAGCTTTGGTGAGAAGGGTTAAGTTTGGGAATACGCAGTTTAATTAAACATGTTTTGTTGCTGTGAGCCACGTACAAGGTTTTCTCGAGATGTCAAATCATCTTGAATTGTCGAGACGACTCGTTAGTTATCTACCCTACTCAAACTTTCAATGTACACTGGTTAAACCATGGATAGAAAAATGAGGAATTACCAGCAAGATTATTACTCGTAACTTTCCACGAGTGACCAAAGTTGCCTTCGCGAGCATCAATAAACCTGTCCAAAGAAACGGAAACAAAAACAACGACATCTGAGTTACTAATGAGTGAACGAGAGATCGCACGACAACTTGTGGCCAGGCGATAAAATGTAGTCACTCTCTAAATAGTCCCCAGCACTTGAGGTTTTTTGGGGGGTTTTTTCATACCTTACGCTCGAGTTCTGCATCGCAACCACGACACACGAATTGGGGGACGGCAATGTTGTCATGGCAACTGCTTGGTTACTTTTCGGGAAATTCAGCTTAAGGACATTTGTCCCCGTTGCAAGGTCCCAAATCTATTGCGGGAGAATTGAGTCAAAGAAAGTTATCAGTCAGTAATAAACGGAATTATACTAAGTTAATCTCAACAGCCAACATTATAACTTTCTCGCATGTAAATTGAGTAACCTATTCATACATACTGTTGCCGTACAAACAGAAAGGCAAGAAGGAACATAAGAGAAAACGTTCATGGAAGAAAGAGTTAGCAGCTAACCAATCTGATCGCATGACACAGCCATAGTTTATTGTTCCGACGAAAACATTAACGCTTTTCCGGTCCGTGCCCAACTTTTAGATTTTACTCTGGCTAACGCCAGACTATATTACTCCGGCTAACGCCAGACAATTTTAGTGGTCAAGAGGAGACGTCTCGGACAGGAAAGGGTTAAACAAATAATTCAATGCTTTAACACAGAAATGTTGGCATGTAGTCGGAACGTCTTCATTGGGTATTTCAATTCCAAAACTTGGGCCCTACTAGTTCAGTTTAGTTGATTAAATTATCGATGACATCAAAAAATGCACAAAGAATCAACTAACATGGACTGATCCATCACAAGAAACGGCTTGCCTCATCACGTCCACTACATCAATCGCAAAGACCGGTTTACGGTGATCATACGCGGTCCAGGAACTCGCTGATTGGCCAGTACCATCACCATGGTTACTCAGTGACCATAATTTCACAGTCTTATCTTTGCTTGCCGAGAGAAACAAGTGTTCACTGTCGTGGATATATAAGTCTTTGATTGCATCACTGTGTCCTTGAAAATGAAAAAAAATTCAGTGAGAGACAAACGCTTCTCCACAACAATCAATGGCTGGTTGAGCTCAATCGCTGAGGTTCGAGCAGTCGCGAGATGAAATGGTGGTTTTTCTCAGGTAGCCAGGATTGGGGTTTCTACTGAATGACCGTTAGACCTCTTCATTTTGGTCGAGGGCCCCCCAGCCTGCCACGTTTTAGTCCCTGGATTTTCCACTGCTTTAACGAGGTCGAACGGCCATGGCGGAGTCAACAGCTTTCCTCATAACTACGCTCTCTCCTTGACCATTAAACTCAGGCACAAATGCAGCCATTTCGCCTTACCGGTAAAGGTTTGCAATTTTAGCTGTGAAAACGACTGACTGTCAATTCGATTTCTCTTTCCTAAAATAAATAAAAATTTAATTCCAGCACAGAGAAAATTAAGTTAGAAACATACATGATAAGAAGTAAATCGTATAGGTAACAAATAGAATAAACCGCGATTCAAATAGCATTTTATGTACTCAACTGTAAATAGTCGACCGAACACGTTCATGTAACTCACACTTTAGAAAAAAGGAATGGTTACTGAGTCCTTTATGGGAGTGGAATCCCTGACCTTACCTGTAACCCGTAAGAGAAAACTGCAAAAATATAAGAGCGGCTTCACGTGCAATTTTTGTGGTGTCCAGGCGACACGGGTAAACGTTCGAAAACTTGCGTCCCCTGTTTTAGTGAAAAATAGCACGAGGAGCCGCAGTTTAACCCACTTTCTTTTCCACGTTTTCTTTCAAGCACTACAGATCAAAAACCTCCAAAATATCAGCATTGGAACAGTTAAAAACCTTGTACGGCCAAGGGGACCAAGATTGCCAAATGTGGTATATTTTCTGCTGAATTACTACAGCAAGTATTTAATACTATTTCAAAACTTTGCACAAAAAGGGAGTAGGGGAATTTCCCTCCCAAATAACCTATCCAGGATAAAACCCTGAATAAATCTTACGACTTCATACATCTGGGAACAAATTCACCACCGTGCGAAAGGCCAAGCTGTTAAGGAATATTTGCACGTTCCAGGGGCTTAGTTTCATCCGTTTACATAAGTCAAAATTATTGGCTTACCTAAGTGATGCTTCCAATACTTTAACCAGTTTCCAGCCAAATGTTGTCGAGAAGACACAAAGCTTGATTTGTTTCTTTAAGAAATGACAAGACGAAACAATGTTGGTCTGTTAGCGAGAATTAAGATAAAATTGTTAATAGAAGTAATAATTAAAATACATGATGTCTATGCTGCCATAAATGAACATTTCCTCAGCCGACCAGGCCAGTCCGTCTCATACAACTGGCAGTGAGACGAAGGTTAAGCTTTAACCTTCGAACCTCCGGAACTAGGATACATCCCCTTTCCCTTAGTATTTTTCCGGTTTACAAAATAATAAATTTATATGTAAATCGCACTTCAATCTGTCTCAAAAATTTTGAAAGCCCTAAAAAATATTTCCATTTATATTAATACCACGCATGAATACAACGAGCAGAAACTAGTTTATTACGCATCGCCTTTGGATCTGTCGAACTTAGTCATAAACTTAACACAGCGAGCAGGAAAACCGTGGGAAAGCAAATCAAAACATGTAAGTGTGGTTGCATGATTTATTTAAGCAAAAGTGTGTTGGCATGACGGTATTTAAAATGAAGAGGTGATGCAAAGGTTCGAAGACCTAAAAGAACCTTCGAAGGTTTAAAAAATTTTGGAAGGTTCGAAGGTTCGAACCACCATTTCATACAACGGTCTTGAATTTCAAAATGTGTTTACCTAATTTCTTCCACTAGATTAGAGCTTCGTTCTAAACTTTCAACCCTGGGATCCTTTCTTGCTTCAGCGGTCGGTGAGTAACTTCGCTCCGCAAAAACGTCTGACAACCTTTTGTTTGCAGCTTGGGTACTATGCTCAGCATCGACACCAGTCCCCTGAGGACTCGGTTCTTGGTTGTCATCCATCAAAACTAACGACGGTGTTAAAGTCACTGGAGGTGCGTGATTAGACAAACCTTCATCCATCGAGCAGCACAACTGCCAAATCATGTCGTAATTACATAAAGTGGCCTCCATGTATGTATCCCCCAGGCTCTTACACAAACCGATGTACGCGTGGTACGCCAGAGAAGCGGTGAATGTTTCTTGGATTTCTTTGGCGCAAGTCTGAAGTTCCAGGATCGTTTCCCGTGCCGACGGCGTCCCCTCGGAGTCCATTCCGACAGAAATGCCGTAGACTTTGTCGAAGGATGAGAAGAAGGTCTGGATCAATGAGGCTAAAACTTCTTGGGCTGGTTTACGTTCAAGAGTGTCGCAAACTATTATAAGGATTTCGATGATTAGTAAGGACAGGAATGTTCGTGCAGGAGCTCCACTTGCGAAGGAAATGGAATTGGATGAGAGAAGGCAAAGAACTTGATGTAGAATTTGATGACACAATACCTAGAGAAGTTGTACATAACGAAAATAAGGACTAATTTATTGAAAAAGTATATGTACTGCTGACTAGT